>VDFB02256132.1:156980313-157335487 GCA_007258455.2 Sequoia sempervirens | reverse complement strand
ATAAGAGACTTCATTCCCCATTTGATCATCCACAACTTGAGTAAACTTACTATACTCAAATTCGTAGCAACCTTCATCCATCTCATTGAGTTTTATATCTAGGTTATGCAGATTTTGTCTTGGAGCATTCATCAATCTTCAACAAAGGGAACACAATCTTCATCAAATCATCTTCATCACACCACTAGAGTTGGGAAAGGGCCAATTTTTACATCAAATTGGCACCAACTCCCTCAAGAGATTAAGAGTTTGATTTGTTTTAGAATAGGATTCAACATCTTTGTTTTAAGTTCATTGTGTTCTTCATTTTATTCCTTTTCTTTTGCATTCAAATGGATTTCTTGAGGGATCTATATTCTAACTTGCATTGACCTTATTAATGTGTTGTTTATTGTGTTCTTGTGGGTATAGGATTTAGGGTCACATTTTGGCGCTAGAAGGAGGGCAAACCAGGAGATCAAATCACATTTTTTGAGAAAATTTTGTGCTTTTTGTGTGTTTACAGAAAACTCAACTGTTGGAAGCTCAATGTCACTATTTAGCACCACTAAGAACTCAGTGTCACCATACAGCACCGCTGAAAAGTTCAAACTGTGACACTCCAGACTTCCCGGCCAAAATTCAAATTTTCAAACAGAACCATTGACTCTTTTCGGCTCGCTAGAATCTTTTCAAAATCCAAACTGCACACTGATCAAAATAGCAATGCCTTCATGCTTACTGGCCTGGCTGCAGAGCGATGCTAATTGTTAAGTGATGCTATACAACACCACTAGTGACTTCAAATTGTGATGCCTTCATGGATTGCACCGCTAGAGGGAAGTAAAAAGTGAAAAATTATTTCTAACATGTATTTTTTATCAAATTCTGGTTATTTGGCATGTTTTCTACTTTCTTGACCTCTATTTTTGCAGAATCTATCTAATTTTCTTGTTAGTTGGATTGGTCAAAGGTGAAGAGGAAAATAAGCATGATGACCTCATCTCATGATACCAAGTGTTTTTAAACACTCTAGTGTTTGTTCAACACTCTTAGAGGATTCACTATTCCTCTTAAGGAAAAATTTGCTATCTTTCACACTTAGGACTTACTAGTTTCATTTTGGGCTCTAAAAAGAACTTTTTTAATTATTATTACAAAAGGAGCTTAAAATGAAATTTAGGACAAAAACTCACTAGATTTTGTTTGGGGCTAATAATTGAACAAGGAAAATTCTCACACTTCATTTGGTGCTATAAAAAGAAATCATTATTGCTTTGGTTGGATTAAAAAGAACATGTGTGATTTTGCTTTGTGATTACTTACTTAAACTAATGCCATCTAAAAGACATATGCGCTTCTCTTGAACCCTCTCGCGCCTCACGATGATCTTGATAATCAAAAGGATTTTTGATGGTCTTAGGGTGGGATAAAGTGATCACCTCCACATTTCATTTTGGGGATTAAAATTGAATAAAAAATTATGCGAGTGTGAGTAAATCTATTGCATGTGTTCTCCCTTTGTTTCTAAATGAAGGATGATCAAACTATGAATACATTTACTCGCTATTTTTTATCTTAGAGGGCCTGCCTTGGGGGAAAAGTAAAACCCAAGGGAACGACTCAACTGGTAACACTCTAAAATCAAGAGTATTTCTAGCCGGGATATAAATGTGGGTATTGGAATAAACACTAGTATCACACGGTTGGCTCCAACGAGAAGGGAAGCAATGGTCTCTCGCCACATTGGGTAAACTCCTACCAATGGAAAGTTCGAATTAAAAACCCCATGGTTGGTAGAAAGGCCAAATCCCTATCTATTTGTTGGTGCAAGAATGGTCGTTCTGAAGCTGCCCCACACTTTTATGGTCTTTATTAGAAATGGAAAGCATGCCATGGGAGTTTCATGGTTTTTGATGCTTGGCTGCCCCATATAAGTGTGTGCCATGGAGGGGAGCTTAGTGGGGTCAAACATCTAACCATCTTCACTAAAGATAAGCTGAAGCTGGACTTGTCCAAGTGGGGACTCAACAAATAGTCTTTCTTATCCATAAAGTCATGGCTTGTTCTCGTTACTTAAATGTTTTGTTTGTTCAAAAATATTTGGAAAACAAACATTTAACATCATCATCGAGGATTTCAAACCCTTTAGGAGGCAAATACAATTGATCAAATTCATGTGTTATTGTTTGCCCTTTGGATTTATCCTTAGAGGTTTCTAAACACTTGATTTACATCTCAATTTGCCCACTAAAGTTAAACAATAGGTAACCCTTGCCTTGATTTCATCAAAATTCCACATAACATACCTTGTGGGATCCGAAGGAATTTGGACATTGGACATCTACTTTGGAAAACTAATCAAAGAAGTGTTTGTGGTAAAACAAAATAGCTAAGAAAAGATAAGAAAATTGGCTCCCACACATGTGCTAGTTCCTCATGATTTCCAAGAAAGTCAAAATCCCAAAACAAAAGTCCTTGAGAAATAGTTCAAAATTTAGGAGTCACACTCGAAAGGTCATCAAGAAATACATTAGGAAGTGCAATCAAAAGAAACATATCAAAATAAGTAAAAAATTCACAAGGTTCTATAGACTCATTCCTTTGAACAATTCAGAAATGTATGCTCAGTTTGAACCACTTCTTAGTTATAGAGGCCCTTAGAAGTATTGTATGTTCTTCAATACCAAGGTCTAGTAAACAAGTATCTTTTTAGGTACATTATAGGATCAAAATAAAATATTTTATATCCATCCTTGAACATCAAACCAAAATCACCTCACCATCATATTTTGAAAAATCTTTAAATTATCCTCCATGCTAGGCTTTTTTGGAAAAAAATCAAAAACATCAAGCAAAATCCTTGAAATCTCTGAATCAAAACATCAAATCATCTTTGGCTAGGTATGTGTAGATGCATCCTTTTTCATATGCTTAGCCAAATTATCAAACCATCTTGTTTAGATAGGTATATGTATATGCATCCTTCTTCATATGCTTGGTTAAATTATCATCTTGTTTGAATAGGTGTAGGTAGATGCATCCTTCTCCCTACACATATTCAAAATTATCATCCTTTGACCAAATCTATCCCTTAGATATTCATCCAACATCTTAGGGTCTATTTGTTCATAAATCCAAAAGAAAACCCAAAATCAAATCAAGGTCAATCCAAAATCCAAAACAAAATCCAAAAAGTCTTAAAAAGTCTAGCATCCCCTCAAGATTTCTCAAAATTTCAAAACACCCACATCATCCATGTTTTACATCATCCCTATCATATCACCTTTGGATCCTTGAAAACATCCTAAATTTCTTTGTGCCTAAATCCAAAAGAATTAGAGATTCATCTCCCATATTCTTCAAATTTTGATCCCTATTTTACGGTGCAAACTAGGATCTCCAACATAAGAGTGAATCCCCTTAAGATTTCTCAAAAGTTTAAACATCCACATCACCCATCTTTTGCATCATCCCCACCATATCACCTTTGATCCTTGGAAAACATCTTAAATTTTCTCTTTTTGTGCCTAAGATTAGATCAATCCAAAAGAATTAGAGATTCATCTCCCATATTCTTCAAAATTGATCCCTATTTTATGGTGCAAACTAGATCTCAACACAAAGGAACATGGAAGCCAACAAAGAAACATCCACTACAAGTAACCTAAGTCAAAAAAATTCTGAAACAAATCTCATTGAATCAAGTAATCCTCTAATCAACTTTCCTACATCATCACAAAACCCTCAAGAGGAG
The DNA here is from genome assembly GCA_007258455.2 of Sequoia sempervirens. Taxonomy (NCBI): domain Eukaryota; kingdom Viridiplantae; phylum Streptophyta; class Pinopsida; order Cupressales; family Cupressaceae; genus Sequoia; species Sequoia sempervirens. The sequence goes on along the minus strand of VDFB02256132.1, from coordinate 157,331,751 downwards.
GTAGAGGATCATACCAATAATCTCTTTGGAATGTCACACGAGGAAATCACCGAAATGATTCAAAATCCGAAGAACCATAAGATTATCAACACCATGATGAGACTCAACCCTTCACTATACATACTCAAATTAGCAAAGCAAGCGGATAAACTACCTTCTAATTTGGATGTGAGATCTTTAGTGGAACCATCCTTAGAGGTCATGCCTCCAATTTCATCCACACTCCCCATCTCATCTACACCCCCATCCCAAAGTATCACTCAAAACATCCCGCGAATCACAACATCCATTGCTCCAACTCAACCTAGTGTTAACAAGGGAAGTGCATTTCACAATGCCATACAAACACACCCCCTTGTTAATAATCAAGACTTGGATGCAAGCACCATTTTGGGGCAAAACGTACCCCAAAATCCATTACATAAATATGTCCCTCTCACTTTCCATGATCCCAATGATCCATCATCATCATCCTTTGTGCAACACCCCAAACCTCTCTCCCCATAACCTCACAAGGAGAGGGTGACATGTTCAGACCAGGGGGAATTTTTGACACCACACCATTTCCTCAAGAGATCACATCTCTCAATTTTCACCACTTCCACCATTTCCATCATCATCCACACCACTACTTGGCTTAGGGCTTCCACCTTTACCAAATATCAATCAAATCAAACCAACATCATGAACATCAATCAAAGCATCACACCAATTTCTCAAAATTTGTCATCAACATCACAACAATAGATGACAACTACACAAACAATCACCACATCATCAACCACACCCCTAACATCTCAAAACATGGTATCTCAAGGACCAACCACATCATTCACACAATCAGCCACTCAAACCCCAATCACTAACACGACAATGCCTCTCACCACCACAATAAACACCATTCTGAATCCACCACCACTACCACAACACCAAATAAAATTTTACAAGTGAAATATCATCACAAGAGTACTTAAGAAATAGTATCACAAAAGAGTACTTAAGAAATGACTATCTCCCTATAAACAAGAACCAAATTCTAAGAGGAAGATAAATTGATGAGACAAAGATGACAAAGGTGAATTAGATCTCGAAATAATATATGACATGAAGGAAATGTAAATCTAAAGACCCAAATGTGGATACTAAACCATATCTAAAATAACTATGTTATATAAGATTAGGTAGGTTCACTAAAAATACACTTTAATTGAATGTAACCTATGCTAAAACAATTGAATACATAAAAATAAGCATATATTTAAAAACTAAGCCTTATGATTAACATTTTGAATATTGTAATAATTAAATATAAAAATAAATGTACTTAGCTAAATGGCCAAAGTATGAGTTCACATATGTAAATATTCTCTTACTTTGACTTCAAAAGAATGTTCTCTATGACTAAAGAATGCCTTTTGTTTGTATCAATCCAATGCTCTTTTACGGATCAAGCTTGCACCTCTAGCTTGATTTCATAGTTGTTGACTTTTCCTATACCTATCAACTTGATTTTAGTGAATTGTTTGGTGAGCGACTCTTCTAGGTGATCTAGGGACTAGTGGTATTCAAAATCAGCTTTGTAGAGATTGAGATAAATGCAAGTCATGTATGTATGAGGCAAGTAACCCAACTTTGTCCAAAATTATATCATTTATCATATATACTTGTCTTCAATATGCAAATTTCATCATTAGAATAAAGTAAAATTAGTAAAATAATAATATTCTTTATTTTTTGAAAACTTTAAAACTACTTTTTTAAAAGAATGTTTCGATTTTTCATAAATTATGATAAATATTTTGTAATTTTATATTCAGATGTAAACATATTTGACTTTTAATAGTATTAATTATTAATTATTTTTTATAGACATTAAATCTTTTTCAATATTTACATTTTTAAAATATTAGACTAATTTTCTATATTTAAAACTTATGGTACAAGTCAAGAATCTCAATGGTACAAAGGGAGCTTAGTGGAATTTCTTTATGTTAAGATGTGAAGGAGAATAAGTTAATAGATAGTTAATAAGAATAAAAGTATCAATTGTAAGGTATAAAAGTGGAAGAAAATAAATTATGTTTAGATGTTATCTTCATTGTTTATTCAACTATTAAAAGTATGCTGCGATTTCTTTAATACAAGGGAATCCAAAGAAAATTCTTATAAAGGATGTAAGTGAAAATAAATTAGTGGAACGAGAATAAATTATGACTAGATGTTCTCAGCATGATGTGTTTCCATTAACACAAAAAGAGCCCACTGATAAAGATAATTATGATAAGATGTAAAAAAATTAATTAGTGGAAAAAGAATGTGTTGTGACAGAATGTTCCTCGCATGATGTAGACAACTATTAAAAATATAATGTAGTTCCATTAACACAATGGAGACTTGGCAAAAAAAATTGATGTTAAGATGTGAGGAGAGAAGATGAACAAAAGGGAAAAAGGAATAAAGTATTCAACTTTAAAAAAATAAACCAAACTTACATCATTATTAAATACTTTTATCATTATTATTTTCTACTTTTCCATTCTGTTGGATTTTTTATTTTAAAATACTTTTATTTTTACTATCAGATAGTATTTCCATTACAAATAGATTTTACGTCTACAAATAAATTAATACACTTTATATAAATTTCAATTACTAAATATGCTAACAATTTCCCAGTTTGAAATTTCAATGATTAAACAGGAGATGACAAAATTTATTAGGAAAAAATAAATATGATATTTATTATATTGATTACTTTCCTGTTAAACACCACACTACTACACTATCAGGGAAAATAAATTTTCCAAAGTAACTAACTTCAAATCCGATGCTACCAAAAAAATTACAAAATATTGTGTTTTTAGGATTACACATAAATTTTGGGTAATGGCTCACTCGCATGATCCCCTCTTCTAAAACACTGAATTTTTTTTAAGCATGACGCACTGTAAATTTCTGTAGCATTAACCTAATAGCATCCATTCGCTCATTCTTCAACGGACGCCTGCACACCAGATTATAATTTACAGAGGAAATATTATCACAAAAGAGGGCTTAGAACAGAATGACGATCTCCTTGTAATTAGAAAATGCTTAATTAATTTTACCTTGCCTGGCATAGAAAACTCAGCTCCGAAAACGTCGTTTAACACAGTTGTGGAAACCAAAGATGCCTCCAGAATCTCCAATGCCTGAACATTTTACCAAAGTCTCATCAAAAGTAATCTATTGTCACAAAAGTAATCCCGTATAAAATCCAGGAATAAATTCCCCCTTACAAAATTGAAGAATAACTAAAACCTCTGACCTTGTTGCGATCAACAATTGCATTCCGATCTTGAAGATCTGTTAAATCTTTGATATTGAGCTGATTGAGTAACATTAAGCTGGTGATAGTTGAACTCCCTGTTATCTTTAGGTCATCAGTTATTATAAACGTAAGCATTTCTTTCACATACCCGCTATTCCCTTGACCTGCAGCTTGACCGCTACTTCCGCTGGCCTGGTTGGCATTGGTATTCTGCCGCAGCTGAACGAGGCGGTTGATAGGCTGCCCGCAGATACATCTATCTCCGTTGCTGTTGCTGATATTGTGGGTTATGCCTGTATTATGCGAAAGATAAGAGCAAACATAATAATTTCCACCTTCAATCCTAAGAGAGTTATTAGAGTAGGTCGTTATAAATTTGGGGTTAAGCAGTTGGGATTTATCCGTGTTCATAAACAGAAGGGGCAGTTTTTCCATGCTATCATAGAGATTGGATACAGAGCCAACTGTCCTAGCGGATTCCGATTCATTCAGTAATTTGAGGACAGATCCAATGGGCATAGAGAGAAAACTAAACAGAAAATCAACAAACTCTTTACCGGCCTCGGCATATACAATACGCTTATTTTTAGTATTTATCAGAAAGCGTACATTCATGGCTTCAGAGCTCTGGTCTGCCATTTTAAAGGAGGAAGGTAATAATAGTAGAAAGAGCTAACGAGGAAAAACTTGGCCTGGATTGATGAGAGAAAGAATCCCTGGGTAAATCGAAATTCGTAGAGCGATCTTTGGTTGAGAGAATGAACAGCTTTAAAGGCAGAAATTCATTCCGTACAAGTCTTTTCCACCCCATTAATCTCTTTAATGACGGTGTTAAAGTCTACGTACCCCACCTCGCGCCTTTGGTAAATGCTCGCTGTTTTCGAGAGGGATTGGCGGTCCTTTCCCGCCCAGGAAGATCTTGGCAATCTTCACGGTCTCTCTTATGATTTGTCTTCCTCTCAACACCATTATTTAAGCTAATGCTTCTTTTATACGCCATTATCCTAACGTTTCCTTCAATCCGTGCACTCATGCGGATCCCTCGGCTCCCTCGAGAATAGAGCCATTGGTTTTTAGGGAGACAAATTAGTAATCAATGTGAAACTTTAATAAGTATTGAATCTCTCATCCTTAATTTTCAAAAGGGAGGCTTTCGCTTCATTATTATCCTATTCTCTATTCTGTATTTTAAAGTAGATTTTCTAATTGCAATTGAAAATGTTATATTATTTGATGTGGCAAGGGATGAAGTTGGGTAAAGTTGTGTTATTGGGCAATGTCTATGCAGCCCTCATTTGACTGTATTTATTATTTGACCGAGCTAGAAGTTCCGGAGCCAAGTTGGAAAGTTTTGGTGCCGAGCTGGAAGTTCCAACGCCAAAGCTTGAAGTTCCGGCATCGAGCTGGAAGTTTCGGCACCGAGCTGGAAGTTCCGAAGCTGTGTTGCAAGTTATGGAGCAGCTCTACAAGTTCCGGAGCAGCATTGTTAAGGTTCCGGAGCAGCGCTACTAAAGTTCTGGAGCATCTTCCCTGGAACTCATATATTTGTTCTGTTTGGATTTTTCTCTGGAGGGTGGTTTAGTCCTCTCCTTGGGGTTATGTTCAGCGATGTTTGGCCATGTAAGATGCTGATTTATTGTACTATAATTCTAATTTTTGTGTAAGTTATTCTTTAGGTTTTCAAAAAAAAATTATTTTGTCCTCTTTCGGCTCTTACCCTTCGGGGTTGCGTAGCGGGATGTTACACTACTACTAGAGGGAATTCACAAGAACCTCAAATGAAATAATTGAGACTTATTTCAAAATTCATGATACACTTGCTTAATCCCAACTATTATAAACATTGCTTCTTCATGATGACCTAAAAGAGGCATTATAATTGATGGGTATAGATTTCACACAAAAAGAGGAAAAGATGGGCCCTAGAAGATGATATTGTTGAAAATGTTAAAAAAGGTTTGGGTTCCATTGCGAAACAATCTTGATCATCAAATAAGATATTTTCAAGAAGATTGATGTTGACATCTATTGTAAGTCCATAAATTTAAAGAAAGTGTCAAATCTCTAAAGCGAAATTGGCTTAAGCAGAAAAACACTAACAAGATATGTGAAAAGGAGAAAGGTTTGGATGATACTACTACAGAAGGCAATTGGAGATTGATTTGTAGGGCTCCTCATTCTGAAAAGATAACAGATGGTGTTAGGAACTTGATCTCAAGTTTCTAGCATGATCATACTCATCCCTTGTCAAATAAAAGAGATGTTCTAAAACATTGGATTGGGCTTGGAGATAATTTTCAGCTCCATATAAAACATTAGTTAGACATAACACAACATGAGATGTATATGATGTTTTGTGATGCAAATCCTCATATAAAGATTGGAGAACATGTTTCAAATGTTAAGGCCACATAATGTGAAGGTAATTAAGGTTTTTGAAACTTATCATTATCATATTGAATTTGATCTTTACTATCAGGTGTTTTGAAAGATCAAAGAAGAAAGTGATGGTCCTCAAAATGCACCTCCTAAATGGGAAAGCCAATTCATAGCATCCATCTTATATGATGAATCTGATGATGATGTAAATGGTCAAATGAAATGCATAAAAGGATTTTGTGAAACATGTAGAAATTGGGCTAAAATTCCTTTGAGAAATGAAGATACTAACATGTCAAAGATGGTCAATTGCAAGAGTTACAAGTACATAAAGCTTGAAACAAAAATTGGGAAAGAATCCATAAGGTTAGATTATGTAGTTCAGAGGAGGTACCTATTGGAGCATTTATGAAAAAAATTCATAAATTGATACAACTATACATACATCATGCATTTTAGGCCAAGTGGCAAGCAAAACAATATCAATTATTAAAAGAGATACTTTCCCACTTGGAACAATTTTATGAGTAGTTGAATTTGCAAAAAATACTCTTTTACCCATCAAAAGGAGATTCAAACACAATATTACTATTCAGAGCAGGTCACTATTATGGTGCATGTTTTTTTATTAATATGCACAATTGGATTTGGATGGTGCTGACAGTAAATATGATAAATGAGTTATCAAGAAAGAATATCACTTTTATATTAGTGATGATAAAGAGCATGACACACTTTTTGTCCAACATTGCTTTAAGAAGTTTTTTGAAGATTTGGCAAGAAGAGGTGTGAAAATTGAAAAACATTTTGTATGGTCTAATGGGTGTGCGTCACAATTCAAATCATCAAGGCCAATTTATGTACTATGTAGATATCATCAACATGATAATATACTACATTTTTGGAGTTTCTTTGAAAGTGGGAATGAAAAGGGTGAACATGATGACACATGAGCTTGCATCAAATGTGCTCTAAGAAAAAATTAAATGAATTATGAGGGAGATAGTATAAATCATGCACATAATGTTGTTGAATGGTGTAAGAAACACTTTGCAAGTGATGTCATCACATCTTTAGGGAGGAACCCATGTCCACATAGAGTGTTTTGGGAGATATCAAGTATGTTTAAATTTATTGTTTGAAAAAAGTTTTGAAGTTATTAAATTATTTAAATTTAAGTTTAAGAACTCAAATATATATTATATTTTGAATTATATGTATAATTTTTGTAGGAGTGGATAGAAGAATAATGCATGGATGTAAGAGGGTTTGCATTGTGTGATGAGTACAGATACACAAACGTGGACATTGTATACTAGAGATTACCCTTGTTTTTATTATGAATGCATTTTCGAACACTAGAGATTAACCTTGAAATGAGGATGATGACTTGTTTTTATAGAAATCTCAATTCAAATGAAGCGTTATGATTGAATGATGAGTTGTCATTATCAATGGATGAGATTAATTGAGAAGAAAAGAGATAAGGATAGAAAGGATGGACCAAAACTCAAGAAATTCGTTGAGATTTAGGGCTTGGATAAGAAGAAATTCAAACTAAATAATGATAGCAATTATTTAATTTAAAAAGAGAGAAAGTGAATAATTGAATAATTAAAAAAAATTATTTATTTATAGAAGAAAGTGCACCGTAGAAAAAAGGAAACTTGCTTGATTTGATGACAAATTAGACTCAACGAGGCCTTGATTTGGTGTTGTGAGGTGTTTTATTGAAATTACTTATAGGGGGATTGATCAAGGTAACATCCCCTTCAAAACTTCACTTTGCACTTGTCATTTTGATTAGATTCAAAAGAAGTATCAAGAAAAAAATGGATTATATTATGCTACAACAAACATGTTATCCTAGATCAACCCATAAAATATGTACACAATTATCAAATTCTCCTAAGAATGTCTCTACATATCTAGATTGTTTTAGTGGACCACTTTTGAAGTTTAATGCAAATGACATGTGAGTTGATTTCAAATTAAGATATGAAAATAAAATGAATACATTAATCTGTATAAATACTAGGATGGAGCAATAAATTACATCACTTACACATTTCTTATTAAGTCTTAAAGGGAAATATTTTGGGGCATGTTTACTACACTTAAATTTAAATTAAAGATGGTCAAGTATGTATGTCCATGGTTGAACTTCTTCTATGGACTTGACTAAGGATAAAAAAATGAGTTAGATCAAAGTGGTGGAACAAGTGCAAGGGTATGTGTGCATAAATAAATGCAATTAGGTTAGGCTAAATATGATAGTGTATAAACATTAGGAAGAGGATTGGAATAAATGCATCAAGTTGTGTGTATGAGGCTAATGACCCAGCTTTGTACAAAATTACATCATTTATGAATATATCAGGGCAAAGGGTATTTGTTCAGTTAGGATAAATATCATAATGTGAAAACATAAGGAAGAGGATTGATGTAAATGCATAAAGATGTGTGTATGGGGCAAGTAACCCAATTAATGCCGATGCGCGTATGAGGCAAGTGACCCAACTTATGTATAAAATTACATAGCTTATCAACTTATGAAGACACTCTTGCCCCAACTTAAAAAATGGCATGAATATGCAAATTTCATCATTACAATAAAATAAATTAATAAAAATATGATATTTTTTATTTTTGAAAACCTTAAAAATTTTTTAAAAGAATTTTTTTATTTTTATAAGTATAATAAATATTTTGTAATTTTATATTCAAATTTAAACATATTTAATTTTTAATATTATTAGGATTAATTATACATTAAATGTTTTTCAATATTTATATTTTTAAATAAACTATTTTTATATTTAAAGCTATTGTACAAATCAACAATCTCAATGGTAAAGGAGCTTAGTAGAATATCTTTATGTTAGATATGAAAGAGAATAAATTAATAGATAGGAAATAAGAATAAAGGTTTCAATTGCAAGGTATAAAGTGGAAGAAATAAACAATGATTCGATGTGTCTTTATTGTTTATTCAATAATTAAAGGTATGATGAGATTTCATTAAAATAAGGGAGCCCAACAAAAAATTCTTATGTCAAGAATAAATTAGCGGAAGGAGAATAAATTATGACTAGATGTGCATGGTAAATCAACTGTTAAAAGCAAAAAGCATGATTTATTCCATTAACTCAAAGTAGCCTAGCAAAAAGAAATCATATGTAAGATGAGTGAGAAAATAAATTAGTGAAACTAGAATGAATAATCACATAATGTTCTTAACATGATGTAGCCAACTAATGTGATTCCATTAATACAGAAAAGCCCAGTGAAAAAAAATCTTATATTAAAATGCAAGAAAAATAGATTATCAAAAAATATATAAGAATAAAAGATTTAATTAAAAGAAATCATTATTATATGTCATCATTTACTTAAATAATATATGAAACCAAACTTACAAATATTCAATATAATATTTAAATATATTAAAAAAATTAACAATATTTAAAAAATTTCACATTATTTCTATTGTTATGTTTATTTTTTTTTAAATACTTTTATTTTTACTTCCAAACATAATTTCTATTTCTATTATAAATAGATTTTACATCTACAAATAAACTAATATTCTTTAAATAAAATTTAAATTACTAAATATGCTAACAATTTTCCAACTATTGTTAACATTTCAATGATTAAATAGACTAACAGAACAGCATAAGATGACAAGATTTATTATATTAGGAAAAAATAAATATGATATTTATTATATATTTATCATATTGGTTCCTTTCCTGTGAAACACCACACTACTACAACTATCAGGGAAAATAAGTTTTGCAGGTAACTCTAAATCTTAATGCTACCAAAGAAATTGCAGAATATTGTTTTTTAGGACTACATATAAATTATGTGTAATGGCTCACTCACAAGATCCCCTGTTCTAAAACACTGATTTTTTTTAAGACGCACTGTAAATTTCTGCAACATTAGTCTGATGACATCCATTCGCTCATTCTTCAACGGACGCCTGCAAAACCAGATTATAATTTCCAGAGGAAATGTTATAAAAAAAAGAGCACTTAGTGAACCAGAACAGAAATGACGATCTCCCTGTAAATAAGAAATGCTAAATTAATTTTACCTTGCCTGGCATAGAAAACTCAGCTCCGAAAACGTCGTTTAACACAGTTGTAGAAGCCAAAGATGCCTCCAGAATCTCCAGTGCCTGAACATTTTAACAAAATTTCATTAAAAGTACTCCATTGTCACAAAAGTAAACCCCTAATAAAATCCACGAATAAATTTCCCCTACAAAATTGAAGTAAAACTAAAACCTCTGACCTTGTTGCGATCAACAATTGCGTTCCGCTCTTGAAGATCTGTTAAATCTTTGATATTGAGCTGATTGAGTAACATTATGCTGGTGATAGTTGAACTCCCTGTTATCTTTAGGTCATCAGTTATTATAAACGTAAGCATTTCTTTCACATAACCGCTATTCCCTTGACCTGCAGCTTGGCTGCTACTTCCGGTGGCCTGGTTGACATTGGTATTCTGCCGCAGCTGAACGAGCGATCAATACGATTTCCGCAGATACATGTATCTGTGCAGCTGGTGCTGATATTGTGAGTTGTGCCTGAATTATACGAAAGATAACAGCAGGCATAATAATTACCGCCTTCAATCCTAAGAGAGTTATTAGAGTAGGTAGTTATAAATTTGGGGTTAAGCAGCTGAGATTTATCCGTGCTCATAAACTGAGAAGGCAGTTTTTCCATGCTATTATAGAGATTGGATACAGAGCCAACTCTCCTAGCGGATTCCGATTCATACAGTAATTTGAGGACAGAACCGATGGGCATAGAAAGAAAGCTAAACAGAAAATCAACAAACTCTTTACCAGCCTCGGCATATACAATACGTTTATTTTTAGTATTTATCAGAAAGCGTACATTCATGGCTTCAGAGCTCTTGTCTGCCATTTTAAAGCCGGAAGGTAACAATACTAGAAAGAGCCAACGAGGAAAAACTTGGCCTTGATCGATGAAAGAAAAAATTCTTGGGTAAATCGAAATGCATAGAGCGATCTGAGGTCGAGAGAATGAAAAACTTCAAAGGCAGACATTCATTCCGTACAAGTCTGTTCCAACCTATCAATCTCTTTAATGATGATGTTACGGTCTACGTACCCCACCTCGCGCCTTTCGTAAATTCTCGCTGTTTTTGAGAGCGATTGGCAGTCCTTTCCCGCCCAGGAAGATCTTGGCAATCTTCACGGTCTCTTTTTATGATTTGTCTCCCAATCAACACCATTATTTACCTAGGCGAATACTTCTTTTATACGTCATTTTCCTCACATTTCCTTTAATCCGTGCACTCATGCGAATCCCTCTCCCACCCTCGAGAATAGACCCATTGGTTTTTCCCCTTCTAGGTATTAGCCATTTTCCACCTTCCCCCAATGTTGACACAACTCTCCTTTAATTTTCAAAAATGAGGCGTTCGCTTCATTATTATGCTATACTCCATTTTAAAGTAGATTTTCTAATTGAAATTGAAAATGTTCTATTATGGTTATTTGATGTTCTAAGGGATGAAGTTGGGTAAGATTGTGTTATTGTTTTTGGCATGTTAAATCTTTTCAAGGCAAGTGTTTTTAAAGATGATTTTATTGTTTTTAAGAGACTACTTAAAAATATAGTAGAAGTCTTTATTTTTTGTTAAATAATTTTATTCAATTTGTTGATTTTACCAAAGATAAAAGGTTGATGATGATGGCATTCTTCTTAGCTTTGAGGTGGTGTCTTTATTTACTGAAGTCCCTTTGCAAGGCTCCCTTGAGTTAGTTAGAGAGAAGACCTATGAAGAAATTGTGTCCTTAGTTGAGATGTGCTCAAAGTCCACATTCTTCACATTCCAAGATGTAGTTTATGAGAAATCTAATGGGGTTTCCATGGAATCCCCTTTATCCCTAGTCATAGTTAACTTGTACATGGTGCATTTTGAAGAGCTAACCCTTAACTCATTCCCCCCTTAAGTCGAAATGGTAGACAACACCAACATATGCTAGCCCCATGGTTGTGATCAACTTAAAAAGTTTCTCTCACCTTAACAACATTGTCAACTACATCAAGTTTACTAAAGAACTCAAAAGCAATAACCATCTCCGCTTCTTGGACATCCTTCACATCAAGAAAGGAGATGATTACCTTGGTCACACCATCTTTATGAAATCCACCCACATAAAGCTCTACCTACATGCTACCTCATGCCACCACCTTACCAAAAAGGCAAGTTTCCTAAAGACTAACTATCAAGGCCTTTCAAATTTGCTATCAAGATCACATTAACCAAGAGATTTCCCACCTTTCCAAGGTTTTCAAATTAGATGGATACCACAATAAGCACATCACGAGAGATTTTAGGCAAGCCAAATCCCACCTTAGTTCTAAGACAAAATATCACGACTCTAATGTTGTTTGCAATACCACCTTTCCTTACACAAAAAAGCATCTCTAACAAGATCACCAAAATCCCTCATACAAAAGGACTTAATTGTGCCTTCAAACCCCTTACTAATGTTAGAAACTTTGTATTGTCCACCAAAGACCCCAAAGATATCCTTCTTAACTTAGGAGTCCACATGATTTATTATTCGCATGGGACCCCTTACATTGGTGAGAGGGGTCATTCTATCTACATGAGAATCAAGGAGAACTTTCTTAATACCAAACATAAAAGGATTGTAAAATTGACCCTTGTAGAGCACTCCTCCAACACCAAGCACCACATTCACCACAAGGAGTGCATGCCCTAGTCAAGGAAAATGACATCTTCAAGAGAAAGATCATAGAAGTTGTTTTATAGAAATAACCCCACCAACCTAAATCTAAAGGATGGATAGAACTTAAGCTCTAATTGAAATCATTTATTAAATTCTCATCAAACTAACTCCCCATCCCTTTTATCTCTCTTTGCCCTCCCCTCTTCTCCCCCCGAGTTTTAACTCCACTAATATTCCCTCTTGTGTGATCTCTACACTCATTCTTTCTCCTTTCCTTGATATTTATTTCCTCTCCTTGCCTCTCCTTGACCTACCGCTCCCCCAAACTTTCCTTTAGGACTAGATTATCTCTTACCTCAATCTCTGGGTTCAACCCCCTATTCATTGTGCTTCTTTGTTCTTGTCATCTACTTCATCATTCCTCATCTTACCATAATTCACCATTATCATGATCCATCTCATGATTGGTGGTAACCTATTAAATTTAATAATTCCAATAGTTGATCAACTACCATCTCTTATCTTTAATAGTTTATTATGTGTTTATTTATGCCCTTTTCATTCCTTTTACTATGATCTTGGCTTTTTCTTTGAATACTTAGTTGTAACTTCTTTAATTTTTATCATTATTGTTTCAAATATTTATAATTTTAATTTCATTATTTACTTTACTTTATAATAATTCAAATTCCTTAACATTTATTGTATATTATTAATATTTTTAAGTTTAGTTTGATTTATTTTTTCATTACAAACTTTTCCTTAAATCACACATCTTTTATTATGTATTATTATTTTCATTATTAATTGCAAAAAACCTATTATAATCAAATCTTAACATTCTTTCTTTCTTTTTCACATAATATTTTCCTCTTAGGTTTCTATCTCTAACTTTTTTTTATTGTGACTCTCATTAAAATGGGCCCCATTGTATCTTTTTAAAAAAAAAAAAAAAACCCCTATGCTTTTATTTTATTAGTTCTTGGTCCTCCCTTAGAACACTTGTATTTCATGTTGATCTATTTTCTCTCTCTCTCTCTCTCTCTCTCTTCTTAGGGAACTTAATCTATATTTTTAATTTATTTTATGCTCTTCCGAATGATGGATCAAAAAATATTATTGAAAATGTCTATACAAAAAAATATAATTTGCCATAAGCTTTACAATTTAATTTATGATTCTAGTAGTTGAGCTATAGTTTATAGGATTTTAGGTATTGTAGTGTAGAAAAATGTATTCCTCCACATTTTCACACCTTTTTGGGCCCTCTCTGCTAAAATTTGGCTTCTTTATGCCTTATTTGGTCCTATTTTGCATCCACAAGCCTTATTTAATGCAACTTTCCAAGGACAATCCTGACACATAACTAATGACCAATCATAATTAATGTTTTTGGGTTGTGTGTCCCAGATTTAGTGATCTGGGAGTCATACGCCACCTTGGGCATCTGGGTCCCACCAATGTTTTGGGGCCTAAACCTAAATTTGGCATAGAACTTAACATTTCTTGAAATTTGTGTCCCAAGCTTTGACTACAGGGACTCATACGCCCTAACTGGCATATGAGTCTCGCTTAGCTTGGACCTATTTTAAATTCAAATTCTTGGTGGGATTTTATTCTCCTAGATCTATTGTCAACTTGTAGAGTTGTAATTTTAGGAAATTTGGCATAACAAGTATAAATATAATGTTATTTCGCATATTTTCTCCTAGTAATTTGATGAGAGCATTCCTATAGAAAGTTTATGAGATCAAGAGCATTCAAGAGTTGATTATTAAGCATTTTGGAGCTACATTCAAGATTCAATCATCATGTCAAAGTCATCATGCATCATGTTTGTTTTTGAGCTAACATTTGTGATGTAGGTTTTCATGATTCAAGCAAGCATTCAAGTCAAGATTCATAACATACAATCAATACTCAAGATCTACATTCATGCTAGCCATTTCATACGAGACTGCAGCCTTTGTTCCAAGGGTTTAGTGAGTTGCAACATAACATATTTGTTCATTCATCATTCCTTCATTCTATTTGAATTCATTTCAAGGTTTGATTAAACCAAAACCGGGTTTAACCAAGGAAAACCCCTATCCACTAATAAAACAACATTTTTCCCCCTCTTTTATGTGTGATTTGAAGATTTAGGTTGAAGATCCATTGAAGAGAAAGATTGGAGAAAGTTGTCAAAGTTGTAAAGTTGTCAAAGTTGTCACCTTTCTTGCAAGATTACAGAAAATCACCTACAAGTCAAAATTCAAAGTTTTAGACTCAAAGATCAAAAGGAAGAGAAGCTACAGAAGATCACTAGAGGATATCAAATTTTTAGATCAACCATGATACTAAGATTAAATCGCCACAATTGGCATATGAGTCCTAGTATACCACTTTTCAACCATTTTTTGTAGATCTTACTTTACCAGTTATAGATTCCAAATTCAACTTGAAACCCTAAATTGGGACTAAATCACCCCAACAGGCGTATGAGTCCCAATGTGCTTCAAAATTCATAATTTAAGGATTACAAGTCTTGTTTCAAGCATCTTCAATTTTACAGGTGCACCTTTGTTCATTCTCAGTTTATTATTTTGACTTGAAGTTTCATATTCTAGGAACTACATTGTTAGATTTGCATATCATTTACATTTCCTTCTTTCTAAGCCTTTGCTTAGTGGTGAACCCCCTTTTGTCTTTAAATCATACCCAAGGATACCTTATAGCAAACCCCTTCTGTTAATTGAACCATTAGATTGAGATCTCTAGGGTTTCCTTGAATGAACTAGAGCAAAATAGGGTCCCCTAAGTTGTCCATCTACTAAAAGGTGGGCACATCCTATTTCCTTTATTTCATTTTGGTGAACCTAACCTTTGAACCCTTTATTTCTCATTTTGAGTGCATCATAGTCCTAGATCTAGCTTACATTAACTTTGCATTAGGTCTTGCATTAGTTAATTTGCATTTAGGGAAAGTCTAAATCTTGCATTAGTGAAAGTGCATATAGGTTGCATTTTTGTATCTTGCATCATTAAATTTCATTTGAAATATGTAATTTCACATATTCAAGACTGTATAGAAGTTAGAAACCTTAACATTCACTCAAAATTTGTTGAATTTAGTTTCAAAACCCTAATCTGGGACTCATTCACCCCTTGGGCTATTTAGTCCTGGTACAAGTTGTGTTTACCTGACTTTTGGGAATTTTGTGTTGATTTTTTTTCAACATTTGAAATCTTCAAAAACCCTAACTAGGATTCATACACCTCTTTGGCAAATTTAGTCCCGTGTCAAACCTAAAACTACATTTTACAGGATTAAAAACCTTGTTTTTGTGCTTCTATTTGTTGTTGTTAGATTTCTATTTTAGATTACTGAGTTTTTGTTTCATTTATTTCATTGCATCTTGCTTAATTTCATTTGAATCAGAATTAATGTATATCATTTATCTTGTGTTTATTGTATTTATCTTGCATTCATTGATTATCCCTTGCACGAGCTTTACAACTTGGTGTCCTATTGCTAATACTATAGTGAGACATAGTTTGAGACTGATGTCATCTCGTGATAGCACACTCATCATGGATCTTGGGTTATCTAGCTCTTTCACTCATAGTGTTGACACTAGTTCACTAGGTATGGACCATACCCTTAACAACTCTCTACCTTCAAGTAGTGTGAAAAGTGTTGAAACAATGGTTACTAGAATTCCTCAAGAAAACATAATCCAAATCCATGAAGAGTTAGCAAACCTACAACATCAAGTGAGTACTGAAAAAATTTCCAACACTTCTATTCCCACCATAGATAACATACACCACATGATTGAAAGTGAAAAAGGAATAGAACTTGCTCGTAACCTAACTCAAATTTTTGGAAAACTTACCAGTTGTGCTCAACCTTCGAACAATGTCCAAAGTCAAGGAGGAACTCAAATTCCTCCTCCCACTTGATCATTTCCTCTATTCGTACGTTTACCAACCCTCAAGTTACAACAATGATACAACCTACTTGTAATGCCTTTCCTACCTTGGGTATTTCCGCTAGCAATCCTTGTACCTTTGTGGCATCACATGCCATATCTCCTACCACATTACCTACCGTACGTATTCCATTCACTTCCCCCTCAAACACATATACACCTTGACCATATTCACCTCCATCTCAAAATACAACTAATGACACCATCCTTAACCAACTCTTGCAAAATGTTTCATTCCTTCAAAAAAAAAAATTCCACCATAAACCAAAATCAAAATGGCCAACCTTCATACTATGTCAAAAGCAATCCCTTATCCTTGGAGATATTGAGAACGCAAATACCACAAGGTATAGAGATTCCTAGGTTTGAGAAATATGGAGGGAAAGGAGATCCTTCTAACCATGTTTCCGCTTACACCACCTTATGTAGTGATTTTTTCCTTGAGGATAAGCTCTTGGCCAAGCTTTTCCCTAGATCCTTGAATATACCGCTTTAGAATGGTTTTCCTCATTATCGAATAACTTAATTTGTTCATTCAATGAACTTGTTGAGGCCTTTATTAACCATTTCCAAGTGCAGATGACCCCTAAGATGACATTAGCTGATTTGATGAGATGTAAGCAAAAGGATGATGAAAAAGTTATTGACATTATTTCATGCTACCAATTTCTTATTCCCAAATTGACGTAAAGATTCCTGATCCTCACCTTCAACGAATGTTCATTGAGAACTTGCAAACTAAGATACAAGATAAGCTTAGCATGATGAAGTTTCCTTCCTTCATACACTTGTGTACTGCCCTTCATGATTATCAAAACTCAATTAGTAGTCATGAAACAAAACCCACCTCTAGCCATCCCGAGAAGTCTAAATCTGCAAACCAAAACACTTACCAACCTTTTAGAAAATAGAATAAAGGTTTCCTTCAACTAAATCCCCTTCAACCAACTCAACATGTTGATACCCAAGTGGCTTCTATAAAGAAGACAAGTCCTTTTACATTTGGGGATCTTACTAGACAATTTACTCTCCTACCTGATACCCTCCATAGCACAATGTTACAACTTCTAGAATAGAAAATGATTTCCTTACATATCGTTAAAACTCTTGATCCTAATAAACCTTTACCTTTGAACTTTAGATCAAATTCTTATTGCCATTATCATCGACAAAATGGACATGACACGAAACATTGTAAGCATCTTAAACATCTTGTGCAAGACCTCATTGATTCTAGTCAACTTCAAATTGGAGGTGCTAATGATCAAGGAAATAAGTTTGTTGCCCCTCCCAACCAAAACTTGCAAATATTTCACCAACCCTATGCCTAATCATAATATTTCATTTATCAAAGCTAGTGAAACTAAGAAGAATGATGTGATGAATGTTGACATAGATGATGACAACATTGATACTATTGAAAAAGGTCCTATGGATACTAATGAACAAAATCCTACGGATGGTTTGGTTGCATTGATCAAAACTCAACCTTGTAAGAGCCAAACTAAAAAGCCTCTTGACATTGCTTTCTCATCTAAAGATATAATTAGAAATGCACCTGATAGTCCTCTTTACATAGCCGACCGAATCAATAACAAGCCCACTAATGGGATACTCATTAATCTCGTTTGTAGAGAGAATGTGATCACTAAAGAATTCTTACTTGTGCATGAACTCTATCAAGAAACATATGATCAAACAAAAGCATGGATAAAAATGCATAATGGTTTTTCTTTCCCTACAATGGGATCAATTACCCTTCCTCTAAAAATCAGACCAAAACAATTAGATGTCTCATTCTTCATCATCTCAACATTAGATCAATTCCATGTGAAGCTTGGTTATCCATGGCTATGCTCCATGGAAGCCATCCTATTGATCATGCATAAATGCTTAAATTTTCCCTTTGACAATGAGATCTTTACTATACACCATAGTGGATTTAATCATGTGTCTTCGAGTGGGAATTTTTCATTGGATTTATTTTAGCCCGAACCTATGAAACCTATTAAACCTCACGAGGATTTATTTTCCAAATCCCATCAAAAGTTTAAAGTGAAATTTGCATAAAAAAATATCCCTTAGAAACATGCCTCAACCCATGATTGAGCCTCCTATCCTTGACGAAACTATGATTGAACCTAAAGACATTCCAAATAACCAAGTCCAACCCATGACAGATAATTTTCCTATCTCCTACAAAAGACCAAGAGACAACCAAAACAATCATGTCACACCTCCTAAGATAAAACAAGTTTACAAAGCTAAAGAGAAGATGGTTGAACAACCTCCCACGGTTCCTTCCATTCCTCCCCTTAGGGAAGAAAATAAACCTATGGTTGATAGACCCGCTCCTATAAAAACAAAACTTGAAAATCGAACAAAAAGAAACAAAATGCTAGAGAGCGTGGATGTAGACATTTTTCTCTTTCTTGAAGGTTAAACAAAGAGTACAAAAAAGAAAATCTACATCCAAACTTGACTGAAGCAATACATGATGTGTCTCCCTCTTGACTGAAACAAAAAGATCCTATATCACAACCACAACAAGAGCTAAATCCTTCTTTAGACATTATTATTCGACCTCTCCCATTGTGATTAACTTGGATGATGTGATGAGGTTGCTAAAATTGACAAAGTGCATAATGAATTGAATTCATTGTTTTCCTTTTCTATGAGCTTAAGTGATAATTCTACTAGGAAGAGTGTTGAACTTGGTGATGACCCTAGTTCATCAATTGTTGTTGTCCCTTTGGCTAGTTGTCCACCTTTCGTATACAATGAAAAAGATTGGGATGCAGACGACCTACTAATAGGTTGACTCGCATGTGCCTTACTAGTCTTGTCTTTATTTTCTTTTCCATGGTTTTTTTATGTGATTGCATGTGTGTATTGTGATCCCCTGTATCATTATGTTTGATGTATCTCTCTCTTTGTGACATTCCTCTATTTGTACCTACATTCTTCTCTATATCATAAACCTTTATCTTTTTCTTTTTCTGGTGTTTTCCTTTTGGGGATGATGCAAGGAGTCGAGACATTTAGGTCTCTTCCATGTTGACCCAATTTTTTTCTTTGTTTTCACTCTCTTTGTGTCATTCTTCCTGTTCCATGTGTATTTGGGGAATGATGACATTTCTGAGCTCTCTAAAAACATTGTAGCAAAAACATATTGACCCTAAATCCATGGATCCCTTATGTGATTTTGGGATTTCATTTTGGGGGCAACCCCTTTTTCATGACTTAGCTTCATTTGTAAACATATGAATTGGCACAGGGATTTCCAAATAAGCTCTCATGTCCTTTATATTGCTAGGATTTATCATTTTATACTTTAAAGTAATTGCTCACAACATGGTGTTTAGCAATTTCTTTAAAGCGGGGGCATACGTTGACATTATTCTTTTTCAACTCATGTTTCATATTTCATGCGATGTATCTTTCAATTTTTGGTGACATTTGGTGTGATGTTCTTCATGAGCATGATCTCTCTTAGCATATTATATTCCTCTTAGTGGCTTGATGCAAGAAAGTACATCCCCTAAGTTGTGAATCTTCTATTCTTCGATTAGTCCTCTCTTGGATACATTAGGCATAATGTTCCCTAAGTTAAGACCTTACATGAACTAAGAAATATTATTTGAATGTATACCTTATACTTTTTTCATTTACAATATTTGTTATATGGCCACCTTGCATAACACACTTTGCTTGCCTATGGAGCCATCCTGTTCATTCATGGGTGTCAAGCATACAAAGTTTTGCTTGCCTCATGAATCTTGTTGTTCGTGTTGTGTGGCGCCTTATCAAAGTTGAGGTATAGCTTTGGTATGGTTATTGTATGGAAGTCAAACTTAGGTGTGACTTTCTCATAGCCACTTGCTTGTTTGTGTGAGCACATACAAGTCACATGCGTATGTGTCTCACTAGGGGCTCACCTAGTGGACAACCTGAGGTTCCACTAGCCCTTGTGAGTGTGCATTTGGTTTTCATAGTGGACATCATGTTCCACTTGTAAACGTTTTGGATAAACAACTTAGATCTTATCCACTCATGTTGGACAAATGATTGAGGCTTGATCCACCCCCTTTTCTTTTTTTTTTCTTTCTTCTTTTTTTCTCTGATAGTGTATGCTTGTACCTCGTTGTTGCTCCTTATATCATTCACATCTATGTTCTTTTGTACCTATGTTGGTTTGACATATGATCTTGATCTTGGGGGCTTGCACAACCCTCTCAATTATTGTCATCCTATCTCACTAGCATTGGTACACTTAGACCCCTCTTGATGTGAGTTTGTCTACTTTAGTGTGAGTTTGAAGCAAGTTCCTCCTCTCACTAAAGTGGGGGCTAAATGTAGTGTAGAAAAATATATCCCTCTACATTTTCACACTTTTTTGGGCCCTCCCTGCTAAAACTGGGCTTATTTATGCCTTATTTGGTCTTATTTTGCATCCACAAGCCTTATTTAATGCATCTTTCCAAGGATAATCCTGACACATAACTAATGACCAATCATAATTAATGGTTTTTTGGTTGTGTGTCCTAGATTTAGTGATCTAGGACTCATACGCCACCTTGGGCGTATGGGTCCCACCTAAGTTTTGGGGCCTCAACCTGAATTTGGCATAGAACTTAACATTTCTTGAAATTTGTGTCCCAAGCCTAGGCTAATGGGACTCATATGCCCCAAATGGCATATGAGTCTTGCTTAGCTTGGACCTATTTTAAATTCAAATTCTTGGTGGGATTTTATTCTCCTAGATCTAATGTCAGCTTTTAGTGTTTTAATTTTAGGAAATTTGGCATAAACAATTATAAATACAAGCTTATTTCACATATTTTCTCCTAGCAATTTGATGAGAGTATTCCTATAGCAATTTTATGAGATCAAGAGCATTCAAGAGTTGATTATCAAGTATTTTGGAGCTACATTCAAGATTCAATCATCATTTCAAAGTCATCACACACAATGTTTGTTTTTGAGTTAACATTTGTGATGTAGGTTTTCATGATTCAAGCAAGCATTCAAGTCAAGATTCATAACATACAATCAAGAGTCAAGATCTACATTCATGCTAGCCATTTCATACAAGATTGCAACCTTTGCTACAAGGATTTGGTGAGTTGGAACATAGCATATTTGTTCACTCATCATTCCTTCATTCTATTTGATTTCATTTCAAGGTTTGATTACCAAAATGAGGTTTAACCAAGGAAAACCCCTATCCACTAACAAAACAACATTTTTCCCTCTCTTTGATGTGTGATTTGTAGATGTAGGTTGAAGATCCATTCAAGAAAAAGATTGGAGAAAGTTTTCAAAGTTGTCACCTTTCTTGCAAGATTACAGAAAGTCACCTATAGGTCTAAATTTGGAGTTTCAGACTCAGAGATTGGAAGGGAGAGAATCTGTAGGAGATCACTAGAGGATTTCAAAGTTTTAGATCAACTGTGTTACTAGGAATAAATCACCACAATTGGTGTATGATTCCTAGTGTACCACTTTTTAGCCATTTTCTGTAGATCATGTTTTACCAGTTACAGATTCTAGATTAAACCTGAAACCCTAAACTGGGACTAAATCACCCCAAATAGCATGAGTCCTAGTGTGCATCAAAAGTCATAATTTGGGGATTACAAACCTTGTTTCAAGCATCTTCAGTGTTCTATGTGCACCTCTATTAATTATTAGTTTATTATTGTGATTTGAAGTTTCATATTATAGGTTACATTGTTAGATTTGCATATCATTTACATTTCCTTCTTTCTAAGCCTTTGCTTAGTGGTGAGCTGCCTTTTTTCTTTAAATCACACCCAAGGAGACCTTATCGCAAATCCATTCTCTCAATTCAAGAACCATTAGATTGAGATCTCTATGGTTTCCTTGAATGAACTAGAGCGAAATAGGGTCCCCTAAGTTGTCCATCTCATAAAAGGTGGGAACACCCTATTTTATTTGTTTAAGGTCTAACCACTGGTTTGAAGGTAGTCACATATATAGTTAGTAACTGTTGGTTTAAAGGTTGTAATGTAAACAATAGATAATCATTGGTTTAAAGGAAATAATGTAAATAGGTGGTGTGTACCATGGCAGCCATGTAAATAGATGACAACTATTGGCTTAAGCATATTCATGTTAATAATCTTTCAATGTGTATTTAGTACATTATCATGTTTGTTTTGTAAAAAGATTTAACCTTACGACTCTCAAGTTTTGGAGTTAAACAATTTTACCAACTTTATTCCATGTGCCCATGTGAATATCAATGATTTTTATGATTTTTGTATTGACTGACATCAAGATTCCAATGTATTGATTTGTTAATATTTACGAGTTTAAAGAATCACTATTTATAACCAAAGGATGTCAAATAAGAAAAATATACTTTTTATTATCTCTTATTTTTGTTTCTTGTAACATGATGTTTCCTTTTCAAGAATGATATCTTGTGTAAGGGATCATGTTAATGAATATTGATTATCAATATTAATACTATTAATTTTACAAGTTGACATGGGCACACCAATAGGGCTTATAAGTCAAATTATTTTTCAATTAGTTTGACATACACAAATTAATGCAAACAATAGTTTTTGTAACAAGGATAGTGTAGTGTCAAAAATTGTACTCCCTTTTAGACTAAGGTACAATTTCATGCTCTATTTGGAACTAACTTGAGTGACCTTCTCATTAATGCATTTAGACATTCCCTAAGCCCTAAATTTTCCTATCAACCTAGAAGAATGTGTCTACGTAACCCTAACAAGTGTCTCATCAATTAAACATCATCAAATTAATTCTTACAAGTGCCATAACTATGAAAAAGTCCTAATTTAGCAAACCCTAAACATCCATGTCAAGGTTTGTTGAGTGTGAGAAGGCCAGTCTAGGGTGTGGCTACACCCTAGACCAAATATTTTTCCTAACAAAAATCTTGATTTTTCATGTTTGTTGGTCTTTAATTTCAGAGATGCAATTTTAAATTTGGGCCTTGGCGGTGATCTAATCCCAAAAATTAAAATTTAAATATGTCAGCCAAAACATTAATTTATCCTAAGTTCCACTATATAAACATGAATTATTACTTCAAAATTAAGAAGAAGAATAAGGAAATTATATTTTGCCAAAATACATTCAAATTTATAGGTTTTCAAGAAATTTTTTAGATTTAATCAACTTTGGTACAATGATTGGAATTTGATGCCAATAGAAGAACATGATGGAATCTAGGTTTGAAAATTGCTTTTATCCATTTTCAACAACCTAATGACTTGTTTCAGAGTGTTCTCATCTTCAAGATTTGACCTACTTGCTGCCTTAAGTGAGGTATTGTTGCATTTCATATTTTCCTAAGGGTATTTGACTTTCTCTTAGGTTGATCTCATTGTTATCATTTAGGAATCCTTCTCTAACACATTTGAGTAGGTTATCATGTTTTTTAGCTCATTATAGCCTTAGAGACACTTAAGTTTAAGGGTACACACATTTTATCAATCACTTCATTGGCTATTTGCTGAGGTAGAAATACCAAAACATGGGTTTGATCGAGGCAAAATCCTATATAGCCACCCCTCTTCCTCTCTTTTCCAGAGTTTTGTAAGTTTAGAAATGAAGATGGAGATTCCATAGCATAATTGCATAAGACAAACAAGGAGCTACCAACCTACGAAATTATATCTAAGAAAGAAGAAGCTAGTCTAGGGCATCCTTGTGCTCTAGACCAGGAAAATTAAGCTCAAAATCACATACCAAGTGCATAGAATTCTACTCTT
Source organism: Sequoia sempervirens (assembly GCA_007258455.2). NCBI lineage: Eukaryota > Viridiplantae > Streptophyta > Pinopsida > Cupressales > Cupressaceae > Sequoia > Sequoia sempervirens. Next base: position 157,307,565 of record VDFB02256132.1, on the reverse strand, counting down.
CTCAAATCTACTCTCAAATTCTAGTTTCTTAGTTTTGTCAGTACAAAAAAGTTGCATTTTCATATTAGGTCTCCTAGTTAAGTCAATTCAATAAATCTACATTAATCTCAATCAATTTCTAAGGAATTAAAGAATCAAATCTAAGGCTGATTGACTCACCTTTTAGGTTGTAAGTCCATCTCATACCTTTTTCAATTTGGATTCTAATTTTCATTGGAAAATGATTGATGTTAGTGATCTAGACATTAGGCCTAGGATCCCTTTTTCAACAAAACATTTTGGTGAACCCAAAATTTTGAGCATTAAATAGATCTTTTGATTTGCATTTATCATCTTTTAAATTTGGAGTATTAAGTGAATATTGTCAAAATTTTAGAAATCATATGGTTTATTTTGTAAAAGAGTGAGTTTGAATTTGAAAGGAAAGTGTCATTAAATACTTAATTTTATTCAAATTTTGGAAAAGTGTTTAATTTTAGTCTTGAAATTTATGAGATCTATAGGAGAATTGATTTTTTTTGGAAATATTGCATGATTGGGTTAAAAAGGATTTCATTTTTTAAAATTTGAAAACCCTAGTTCATTACACTACATTACATTTTCCAAATTCATAAAAATAGCAACAATTTCAGTCCAAATTTGAACCAAAATTGTCTAAAACCTCAATTACTTGTCGCTTGTGACCTAGAATTTAACATTTCAGATAAAAACCAAGCCAACCTAAGATACAGTGTTCCCAAGACCAACTCAGTTTGGCTCAAATTTTAGTCACAGATTGATATTTGTATCCTTTCTACAAGTTTGAACCCTGATTCTTAGAACCATGTTTGCAACAAGTCTCTAGGCCTATTTTTTGGTTCTAATTAGCATTAATAAGCATACAACATCATTTAAAACTAGAAATTAATGATCAATCTTGTGGAAAGTATAACAATATGATCATGTAAAACATCTAACACCTGAGAGATTTATTCAGAAAGCCCTATGTAAAACATGTGTTTCCAAAATAGAGCTACATCATGGAAAGGAGGGTTTCCCCCTATATGCAATCCTAAGATAACACATAAGGGATCCATGGATCTAGGGTTAGAATTTTCCATTTCTATAGTGATATAATTGAGCTTGGAACCATCATCAATCCCAAAATAACTCATGGAACAACGAGAAAAAAGGAAGAATGAAACATAGAGAGAGATCATAGAGAAGCTTTTAGGTTAATATGGAAGAGACCTAAATGTCATGACACCTTGTGCCATCCAAAAAAGGAAAACACAAGAAAAAAGATAAAGGTTACGAAAGACAGAAGAATGGAGATACAAATAAAAGAATGTCACAATAGATTCACTTCCTTAATACCCTTGCACCTACGGAGTTACAAGGGTCATCCAAAGTAGGATCACAAACATATAAAGAAATGCCAAGCAACACAATATGGGGGATCACATTACACACATGCAATCACAAAGAACACAAAGAGAGGACTAGTATTGCACATGCGAGTCAACCTATAGCAGGTCATATGCATCCCAATCTTGTTCATCATTTGTAGAAGGAAAATAACTATCCAAATGGAAAATGACAAGTTTTGTACTAGGAGCATCACTAGGTTCAACACGTGGTGAGTCAGTCTGTATAGGTAGACCATCACAGTTGTTATCATCTAAGATCATGAAAGAGGAAAACAATAAATTCAACTCATTATGCACTTCCTCATAAATTTTAGCAATCTCATCATCATCATCATCCAAGTTAATCATAATAATAGGCCTAATGACAATGCCCGTAGATGTTTCATATGTTTGTTGTTGCGAAGGTGGAGAATCATCATGTTTTGTTTCAATTGGTGTTTGATCTTGATTTTCTATTTTATTCTCTTCTTTTAACTTACGAGCAACAACATGACATCTACAACTATGCTCTTTATCATTTCTATTTCTTTTTGCACAAATTTCAAGTTGTGATTGTGTAGGGTCGGGTTTATTAACCATAGGTTTCTTTTCTTCTTGCAAGGGAGAAACAGAAGGAACCATGGGAGGTTGTTCAACCACTTTCTCTTTTTCTTTATAAACTTGTTTAATATTAGGAGGGACAATAGGACTTACATGTTATCTCTTGGTCTTTATAAGAGATAAGCAAAGGATTTGTCATGGGTTGGTCTTGGTTACTTGGAAGGGCTTTTGGTTCAATCATGGTTTCATCAATGATAGGAGGCTCAATCATGGGTTGATGCATGTTGCTAAGGGATAATTTTGCTATGCGCTTAAATGCCTTAAAATTTTGATAATATTTGAAAAAAGATTCTTCATGAGGCTTAATAGGTTCCATAAGTTCAAGCCAAAATAAATCCAATGAGAAATTCCCATGGGAGGACATAGGATTAAAGCCACTATGGTGCACAGTAAAGATATCATTTCCAAATGGAAAATTTAAGCATTTATGCATTATGATGGGATGACATCCATGGAGTGTAAACATGGGTAACCAAGCTTCACACAGAATTGGTCCGACGATGGGATGATGGAGAATGAGACATTCAATTGTTTTGGTCCACCTTTTAAAGGAAGAGTGATCAAACCTATTGTAGGGCTAGAAAAACCTTTATGCATTTTGATCTATGCTTTTGGTTGTTCATAAAAATATTGATAAAGTTCATGCACAAATAATAATTCCTCGATGATCACATTCTCTATACACAAAGGATCAATTAATATCCCATTAGTAGGCTTGTCATTGATTCTTCCAACAATGTAAAGAGGACCATTGGTGCACATTTATGCCATTTTGTGAGAAATCAATGTCAAGGGGAATTTTGGTTTGGCCCTTATGAGGTTGCATATCAATGAATCTGACCATACATTCTACGTCTCCTTCATTTTCACTCATATTGCCATTATTTGTATCTTGAAGTTTGTCAACATTCACCACATCATTCTTGGCATTAGTATCTTTCACAAAAGAGATATTATTATTTGGCATGGGTTGGTAAAGATTTGTAAATTTTGGTTGGGTGGGGCAAAAAACTTATTTCATTGATCATTAACACCACCAATGTGGATGTGATTAGAATCAATGAGGTCTTGCATAATATGTTTAAGACACTTACATTGTTCTGTATCATGTCCATTTTGTCAGTGATAATGGGAAAATGCATTTGGGTTAAAGTTTGGAGGTAAGGACTTAGTGGTATCAATGGCTCTAACAAGAGGTAAGGTATCTAAGCTCTTCCCTATAAGTTGCAACATTATGGAGTGAACGATATCAGTAATGGGGTAAACTATCTACTCCTTTCCCTAAATGAATATAGATTTGTCATTTTTATAGAAGCCACTTGTTGACCACTAAATGCTACTTATCTTATCAAAAACATGTTGACATGTTTGAGGTGTATTTAGCTATAAAAAACCCTTATTTTGTTTCTTAAATGGTTGGAAATTGTTATGGGGCACAACTTTGGATTTCTTAGGATTGTTAGGATTTTTTGCTTCACGATGACTAACCAAATTCTGATAGTCACGAAGGGTCATTCAAAAGTGTGTAAAGGAGGGAAACTTCATCATCCCTAGTTTATCTTGAATATTAGTTTGAAATTTTTTAATGAACATTATTTGAAGATTAGCATCCGGAATATTAATATTGATTAATGAGTAAAGCAATTGGTATTGTCCTATAAAATAAGTGACCTTTTCATCTTTTTTTTGCTTATATTTCATTAAATCAGCTAAGGTCATCTTGGGACCAATGTGCACTTGGAAATGGTTAAGAAAGGCATCAACAAGTTCATTGAATGAAAAAATTGAGTTATTCGGTAAAGAACAAAACCATTCCAAGGTAGTGCCTTTCAAGGATCTAAGGAAAAGTTTAGCCAAGAGTTTATCCTCAAAAATTAAGTCAGTACATAAGGATGTGTATGCCGAGACATGATTATTAGGGTCTCCTTTTCCACCATATTTCTCAAATCTAGCAATCTCTATGCCTTGTGGCATTTGTGCTCTTAATATCTCCAAGGATAAGGGGTTTCTTTTGAAATATTATGAAGGTTGGCCTTTTTGAATTTGGTTCAATTTGGCAATTTGTTGTTGGAGGGATGAATTTTTTTGAAAGAGTTTATTAAGGATGGAATCATTGGTTGTGTTTTGAGATGGAGGTAAGGTGGAGGTGTATATGTATTCGGAGGACAAGTGAATTGTAAGTTTGTGATGGGAGATGGATTAGGAGATATGATATTTGAATGCACAAAGCTAAGAGGATTCCCAATGGAAATACCTATGGCATTATTGACATTGCTAGTGGGTTGTTTTGTTGTTTTAATAGTTAGATTAATGTATGTAGGAATAGAGGTCATAGTTGTGGAAGGAGGAATTGGATTTCCACCTTGAATTTGAGTGTACCCAAAATTTTGAGCACAACTAGTTGCAGTAGGAACATGTTTATCAATAATGTGAGATAGGCTACACACAATCTCTATTCCTTGTTCATTATCAAGAATTTTCCTCATGTTATCTATGATAAGAATTACAGTACCAACAATGTATTTAACACTCAATTTTTTTTTCATTTTTTCTAAATCTTTAGCCATTTGTTTTAGCTCTTCTTGAGGGACATTAGAAACCATTGTATCAACATCAGTCACATTGGTTGGGGGTAGGGTGGTAATGGGAAATAAGGTATCAAAGATATGGTCCATAGTGGGTTGACTAGTATCAACACTATGAGTGAAAGAGTCAAAAAACTCAAGATCCATGACGAGTGTAGTACCATGGTATTTCATGAGTCTCAAATTAAATCTCACTAGAGTATCAGTAATAGGACATTGGGTTGTGAATCTCATACAAGTTTCACCTAAACTAAGTGGACCTAAAATGGAGAATAGGAACTAGATAAATGCAATCAAACACCCTAGAATATGAAGTGCAATGAAATTATGTAAAAAGAGATCAATTTTCATATTTAAAATAAGATAATTTACTGATTATACTATGAAAAAACCTAAAAATGATGTCTTTTAATGCCAATTTTTATTTTCAAACAATGCACTCAATTTGACCAATTTAACCTAATGCAAATAATAACATATTTTACTAATTTTTGAAACTGAAACCTAGATTTTAAAAAAGATTAAAATGAAGTAAACAAAGACAAATCACTACCTAGAATTTTGAAACAACACCTATACAAGGACTGATTTTCCATAGAGTGAATGGGTCCTAGGTCAGCGGTTGCAAAAATTTAAATCTACATCTAAGGTTCAGTGCTAGGGTTTCTTGTTTCAGATTACAAAGTATGGTTTCAATGATTAAATTTTCCAAATTTTATTGTCTAAATGCAAGTGAAATGAATGACAAATGATGAACAATATGACACTTTTGAAATGCTACTTTGACTCAATTTATGAATGTAGATGACTAGAAATACACTAATGTGCAAGTACTATGCAAAATCAATGTAATATGCATTCTATTTTTTATTTTTTTAGATTTTCAAGGATGCAAAATTCAAACCTAAAACCCTAAATGAGATGCAAACTAATGCAATTTTAATAACCCTAAATGAAATGAAAACTAATGCAATGCAATGAAAACTAATGCAAATCCTAGATCTAGGGTTTGAATGGACTCCAATTTCAAAAATTAAGATGTACAATGTTAGATTCACCAAATGAAATGAAAGAAAAATGTAGGTAGGGTAGTTTTTGAATGGGGGGATGCACCTATTTCCCTATTTTCATTAGGAAAAAGAGATCCCCTAGGACAAGATTGACTTTCAACCCTTAGGTGAGTCAATCTTGATGAAAATCTTGTTGTTTTCCTTATGATCGAGGACGTGGGAAATCAACTTGAAATGCACTTTTAGGAGATAAATGAAAAATACCAAATGAATGCAATTATGCAATGTAAAACATGAATCATCAATTTAAAACCATAATCTAACAAAATCAAGAAAATTCCAAAAGATCTCAGAAAGATATGATTTTATGCATCTGTCACAAAAATCTCCCATTGAGTGTCCTCCTATGACATATTCACCCTAGGGAAAATGGGTCTTGTTACAGGGATCCAAAATATGCTTTAATAGTCATCTACTCCTAGACCTGCACTCCTGACTCCTCTAGATTTCATAGTTGGAAAGTTAGAATTAAATTCCATAATTGAGTTTTTGTATCTTGACGATAATATTGACAACTTTGACAACTTTGCAAAATTACACTTTTGATCAATCTTCAATCCTTCTTCAACCTATGATGTACAACACACATAAGAGGGAATTTTTTATTTTTGGTGAATGGGGGTTTGCCTTGGTCAAACCCTATTTTGGTAATTGAACCTTGAAATGAAATGAAACATGAATGGAAGGAATGATGAATGAAAAATTGCTATGTTGCAACTCACCAAACCCTTGAAGGGCTGAAACTTAACACATCTCTCCAAGGTCTTGATCTTGCATGAAATGGATTGATTGGATGTTGATCTTCATGCTTTAATATTGACTTGAATGCTTGAAACCTACATCACAATGTTAGCTCCAAAAAATGCATGAATGATGATAAATTTGACATGATGCTTGAGATCTTGAATGATGCAACAAATGATTGAGAAATATGCTCTTGAACAACTTTGACAATAATCTTTGCTATAATTTTTTTTCTTATGAAATTCTAGATTGCTTAAGATTTGAATTTGATAAGATTACCTTGTATTTATAGACAATTTTGTAATTTCTCGAAAATTAAACATCAAAGGTTGACAATTGAAAATTGAATTTGAATCATAAAAATAATGCCAAAAATGTATTAAAAATCGGGGTCCTCAACTTAAGGGGGACCAAATCACCCTTGGATGAATGTGTCCTAGGCCTTAAACCTAGGACACACCAATTTTAAGGCAATTTAATTAATGCTTGAAATTGTTTAATACAAGTTTCCCTTTGGGAAAATAGGATTAATTAGGCTTTTAAATGCAAAATTGGGCCAATTAGAGGCTTAATTAAGTCCAATCAATAAGTGATCCAAACATATTGAGAAAATATAAAGGAGTATATTTTCTAACACTATAGGGTATAATGGTCAAGGATGTAGTATAAAAGAACAAGGTATTCATGTCCCTATAGATCTAAAAACACAAGAAACAACAAGAGTTATTGGCTATTATACTTCAAAACCTGTAAAAGCATCAAGAAGACCTTCACTCAATGTCAACACCATAATACAAGATCCACCCAAATAACTCTAAATTTAGTTCATCTTGAATTGATAGATTACACATGCAATGATATATCATTAGATGTTTTTCAAAATGATGAGTCCTTAGTGATTTTTTTGGGAATATATAAAAAATTTCCTACTTTCCATCATGATTGTAGATTTCCCAATTGTTTAAACACTAATGAATATTTTGGGAAAGAAGAAGATATATCTGATGATCAAGAAGATACATCTCAAATAATCCCTAACACTCCAAACTATAGTACATTACTTGTACGAGATATTGTAGATGTCTTGATGGATCCTTCTAATAAAGAAAAGGTGCTTAACTAATTAGAAAGTGTCTCAGTGATGATGAAAAAGAAGATAAAACAACATTGTTACATAATTTACTTGAGATCTTTTGATGGTCTTATTTGGATATGCCTAGTATAAATCCTAAGATTATCACACAGAACATTGTTTTAGAAATGATGCTAAACTTGTGAAACAAAAAATCCACAATATGAATCCTAAGGTGGCTTTATTAGTTAAGGTTAAAATTGAAAAACTTCTACAAGTAGGTTTCATCTATCGTATCAATTATTGACCTTGGATATCTGACATCGTTGTTGTGGCAAAACTTGATAATCGTATTTGAATGTGTACAAATATTCATGATATTAATAAGGAATCTTTGAAAGATGATTTTCCCGAGTTCTAAACATCAATATGATTATTGATTCAATTGTAGGACATGCCCTATTATCATTTATGGATGGTTTTTGGGGATATAATCAAATATTTATCAATCTTTAGGATCAAAATAAAACAACATTCATTACACCTTGGGGAAAAATTTGTTGGGTAGTTCTGCCTTTTAGATTGAAAAATGTTGGAGAAATGCATCAAAGGGTTATGATGTTAATATTTCATAATTAAATACACAACATTTTAGAGGGTTATGTTGATGATCTCTTGGATAACTCTATAACATGTCAAGATCATGCCAAAAATTCTCCATCAAATCTTTGAGCAAATCCATAATATAGTATGAGATTAAATCAAAGAAAATGTATCTTCAATGTGGATAGTGGAAAGTTATTAGGTTTTATATTGTCACATTGAGGTATTGAGGTGGAAACAAAAAATTGATGCTATAGTCAACATGTTTCCTCCTAAGAATATTTATCAACTTTGTAGTGTTGATTCCTTTGACATTGGTTTTGGCATTGATGTCAAGGGTTGTTTTGGCACTTACTCTTTTGGCATATATTCTCAGGTCTTCTACATTTAATGGTTATCATGGTCTAGTTTGGATTCGTTGCATGATTGATTTGACACATATCTATAGGTGACATACATATTCAAGTGATATATGTTTTGCATACATGCATGGTATTCATTGAAGAATTTTGGTTTGGTTACAAAGGCAACATATATTTTATGTGTTTCTGAGTGACACTGACATTGGTGTTTAAGACAACATATGAGGACAACATATTTTGTATACATACAATTAATGTTTTTACATATTACATTCTCAAATTATATATATTTATCATTGATCAATGATTTATATTGGTTGTGGCATATTGATTTTGATAGTTGGTGATTATTGGATTTCATTGTTTTTACTAAGGCAACAATAGTGATTATAATCTTGGATTTCACTTCGCACTCAGTGCCATTGAGACTTAGACCGAAACAAGTGTTATAGTGTTGTTTTTAATACACATGCAAAATAGACAACACATAATGACAAAGGCTGACATAATGATATTTGGGTTTTTGATTTGTAAAGTGATAAAAGACATAAGGAATTGTCTTGATATCATTTAACCTTAAAGTTATTCATTTGAAAAACTCGAAAGAAGTTGAGATGGTTGAGTTAGGGTATGAAGACTTTGGAAAGCAAGTTAGGGTTCAGAAATATTATTATTTACAGTCATCATGATTCAAGATGGTTCGGCCTAATGTGACAATGATGAGGGAGCAAACCCGAGACACAAAAAATGATGCAAACAACCAGAGAAATTTTATTATTATTTAGAATGGAACTTATCACATGTAGAGGATCCCAAATCCTTGAGCTCTGTGATACATGTAAGCTACAAAAGTTCAAAAATTATAGAAATTACAGAAGTTACCCTTTTCGCAGTATGCAAACTCTTTTTCCCCAAAAAGCTATCCAAAAATAAAAAAACTAGCCCATAAATAGCCCCTTTTTAGTTTGGAGCCAAAACAAAATTTGAGATAAAAGTTTTGGCGGTTTGGTGCCAAAAATTACAATTTGAAATTCAAGCATTGAGTCCTAATTCAAAAATTGGCAATTTTCCAAAAATCGGCCAACTTCCAGAAGCCATAACTTTTGATCTGAGACTTCATTTTTTGAACCGTTTTCACCGTCGGAAAGGTCTCATAGTGAAGAACATGCTAAGAATTGGATTTTATGGTTTAGAAAATTTTTGGGCCCATACAATACCATTTAGTGCCTCAAACTAGACTCGAAAGGTTTTTTAGGGCAAAAAGGAGAAATTGAAACTTGAATAACTTTCAAACCGTGAATGATCTTGACCTGATTCTATCGCCAAATTGCTTATTTTTCCATCATGACCCTTCCCATAAATTTTTGTCATCCCATGCCTTCAAATTCACACTTGCTAAAAATAGCAGTTGAGTAGAAAAAGCAGAAAAACAGTTCTAAAAGTTAGGAACTCTTATTTGATGAAAAGGGTATCCAAAAATGTAAAAAAATATACAAAAAGCAAACAAAAGGAACATGAATGGAAAGCATATTTTTGGGTGATGCAATATTTCCCTCACACCACTGAATGCTCCTACATCAGACACCCAAGGTAATTTGAGAAGTGACCCCGTCACGTCTCAGATGGTTGAGAAAAACCCAAATGGTCAACCTCTGCTTTAGACAACGGGGATGAATCTTCCACAGGCCTTCCTCTCCACTTCACTAGATATTCTTCATACTTCTTATTTCTGGTACTCCTTCCCACATGGCTATCCAAAATTTCTTCAATCTCCTCCTTCTCTGAAGTAGGTGTTGGAATGCCACATTGTTCCATTGTTGGTACTTCCTCTATGCCACCTTCATGATACTCTGTCAAATTTGAAATATTGAACACAGGGGAAATGTTGACTCCATCTGGAAACTATACCTCATATGCATTCCCTAATTCATGCCTCTTCAAAATTTTATAGGGACCGAACTTCTTCATCTTCAATTTGTTATAGGTTCCCATTGGAAACCTTTCTTTCCTCAAGTGGACCATCACTTCATCACCAATCTAAAACTCCTTATACCTCCTCTTCTAATCTACCTTAGCCTTATACTGCATATTCATCTTGTTAATATGTTCTCTTACCTTCTCATGTATATTCTTGATGTGCTCTGCAAAGTCTTTGGCTTCGACACTTGTCTTCTTCTCTTGGTCCATCTTCCTCAATTCTGGAGTGGTCCTGGGACTACCTCCATACACAATTTGGAATGGTGATCTACTAGTACTTCTGTTGACATAATTATTGTAAGAAAATTCTTCCTGGGGTAAGATCAAGTCCCATCCCTTGGGTTTATCTCCTACCAAGCATCTCAATAGGTTAGCTAGACTTCTGTTAACAACCTCAGTCTGCCCATTGGTCTTTGGATGGTGTGCAGAATTGAACTTCAACTCTATTTTCAACTTCTTCCACAAGGTCCTCCAAAAGTATCCAACAAATTTTGTGTCACAATCTGAGACTATACTCTTTGGCAGACCATGTAGCCTCACCACCTCTCTGAAGAACAAGTCAACAATGTGGACTGCATCATGGGTCTTCTGGCATGGGAAGAAATGTGCCATCTTTGAAAACCTGTCAACTACCACAAATACTAAATTATTCCCTCTCCGTGTCCTTGGAAAACCAAGAACAAAGTACATACTTATATCCTCCCATGGCCTCTCTGTTACAGGTAAAGGCTGATACAACCCAGTATTCTGGCTCACTCCTTTAGCCATCTGACATACCCTACAACTTTGCATAAACTTCTTCACATCTTGTGATAATTTAGGCCAATAATAATGCTCACTGATAATGGCAATGGTCTTATACCGACCAAAATGTCCTGCCATTCCTCCACTATTCTTCTCCTTTATCAGGTTCTCCCTCATGGAACTCCTTGGAATACACAATTTACTTCCCTTAAACAACATGCCATCTTGGATTATGAAATCCAGCCACTTCGTCCTGTCAACTGTAACAAGCTCCTTGCAAGCTTTCCAAGCTTCAACAAAATTAGAATCTTCAGAGTACAATGTCTTGAGTTCATTGAACGCAACCACTTCAATCTGCATCTCTATCAGCAATGTTTGCCTCCTACTTAAGGCATCTGCAACCCTATTCAACTTCCCACTCCTATGCTTTAAAACAAAGGTACAACTTTGCAAAAACTCTACCCATTTCATATGCCTTTGATTTAATTTTCCTTGACTATTCAAATACTGTAATGCTTGATGATCAATAAATAGAACAAATTCCTTCGGTAACAAATAATGTCTCCATTTCTTTAATGCATGAACTATTGCATAAAATTCTTGATCATATACATAGTACTTTCTCTTTGCATCATTTTACTTTTCATTGAAATAGGAAATGGGCTTACCTTCTTGACTCATCACTGCTCCAATGGCGTAACCACTAGCATCACAATCCACCTAAAACACCTTATTGAAATTTGGGAGGGCTAAAACTGGTTGCTCTGTCACCTTCTACTTCAACAAATCAAAACTCTTCGCTGCTCTAGTGCTCCACTTGAACTCTTTTCTATCCCCTCTCATTGTTTCAGTCAGGGGTGCACAAATACTACTGAAGTTTCTAATGAACTTTATGTAAAAACTAGCCAAACCATGGAAAGATCTGACCTCAGTAGCAGTTCTTGGGGTAGGCCATTCTAGAATAGCCTTCATCTTCTCTGGATCCATCTTGAGACCTTCTGTCGAGACAACAAACCCAAAGTACACTAACTCCTTCACAAAACTACACTTCTTCAGATTAATCAACAATTTCTCTTCTCAACTTCTCAAAAGCTCTACGAATATGCATTAAATGCTCATCCAAATTCTTACTAAAAATCAAAATATCATCTAGATATACAATAACAAAACTTCCCAGAAACTCTTTCAGTACCTCATTCATGAGCTGCATAAATGTGCTCGGTGCATTGGTTAGCCCAAAGGGCATGACTAACCACTTGTACAGGCCCTCCTTGGTCTTGAAGGCAATCTTTCATTCATCTCCCTCAAGAATCCGAATTTGGTGATATCTGCTCTTTAGATCAATCTTTGTGAAGTACTGTGCTCCACTCAAACAATCCATCAGGTCATCCATCCTTGGTAGGGGAAATTTGTACTTGATTGTTACCTTATTTATGGCCCAAGAGTCTGTACACATCCTCCACTCCCCATCCTTCTTCGGTGCTAGTACTGTAGGTACTGCACATGGGCTCAAACTCTCTCGAATCAAACCCTTTCTCAACAACTCCTGAACTTGTCTATTCAACTCCTCATTTTCGGTAGGAGTCATTCTATGAGCTGCCTTATTTGGCAAACTAGCTCCAAGGATCAAGTCAATTTGATGACTGATCTTCCTCATTGGTGGTAAACCCTTAGGTATGTTATCAGAAATAATCTCCTGAAACTCATCCAATAGTCCATAAACTTCTACTGGCAGCTTCTCACTATCTTCCTTTTCCATTATAGGAATCAATGCATAACACATACGCTCATGCTTCGTGCCTTCTAAAAATTTTCTTCCATCAACAAAACACATTCTAGCACTACTGCATACCTTTCCTTCATCCTTCTTCAGGGGTTTCAACTTATGGTAGACTCCATCCTTCATTAGGGAATAAGTGTTTGCATGGCCATCATGTACAACACGCCTATCAAACTACCACGACCTCCCCAACAATATGTGACATGCATCCATGGGGATGATATCACAGAGTACCTCATCACGATAGCTTTCGATCTTGAACTTCACTAGGCACTGCTCATTGACCATAAATTTTTGGTCTTTCTGTAGCCAAGAAATCTGATATGGATGTGGATTCCTTTCCCTTTTCAACTTCAACTTTGTAACCATCTCTTCTAACATGAGATTATCAGTGCTCCCACTGTCAATAATGACATCACAACATTTGTCTTCACACTTGCACCTTGTTCAGAATAGATTCTTCCTCTGTTCTGGCTCCTTCTCTTCAGTCACTAGGGCTCTTCTAACCACTAGGGCTTCCCCCCTTTCTACATCATCTGAATGCTCAGATTGAGCTTCCTCATCTACATGTGCAACCCTTCCACGACCTTCCAGCCTTTTGTCTTTCTTCCTTGGTGTTGTGGGAATTCATAGGCTTGATGCCCTTCTTCACCACAATGGAAATTAGTTCCTCTGAAACCACCTCTTCCGGGTCTTGGCCTAGATCTTCCTTGTCCTCTACCTCTTTGATCATGAGGGTGGTGAAAGTTATCATTCTTCTAGCTTCGACTGGTACCCACATCTTCATTTTTCCTTTCATCCTCATTTTGGCTCCCAGAAGATCTTCCACTACCCCTTCCGCTTTGAGCTCCTTGTCCTTTTTGCTTGTTGTCAAATCTTTTGTTCAACTTCTCCTCAACTTTTAGAGAAAACTAGTATACATCCTCAATGGTGGTCATTTTGACCAGGCTTAGCTCCTCTTGAATGCTTGGTTGTAACCCATTAAGATAACGAGCTACCTTCTCCTTGTTGGCCTCTGCATGGCCTGTTCTAATGATCATCTTGTGAAAATCTTCTGTGTATTCTTTCACAGATCTACTTCCTTGCTTCAACCCTTGCAATTTCTTCAGCAGATCTAACTTGTAGTCCACTGGTATGAACTGCTTCTTCAGTTTCTCCACCATGCGATCCCAATTGCTGATCTTTCCTTTTCCTCTTCGATTCCTCTCCAAATGGACCTCTTTCCACCAAATATTGGCATGGCCCTTCAGCTTCATTTTGAAAACTTAACCCGATCTGTGTCCTCTACTTCATACTCAAAATATTCTTCTAGCTTGTTGATCCAGTCGATCAACTCTTCCGGTTTCAGACTTCCAGAATAACTAGGGAATTCTATTCTAGATCTTTTTCCGATCTTCGAAATGGCCCTAATGAACTGCATTTGATCTTGATCAATAGATTCTTCTTCCTCTTCTACATCTGTATCTTCCACCTCTTCTTCATCTTCACTTTCTCCTCTCCTTCCCAGGTTTAACCCTCTTCTCATTTGTTCCTGCAATGCATCAATTTGTCTCTGGAGGGCTCTGAAACCCTCAACTACAAATGGATCTCTTCCACCAGTATTTCTGCCACCTCTACCACCTCTGGCACCACCACACCTATCAAGAATCACTCTTGGAGGTAACTTAAATACCTCAAACCCACAACCATGGTCCTGGTGTGAACTACCTCACAATCGGTGATCTATCCACATGCTCAAGAAAACCCACTTTGATACCACCTAATGAGGGAGCAAACCTGAGACACAAAAAATGATGCAAACAACTAGAGAAATTTTATTATTATTTAGAATGGAACTTCTTACATGTAGAGGATCCAAAATCCTTGAGCTCTGTGATACATGCAAGCTACAAAAGTTCAGAAGTTACAAAAATTACAGAAGTTACCCTTTTTGTAGCATGCAAACTCTTTTTCCCCAAAAAGCTATCCAAAATCAGAAACTAGCCCATAAATATCCGCTTTTTGGTTTGGAGCCAAAATAACATTCAAGATAAGAGTTTTGGTGGTTTGGCACCAAAAATTACAATTTGAAATTCAAACATTGAGTCCTAATTCAAAAATTGGCAATTTTCCAAAAATCGGCCAACTTCTGGAAGCCATAACTTTTGATTCGGAACTCTGTTTTTTGAACTGTTTGCACCTTCAGAAAGGTCTCATAGTGAAGAATGCGCTAAGAGAAAAATTTTTGGTTTCGATGATTTCTAGGCCCGTATGGGACTGTTTAGTGCCTCAAACTAGACTTAGAAGGTTTTTCAAGGCAAAAAGCAAAAATTGTAACTTGAACAACTTTCAAACCGTGAATGATCTTGACCTGATTCTTTCGCCAAATTTCTTATTTTTCCATCATGAACCTTCCCATAATTTTTTGTCTTCCCTCGCCTTCAAGTTCACACCTACTAAAAATAACAGTTGAGCAAAAAAAGTAGAAAAGCAGTTCTAAAAGTTGGGAACTCTTATTTGACGAAAAGGGTATCCAAAAATGCCAAAACATCTACAAAAAGAAAACAAAAGGAACATAAATGGAAAGCATATTTTTGGGTGATGCAAGATTGCCCTCACACCACTGGATGCTCCTGCATCAAACAATGCTCAGGAATGTGACTTTAATAGGTTTGATTTTAATGTATATAGTCGACCTCTATTATGCAATGCATATGTGTTTTCAATGGCTGTCAGTTATTCAAGGGTATCTCATTTTTGTTTAAGCCTTGTGTTAAGCCTAAATCATTTGCAAGGTCGACAGGGGTTATGTCAACAAAGGGATTTTATTTTGGGTTCATCTTTGAATGTAGAGATCGTGTCTTATTTATCCCTGCTGCTAGGGCATAGGATCTTCAAATCTTCTTGCTATCAAAGTTTAGGTTGTTGAGGCAAACATATCACAATGTCTTTAGGGGCAGTTATGAGAACAGTTTAATTTTGTGAAAGGAAGATTAAAGCTTATTAAAGTCAGGTCATCACAATGACTTGATAGGCAGTTATTGTAACAGGTTTTAAAGGTTACATTTGATGGTTGTAATGAGTGATAAATGACAATAGTATATGTACTATTGATTGTTATATAAACAATAATTTATCACTATTATTGGTTCAGTGCTTTCACAGAGTTATTATGGTGAATGTATAAAAAAAGTTGTAAAGAAGTTTTGTAAGAAATGTGCAAAAAAGTGGATTGTATAAACTGATATATTTTATATTTTAAAGATTCCAAGTAAATGAGTCTTTAGGATATGGAATGTGTTAGTTTTGGGAAGTGAAAATGCTTTGTAGTGAAATAGAGAGATCCTCTATAATTGATTGTTTTAGAAATTTTATATGAAGTTGTATATGATCATGTCAGTGAGGCTTTTCCAGTGAGGCATAAATTGTAGCCAGTGAGGCTTTGTTAGTGAAGCATTTTGTAGCTAGTGAGTCATTCTATAAAGCCAGTGAGGAATTTTTATGAGTGATATTTTATCCCTAGAGGGTTTTCCACTCATGAAAATCACTGCGTTATGGTTCTTGTGTGGATTATTTTATGATCTTGCTATTTCTTTGATTTGTATTACAACATTTGAGAATTATGTGTTGTTAGGAATCTGTAAATCAGTTATTGTGTTTGATTACTCTCTTGAAACATAACTTATATTGTTTTCAAGGAGTTTAAATGGTTTTGAAATATCATAAAGTTCAATTTGATTGTTAAGACACTGATTCATCCCCCTCTCAGTGTCTTTCATACTTCAATAAGTGGTATCAAAGCCATACCCTTGCATAAAGTCTAACCAACTTAGGGGTTCCTAGTAGTGGAGTACTCATTATGGAAAAAATTAAAAGAAATAGAGGAAAAAAAAACACAACAGAATGCTGAACAAGTACCTGTTAAACCTAGTACAAAAGATGATTTTGTAGTGAAGAGTGTAGAAAAAGAAGATCACTTAATGAGTGATTTCAAACAAGAGTTTGATGAATATGAGATTGATATGGAAGGTGAACTCATTTATGCCCTTGATGAGAATAAGAAACTTAGGATGGAAAATCAAAGGTTAAAGTTGCAGTTACAAGAGGAAAAATAATCTAAGATTAAAACTCTTTTTGTTCTTCAAAATGCATAAAATCGGTTAAAAGAAAACACTGAAAAAAAGAGTTGATCATCAATCTGAAATCAGGGATTGAAGAAAACAAGAGGATAGTTGAAATGATAAGATTTGATTTGGAAGTTAAAACTATTGAATGCCACAAGCTCGAAGGAGAAATAGTCTCTTTAAGGAAAGATCTTGAGAATTTTAGAAAATAATTAGAAAAGAATCAAAAATTTGATGAGAGCACCAAAAAAATGAATGAGATGTTAAGAAAGAAAAAACATCACAAGGATGTACTAGTTTGGGATATGAAGAAGGAAAAATTTCTAGGGTTAGAAAAACTCCAAGAAAGAAAATAGACCTAAGCTATCACATTGCTACTTCTAAGGTTGAAGAAAGGAAGAAACAAGAAATGAAGACTGCTAATAGTAGACAGTTCAAAGACATCAACAAAGGAGGAAGAAGTAGAGAAAACAGATTCATAGGATTTTCACCTACCTAGAAAAATAAATCAGTAAGGTACAATCTTTCATTTCTTGGTTATTGTTATTTATGTAATGGTTATGGGCATAAAACAAGCTATTGTAGAAGAAATTCTAAAAGGAGTAAACATGCATTGTCTAGGAATATGAATGTAATATGTTATAAATTTCATAACCATGGTTGAATGTTGAAAATTATTCTAGAACTAGGTTTGTGAAACAAGAGAGAAGAAATGATCTCCTACATAAGGAAGATTCAAAGTCACAAGCATCTGGTGACAAGAAGAAATTGGTTAATAAGGTTTGGAAAAGGAAAGAGCCTAATCTTGTGCATGTTGCACAAGAGACTTCTATAAATGCATAAAAGTAGCATGAAGTTAGGGGGAGCTAATGTTTGTGTTTCATACAAACCCCCTTAGATAACAACAAAAAGGTAGTATCTTTGTAGTAATTTGGTATTCTGATGGTGATCTGGTTTAATTTGTTTCAGTGCCTTGAGTATCTTGCACAGTGATTTTGGCCAATATAGTAGTGTTATGGTCATTGTGATATTGTTTTGCTCTTGATTAGTTTTTGTTTGCTACATTGAGTATCTTTCCTTTGTGAATTCTCAAAGGTCACAGTGGAGTTGATCAAATGATCTTAAAAGTGAGACTGCTTTTCAATTTGTATTATACTTATGAAATGGATCTCATTGGTTAACAATGCAAGTGTCATGTTGGATGTAGTAGTGATCGTACTAATAGTGATCTTGGCTTTTTGGTTGATAACAATTGCAATGTTGATGATTTTCTAGGTCACAATGTTTTAACAAGGTTTTTGCAGTATCTGTGTTGATGATGGCTTCTTCCTACAACAGTATATCTATGAGCTTTGCAAATAATCATAAATAGTATGATAGGACTGTGAACTGTGTCTCTTCATGCTTGAATAGTGATAAATATGTTTTATTTCCTTGAAAATGGGTGATCTTAGTATGAAAATGGCATTACACCTTGATATGGTAATAGTTTCCACACATAATTGCTTCTTGGTGTCATTTCATGTTGTTTGATAATATTGAAATAGTGAAGTAACAGTTGCTCAGCTTGATTGGCATTAGTCGATAGTGACCCTTGCCAAGACATAGAGATAGTAGTCTTGTTATTTTGACAGTGTTTTGTGCTTGAAAATCTAACTTGTCGTGATCCTTGGTGTAGTCTGATTGGTTTATGTTTGTTCATGCATAATTCTTGTTGAGTTTAAAGATATTTCATTCTTCTTCATGTTTAATTTGGATAAAGCAGTGTTATGCTTGCTTCAAGTGATCTTCAATGGAATGAAAGCCCTATGATAGTGAATGGTTTTTGATAAGTGATAGGTGTTGCACTTGATATCTTTGTGATAGTCTACAATGAATTTGTAGTTGAAAATGTTTTGTGTAGTGTTTTCCGAAGTCAATATTCCGCAAAAGAAAACATGGCCTATAGATGTCATGAAGAATAGTTCATGAGGAGGCATTATATGTTAGATAGTCATAATGTGGCAGTAGATGCAATGAGTTCTTTTTTGATGAGTTGTATCAAGACAAAGTCTTTGTTGATATTTTATGGTGTTGATCTTTTCTTGATGCTAGTATTGTGTTGATATTCATCAGCTGTTCATGGTGGAAGGTGTTTGTATGGTTGCAAGAGGTACAAGGTCTTTCCATGTTTTGACATAACCAAAAGTATGTATGTATGCAGTGACTATAATTCTACAATTACATATTGGCTTATGTCTAGTGAAAAGGTTAAATAAGGTAAAGATACTTTGTTGATGCAAAGTTTTGATATGTATTAAGGGGTAGATATGCAGATGTTTATAGAGATTACTTTGCTGATGGTTTTGGTATACATGCCATCATGGTGAAAGTGTTTACAAGAGAAGTTCATAAGTTTTGGTTTACAAATTATTGGTACTGAGATGTAATGTGGGATACTTTTCCTAATGATGAATAATCTTTGTGATGATTTGAAGATTTACTAACATCATTCTTCATTGTCATAGTGCACATTAAGTTATAAGCTAGAGACAACACATATTAAGTCACCTCATGAATTTAGTGATTGCAATGCTTTATATGGAGCTCATTTGTAGGGGTAATAAATGATTTACTTTGTAGGATTTGGTATATGGCATTTAATGCCAATAGTACCTTTTTGATGCTTATGCAAAGTTCATGTTATTGATGCATTGTGTTGAAGATTGGTAATCTTCAAAGAGCTGCTACAAGAATTGATATGTCTCAAGATAGTGAGGGTTTGATGTTGAAGAACCTTATGTGTCCAAGATTCTTAGATTCTCTCTCACAAAGATATTTGTACACATGGCTTGTTGCATTTAGTTCACATTGATGTTGATACTCATTGGATATTCATCTCAGTTAGTTGGCATGGTGGAATTTTTCATTGCTATCAAATAGTCCACAGTGTGATTAATCATGTCATTATGTTTACTAATGTTGATACTCTTCTCATGGCTTGAAGGAATTGCACTTTATAAGGCTTGGTCAATTGGTTTCTTGATGCTTGGATCCTCTATACAAGTTACACTACTGGTGGCTCTTTGATGGTTTTCAGTCACTCGAGCATGCATTCACTTGAAATTTGTCTTGTCAAGTAGTTTCTTCACACTACTTTCATCTTGGAAGTATTTTGGTTGGCATTGGTACATAAATGGCTTGGTATATTTCAGTCCATACACACTTTGTAGTTTGCAATTTTTTTTTGCATTTGGATGGTCATATCTTTGACAATGGTGATTGACATGCTTGACAATGGATTTGTTTGTGATTGACATTCAGTTTTGATGACAATGATGATAGTTCAATACAACAAGATGGTATATTTCATGCATAGGTTGATAAGGAGATTGATACTCATGCTTCTTGATATGCTCATTTCTTGACATGTTCATGCTTCATTTGTAGTGTTATCTCTGTGAGTGCATGGTTTTAGGGGGATTTTTCATGAATTTTCTACACCTTTGGGTTATATTTTTAGCATGGTGATGACTTGGTTCAGTTTTCATGTCATGGAAGTCCTATATTTCATTGTGTAGTGCTCTTTTTAATTTTATTCATTCAGATCAGATGCTATTTTGTGTCACTATAGTAGATTGTTGTTCACGAGTAGGTATTTTTTGATTTACCACCCCTTTGAACTTTGGCATTGTTGTCAAAAGAGGGAGATATGTTTAGTGACAGGTTTATGGTTTTCAGTCCAACATTTGTTTCATGATGTTTAATGCTCAATATTGCATAATGTTGGTGATTGTTTGACATGGCAAGGATTGGTGCATTGGTGCTCATACAGGTTATATTCGATTGAATTCTTTGGCATATTTGACATCAATGCAAAAGGGAGAGTTTGTTGATTCCTTTGACATTGGTTTTGGCATTGATGCCGGGTTATTTTGGCACTTACTCTGTTGGCATATATTCTAAGGTATTTTGAATTTAATGGTTATCATGGTTTAGTTTGGGTTGGTTGCATGATTGATTTGACACATATCTATAGGTGACATACATATTTAGGTGATATACATTTTGCATACATGTGTGGTATTCATTGAAGACTTCTGGTTTGGTTATAAAGACAACACATATTTTATGTGTTTTTGAGTGACACTGATATTGGTGTTTGAGATAGCATATGGGGACAACATATTTGGTATACATACAATTGATGTTTTGACATCTTACATTCTTGGATTATATATATTTATCATTGATCAATTTATTGATCAATGATTTATATTGGTTGTGGCACATTGATTTTAATAGTTGGTGATTATTGGATTTCATTATTTTTACTAAGGAAACAATAGTGATTATTGTCTTGGATTTCACTTAGCACTCGGTGCCATTGAGACTTAGACCAACACAAGTGTTATAGTATTTTTCATACACATGCAAAATAGACAACACATAATGACAAAGGCCGACATAATTATATTTGGGTTTTTGATTTGTAAAGTGATAAAATACAAAGAATTGTCTTGATATTATTTATCCTTAAAGTTAATCATTTGCAAAACTCGAAAGCGGTTGGATGGTCGAGTTAGGGAATGAAGAATTTGACAGGAAAGTTGTGGACACGAAAAAAGTATCCCTTTTTGCTTGCTTTATTTGGGATTAATTGATGATAAATTGGACTTAATGAGGCCTTGATTTGGTGTTGTGAGGTGTTCTCCACATCCACACTAGGTCTTGGACCCTTGAAAAATAAATAAAATGCATTTAACGATGTCTTGTAAAGGTGTTGTGAAGTGTTGTAAAAGACTTTCATGCCTCTCTAGAGTTAATGAACCCATTTTCCCTTAATTAAACATTATAAAATGTATTTAATTTCATTATCACATTAATCTAGAAGGCTTGTGAATTAAAATTAATGTTAATCTAGTGTTGTAATGTGTTTTACACATTCACATTAGATGTTGTGCCTCTTTAGGCTTAGTGGACCCTATTTTAATGGTGTAAAGTGTATTTAATCACACTTTCACATTGAATTTTGTGTCCCAAGCCATAGTTCACCTTTACACCATCATTAATAGGCCCCTATTTCCCCATATTGTGCATCCTGGGGCATAATTTGATGAAATAACCGACAAAGTCACCATATAAACCTGATTTACTTACTTCCCAAAATTCCAGATAGCAGAATGGCCCCTGTGGGACCCATTCACCATTAGGGGCGAATCAGTCCCATCTAGGTGGGATCCATTTTCCCTTGATGGTGAATGAGTCCCATTTGAGCCATTTTTGGGGTTTAAGTGGGAAAAGTTAGATTTTAAGTTTTATTTTCCTCCATATCGGCCTTAGGGATCCAATTAATGGGTAAATAAGGTAAATTTCCTATAAATCAAAGTCTCTAAACCCTAAATATTAACCAATTTTCATTATTCATTCACCATTCATCTATCTCAAGTCAAGCAAGCTAGGGTTTTAACATTCCAAGTCATTCAAGATCAATTTTCAAACATTCAAGGGTAGATTCTTCATCTGTTGTTGCAAAAATCCAAGATCAATCATCATGGCAAGGTACTAACTCCATTTTTTCATGCTTCATTGTCTCATTTCTTCATTTTTGGTTTAATTACCTAAAAGGGGTTTGACCAAGGAAAACCCCCAGGCCCTAACATCCAACATTTCTCCTTCTCTTCTTGTGTGTTTACAGATTTAGGCATCTTGAAGACCTAGAAATCATTGAAGATCAATTTGTAAAGCTGTTGAAGACATATCCTTGTTGAATAAGGAAAAATATCAACAAAAAGTCACTTTTAGACCTTAAAATCAAACTTTTGGAGGTGGACACCTTCCAAGAACTAGAGAGAAGACCAAGGGCTTTTGTTTCCATTTTTGAATTTTTAGAAATTCAAAAGTGGTTTGATTCACCATTAGTGGTGAATGAGTCCCACTGTCAGGCCTGAAAAAGGTTTTCTATAGTTTTGGAAACCTATTTGTCTGAAACGGGCTCTAGAACAGTTTCCTAGATCTGGGACTAATTCACCCAGAAAGGTGAATGAGTCCCTATAGGCCAAATTTTTCAGCATCAACAAAATTTCAAGAGTCATTTCTAGTTTCTAGAAAGTTCTCAGGTGCACACATTCAGTTTCATTCATTTCTGTTACATTTTACCTTCATTTCTAGGTGTTTTTGCATATCACAATGTGTTTTTCAACAACTTGCATTTTCTTAGTTTTCACTTAATAATCAATATATTTCTTCAATTTTCTACATTTATACATTAAATCTAGACATATTTCACCCACATCACATCAATCCTTGAGTGTTTACATTGCATTTGGGCCTGTCTTTCTCCTTTTAGGTGAAAAACGCTAGAAGGGCTAGAAAGACCTTAGGAGGCCAAAATCTTTTTTTACATTTTGGTGAACCTGAATTTTGAATACTTTTATTTTCTGATTTGGAGTCATTCATCATATATCTAGCCTCACATTAACCTTGCATAAGGCTTTGCATGGATTAATTTGCATTCATAAAAAGCGTATTTAGGTTGCATTTTTGGCATCTAAAATCATTTAAATTTTCTAAAATTATACATTTACATATTAGGTATACATCATAAAACCTTAAAACCATCAAAACCACTTGAAAATTTCTAATTTTTTTGAAAAAAACCCTAACTGGGACTCATTTGCCATTCAGGGTGAATTAGTCGCAATCCAAATTTTTAACTATCTATTACAGCATCAAAAACCTCATTTTTGTGCTTCCTAAGCCTTTGAGTATCATATATTATAAATCTAGAAAATTTTGGGAACATTTGTTTTATGCACCTAGCTCAAAAATAATATTTTAGACCACTCATTCTTCAAATTATTTCAATCAAAAACATCATTAGATCTGAAAATACTTACATTTCTGGAATTTTGCATCACATGGATAAAAGTACTTTTCACTTTTTCTTACACAATGTTTCTATTCATAAAACTTTGCATAAGTTTGGTAAACGTACTTTTCATTCTTGCATATACACTATTTACATTCTTAAAGTTTTGCATACATTGGATAAAAATGTTTTTCATCATTGCATATACATTGTTTATATTGTTGAAACATTGCATGACATGGTTATGAGTGCTTTTCCTTTTTGTTCAAACAATGTTAATATATTACATCTTTAGACATGTTAAGAAAAAAATTCTATCCCCTCTCTATGAGAGTGTTTTAGTGAAAGATAATACAACCTCAGACATTCCTAATGATCATATTTTTTCTTCTCCTAATATCTATCCTATTTGCAAAGAAGATATTCTAGTGTTGAAAGAACCAATTCATGAGAGTTTTGAGAATCCTGGTTGTTTCTCTCCTTTTACCTCTCTTAGTGGACAAGACATTCATAACCAACATAACATAACCATAGATAATCATGACACTAACATTTGTCCTTCTTCTAGTATCTCTCCTAGTTGTGAAGAAGATACTTTGTGAGAAAACACAATCCATGACAATCTTACTTGTCCCCCTTCACCTAGGAAAATACTTATTGAGCAAAAAAATTCAACCATTGATCATTCCCCTACTTGCAACAAAGTCCTTTTAGACGAACCAACCTTTGAATGTCAAGAGCATTTAGCTTGTAGTTCTCTTAAAAACTCTCCTCCTAGGGTGAATATCATGGTGTTAGAAAATGGAAACAATAATAATGTTTCCTTAGATCAAAAGGTGATTATTGATTTCCCTTTATTAGAGATACGTCAAACCAAGACTGTTGAGGTTATGAATACACAAGAATCCATTCAATTCCCCTTGATTAATGGACCTCATCCATACCCCGTGGGAAATCCTAAGAACCCTCTAATCCTTTATCCCCCTTCACACAAACAACCAACTCAAGACCAACTTGAACTCATTCTCTACCAACCATCACATAAGCCTCCACCTCCACCCAAACCCGAGTATACCCTTTATCCACCTCAAAATAATGTGTCACAACAATCAAGTCATAATACCATTGCTCATACATATAACACTCAAAAAAATCTATCACCACCCCAACCAATCCCAACCTCCTTACCCTTTCCTAATTCTATACTACCTAGTGCTCCTCGATTAAGGGAATATGATCTTGTTGAACAACTTAAGAGCACTCTCGCAAAGATATCCCTTTGGGACCTTCTCAAGACTTCACCTACCTATCCCACTATGCTTCAAATGACCTTACAACAAGTTTCTATCCCCTCTAATGTGCAAACAAATGACATAACATCTATAATTCAAGGATTAAATGCTGACATTATTTTCCACCAAAGTGAACTCCCCCCTTTGGCCATGCAAAAAAAAATGAAGCTTTCCAAATAATATCTTAATACAATACAACAGGGATAAAGCAAACCCTTGTTGACAATGGCTCCACTCTTAATGTGTGTAGTGTAAAACTCTTGGATAGGATTTGTGTGGATACGCCAAAAATTCAACCCTATTCTCTATCTATTGAAGGCTTTTACAATGTAGCAAAAGAATCACTTGATGTGATTACTTTTCCTATCACAGTTGGAGTGGCCACATTGGATACAAAAATTCATGTTAGGCCTGATGAAATTTCACATAATCTCCTTCTAGGTAGACCATGGATTCATGAAATGAATGCAGTGCCTTCCACTCGTATCGCAAAATGAAATACATTCACAACAAAAAAGTGTACACACTTGAAGCTAACCCTAATCCCAATAGTCATTTGCACATTGAGAAAAAAAATGTGCATTATTTAAACACATTAACACCAACTACACAAATGGAACCTGTCCAAAAAAAAAGACAAATAACAACATATTGAACAAATCACAAAGTTATTAGATGAAGATTGGGGTTCCTTAGATTTCACACCGACATTTATGGGTTAGTACAAGATTATAAACAAAGATTCAAATAGGGGAAATGAAAATGCAAATGACCTTTCGAAAGCATCAACCTCAACCACTTTATACCAAAACACAACCAATTATACAACAACCTTTAACGGACACAACAATGAACAACAACCCAATCCAAAATCAATGCACAAGCTTTATTGGAAAGGTTATGAACTTATGAAACAACTTGGATATAGTGGAAAAGGATGTGGTGCTCATGAAAAAGGTATCCACAACCCTATAGATCCTATCACACAACAAAAAACATATGGTCTTGGTTATTATCCTTTGATAGAGATCACCAAGCCTTCACTCAACATCAGCACTTTCACACAAAATTATTCTAAGCCAACTTTAGTTGTGAAGCTTCTTAGACTCATCGACACCAGTGGTCTTGAAAATTATCCTTTACAAACAATGAAAAAAACAACAAAATATTTGCTTAATGTCAATGTCATCTCGCAAAACACTAATGAATTGAATTTGTTAGATTTTACACCCTCCTGTAAAGGAGAGCCCAAAATCTCACAATCTCAACAGTCTTGCATGGGTATGACATCTTGTACATCTAAGCAAAAAGTTTCCTTATCACAAACTATAGGACCACCTTCTATCGTTGATCAAGTGGGTATCTTGTCAAGACTCCTCCAAGATCACTTGATAACCCTTCCTCCAAGAACTTGAAAGAAATGCTATTAAAAGACTTCATTATGTGCCTATCACAGAATTCATGGTCATTCCACTAATGAATGTAAGGATTTGAGTAGTAAAATCCAACATCTTAAGGAGTTTGGTGGTCTTCCTTATATGGGGGTACCCCATTCCTCTAATTGATATTGATTTTCACTTTAGCATGCATTAATCATTTCTGCTCACCCTTTGTCCTGCACTAAGTGGGGTCAAGGGGTTATATAGCCTTGTCCTCGTATGCCACTTATCATTGCCTCTTTTGGCTAGCCGTTAACCTTTCATGAAAATATAAGAGAAATCTTGGGATGTGGATGACATGCCTTAAGTGGGATCGCACATGACATACTACCCCTTTTCATGATGTAGCTTATCAGAAACATATGACTTGAGATAGGGCTTTCTAAGTAAGCTCTCATGTCTTCTTTTACTTTAAAGCAATTTCTCATAGTACTGGTGTTTGCAACCACTATAAAGTGGGGGCATGCATCACCACTCACATTTCATTGTGTGATACTCTTTTTCTTGTAATTTCCTCTCTTGGACACATTTGGTATAATGTTCCCTACGATAAGACCTTGCACTTGTCCTCTCTTGGAAACAAGATGAGACCATTTGCACTTATCCTCTCTTGGAGACATTAAGTATGATGTTCCCTAAGATGAGACATTTCACGAACTAAGTAAAATCCCTTTGAAAATTCCTTACACCATTTTGCATTCACAATGTCTATGAGTGTCAAGCATACAAATTTTTTCTTACCTCATAGAGCTTGAAAATAATTTTCATTGTGGTACCTTAGTAAAGTTATCAGGAGGTATAACTTTGGTATGGTTGAGTGGGAAGCCCATTCTGAGGCATGAATTTTCCCCATAGCCACCTTGTGGATTTCTCACCCTGTGGAAAACTAGAAGTTTTGTGGCCCCAGAGTGAGTAGAGGATTTCTCACCCCACAGACAACTAGAAGTTTTGTGGCCCCAGAGTGAGTATACTTGGGCCTTCTCACCCGGTAGACAGTAAAGAGTTCTGTCACCTCAAAGTGAGTATGTATTTTTGGACAAACAACCTAGATCTGATCCACAACATGTTGGACAAATGGTCGAAGATTGATCCACCTTTTTTTTTCACTTTTCTCTTCCTACTAGTTCTTTCCATTGCATGATCATGTATCTTGTCTTGCTACAAATAATTCACCTTGTTCGTGGCCTTTTGTGCCTTGGATCCTGGGGCCTTGCACAACCTCCTTTGATCTTTGTTATCTTTTGTCATCTGCGTGGGTATGATTGGACCCCTCTTGAATGTCTACTTTAGTGTGAGTTTGAAGTAGGTTCATCCTCTCACTAAAGTGGGGGCTAACTATGGATATGGAAAAAGTATCCCTTTTTGCTTGCTTGATTTAGGATTAATTGATGATAAATTGGACTTAACGAGGCCTTGATTTGGTGTTGTGAGGTGTTTTTCACATCCACACTAGGTCTTGGACCCTAGCAAAATAAATAAAATGCATTTAACAATGTCTTGTAAAGGTGTTGTAAAATAATTTCATGCCTCTCTATACTTAATGAACCCATTTTTCCTTAATTCAATATTATAAAATGTATTTAATTGCATTATTGCATTATTACATTAATCTAGAAGGCTTGTGAATTAAACTTAATGTTAATATAGTGTTGTAATGCGTTTTACACATTCACATTAGATGTTGTGCCTCTTTAGGCTTAGTCGACCCTATTTTAATGGTGTAAAGTGTATTTAATCACACTTTCACATTGAATTTTGTGTCCCAATCCCTAATTCACCTTTACACCATCATTAATAGACCCATATTGCCCCATATTGTGCATCTCGAGGCATAATTTGATGAAATAACTGACAAAGTCACCATATAAACCTAATTTCCTTACTTCCCAACATTCTAGCTAGCAAACTAGCCCCTATGGAACCCATTCACCATTAGGGGTGAATCAGTCCCATCTAGGTGGGACCCATTCTCCCTTAATGGCGAAGGAGTCCCATTTGAACCATTTTGTAGGGTTTAAGCGAGAAAAGTTGGATTTTAAGTTTTATTTTCCTCCATGTCAACCTTAGGGATCCAATTAATGGATAAATAAGGTAAATTTCCTATTAATTCAAGTCTATAAACCCTAAATATTAACCACTTTTCATTACTCATTCACCATTCATCTATCTCAAGTCAAGCAAGCTAGGGTTTTAACATTCCAAGTCATTCAAGATCAATTTTATGACATTCAAGGGAAGATTCTTCATCTATTGTTGCAAAAATCCAAGATCAATCATCATGGAAAGGTACTAACTCCATTGTTTCATGCTTCATTGTCTCATTTATTCATTTTGGTTTAATTACCTGAAAGGGGTTTGATCAAGGCAAACCCCCATGCCCTAACATCCAACATTTCTACTTCTCTTCTTGTGTGTTTACAGATTTAGGCATCTTGAAGACTTGGAAATCATTGAAGATCAATTTGTAAAACTGTTGAGGACATCTCCTTGTTGAATAAGGAAAAATATCAACAAAAAGTCACTTTGAAACCCAAAAATCAAACTTTCGGAGGCAGACACTTGTCAGGAACCAAAGAGTAGACCGAGGGCTTCTTTTTCCACTTTTGAATTTTTAGAAATTCAAAAGTGGAATAATTCACCATTAGTGGTGAATGAGTCCCACTGCTAGGCCTGAAAAAGGTTTTTTGTAGTTTTGGACACCCATTTGTTCGAAACGGGCTCCAAAATAGTTTCCTAGATCTGGGACTAATTCGCCCAGAATGGTGAATGAGTCCCTGTAGGAAATTTTTTTTAGCATTAACAACATTTAAAAAGTCATTTTTAGTCTCTAGAAATTTCTTAGGTTCACACATTCAGTTTCATTCATTTTTGTTACAGTTTACCTTCATTTCTAGGTGTTTTTGCATATCAAAATGTGTTTTCGAACAACTTGAATTTTCTTAGTTTTCACTTAATAATTAATATATTTCTTCAATTTTCTACATTTAGAACATTAAAGCTAGACACATTGCACCCACATCACATAAATCCTTGAGTTTTTACATTGCATTTTGGCCCATCTTTCTCCTTTTAGGTGAAAAACCCTAGAAGGGCTAGAAAGACCTTAGGAAGCCAAAATCATTGTTTACAAAAGTTAGGGTTTGGAGATATTTTTTTTTGCAGTCATCATGATTCAAGATGGTTTGGCCTAATGTGATAATTCTTATGAATTTGAATTTAATAGGTTTGGTTTTAATGTATATAGTTGACCTCTATTATGCAATGCATATGTATTTTCAATGGGTATCGGTTATTAAAGGGTATCTCATTTTTGTTTAAGCCTTGTGTTAAAAGCCTAAATAATTTGCAAGTTTGATAGGAGTTATGTTGAAAAAGGATTTTATTTTGAGTGCATCTTTGAATGTAGAGATCGTGTCTTATTCACCCCTGCTGCTAGGGCACGTGGTCTTCAAATCTTCTTGCTGTCAAAGTTTAGGTTGTTGAGGAAAACATATCACGGTGTCTTCAAGGGCAGTTATGAGAATAGTTTAATTTTGTGAAAGGAAGATTAAAGCTTGTTAAATTCAAGTCATCATAATTAATTGACATACATTTATTTTAACAGGTTTTAAAGGTTACATTTGATGGTTGTAATGAGTGATAGATGTCACCATTATGTGTACTATTGATTGTTATATAAATAGTGATTTATCATTGTTATTGGTTCGATGCTTTCATAGAGTTATTATGATGAATGTATAAACAAAATTCTGTAAATTAGAAGTTTTTCAAGAAATGTGCAAAACAGTGGATTGTATAAACTAATATATTTTATATTTTAAAGATTCCAAGTAAACGTGTCTTTAGGATATAGAATGTGTTAGTTTTGGGAAGTGAAAATGCTTTGTAGTGTAACTTTGAGATCCTCTATGATTTATTGTTTCAGAAATGCTATATGAAGTTGTATATGATCATGTCAGTGAGGCATAAATTATAGCTAGTGAGGCATTTTATAGCTAGTGAGGTATTTTGTAAAGTCAGTGAGGCTCTATAACTAGTGAGGTTCATTAATCCAATGAGGCATTTTTACCAGTGGTTTTTATCCCTAGAGGGTTTTCCACCCATGAAAATCACTGTGTTATGGTTCTTGTGTGGATGCTTTTATGATCTTGTTATTTCTTTGATTTGTATTGTAGCATATGAGTTTATGTGTTGTTAAGAATCTACAGATCAGTTATTGTGTTTGATTTCTCTCTTGAAACAAAACTTATATTGTTTTCAAAGAGTTTAAATGGTTTTGAAATATCAGAAAGTTGAATTTGATTGTTAACACACTGATTCACCACCGATCTCAGTGTCTTTTGTACTCCAACATGTAGCTTACAAGGAAATATTTATGCTATGGGAGGGTGTAGAAAGATGGGGGGCCAAACGTGGCCACCCATCTTTCAAATTTTAAAAAAGTCATAATGCGAGCGCATTATAATGTGTTCTCATTATGGCTTGGTGTGACTGAGCCTTAGGATTGGACACACCAAGGCCAAAATGTGCTCACATTATAATGTGAGTGTTTTTTGGCTAATATAAACGAAAAAAAGAAACTTCATTTCATTATGTTTTATGTTATTTCCTATTTCTTCACAGCCTGCAAACCTTCAAAAGCATGCTCAAATTATAGGAATCCTCATTCTTCACAGTTCCTTCACCAAATCTTTTCCAAAATGTTGCCACGACGTTGGGGAGGGAAAAGGAGTAAGTTTTGATTATTTTTTGTGTGAATTTTTTATTAAATAGGTATATTTTTAATATGTTTTTTGATGTAAATCTATTTAATTTCTAGGAAATGATGATACACCTCCAAACCCTCCTAAAATTTCCCTTCAAAATCTTGATTCTTCTCAACCCCAAATTCTTGTTGAAGAACAAGTCCAACAAACACCTCCAAAATTCCTCAATATGCTCTAGGTACTCAAGAAAATTTAATGGGGAAAATTGAAAATAACAAAAAATAAATTGAGAATATAATTGCAAGGTTCAAAGATCCTACAAGCTCAACCTCACATAGAACCACACTTTCTCAATCACTTGAATCAATAATATCACATGTAGATTCAATTAGCAAGCAAATAAATTGTTGATCAAACAAGAGACAAGAGTTTAGAGA
This sequence comes from Sequoia sempervirens, assembly GCA_007258455.2. Classification (NCBI taxonomy): domain Eukaryota; kingdom Viridiplantae; phylum Streptophyta; class Pinopsida; order Cupressales; family Cupressaceae; genus Sequoia; species Sequoia sempervirens. Next base: position 157,275,792 of record VDFB02256132.1, on the reverse strand, counting down.
ATTTTGTGCAAATAAATTATTCTATAAACAAGTGAAAGATGAAAAATTGTTAAAATTGACTTGTGAGCTCTATTCACAAACCCTAAGACAAATCAACCTTTCCATCCTTCAAGTAAGAGGTTCCCAATCCATTGGTGCAACCACCAAGGGATAAAGAACCATTTTTGACAGAGTTGGTGGATGGTTTTTAACCATCCTCCATGCAACAACAATATGAGGTGCCACAATATTTTTGGAGGAAACTCTACTATGAGTTTGTCATCAATAAAATCCCAAACTATTTTGATATACGTGACTTCAAGGGTATAGGTGAGGTCTTTGCATAGGATGAAGTGGGTTCATGTCTTGACCCATAGCGGCCAACAAGATGAGTGCTTGCTAAACTAGCATATGAGCATCTGGCTATCCCTTCTATTGTGAAGGAGAGTGTTGAGGTCGATATATTGTAGTCAATTACTTCCTTGACCTAGAGCCTCATAGAACATGTCAATAATCTAACACAGGGTGAGCTGGGTGAGTCTTTGGGGAGTAGAGTTCCACCTCATATATTTAGACTTGTAGTTCACCTTGCGGTTATGAACCCATGCATAATTAGGATGCAAGGGTGTAGGGTAAATCTATAGCTAATCATATGGTGATGACACATGCCCTCCTTCATGAGGCATTCAACCTTGATAGTCAAGTAAATGTTAGCAAGTTCATTGAATTTAAATTTATTATATTAAATGCAAGATTAAGTAAATTAGTTTAATGATTATAATAAAATTTTAGGGTCATAGTGTTCACTCTATTTTTATTGGTCCTACACTTCCCTATTATGGGACCACATGTACTGTGAAGGTAAGTAACTAGTAAATAATAATAAATATTACATGTGAATAGCATTATTATATGAATGGTATTCTTATATCTCATTTTGGATGTTGAATAGGTTAATCTTGGAGCTTTGACCACAACACCTCCCAATGGAGGTGGACATTGAAGTTTCACTTAGGTAATATAGACTATACATTGTATTTCATATATGAATAATGTTTAATGACTTGAAGGTTCTAGATAGCTTGAAAGTATGCTTTGTACTTTTTAATTAATTTTATTTTAGGTTGTTATGCAATTCATAATCTATGAATTTCATAAAATCAGGTTGTTTCCCTCAAAAAATATAGGCCAGTGGCATCACTAGATTTTAGCATACCATTTCACTCTTATCCTCCTAATTATCATCACTAGCATACCATTTCAATAATCTATGAATAATGTTGTTTTATTTTTAGATGTTGCAAGAAGAGACTCCTCTTGATGTTGATAGGAAAATGGAGCATTGTGTCTCTACTAAAATAGAAAGCTCAATGCCTTTGATGGGGGTATGAGGTATATTAGTAAATTTCAAATTACATTCATTGTTATAGTTGTTTATTATTGAAAAATCAAATAATTATTGATTTTTACTTTAATTTCTATCTAGATGGTTTTTATAGGATTTTGGAACACCACTACCTAAGCATGCAATTGTTGTGGATGAGGAGAGAGATTATTTGGAGGATGTAAATGATTATTTTGTTAAATATTTCATTTTCTTATAATGTAATTTCTAAATATTAATGCATGTACTTTTATTGTAATAGGTACAACTCCATGAAGAATTAAATAGGAGGACTAGCCCTCAATTTTGAAGTAGGCCACTATCATATGCATCTCCATCGCCCCAATGATCATGTTTTGTTGAAAATTTCCCAAGACTGAGAGGGGGGTGAATCAATCTACACAAAAATTAACCCCTTTTGAAACATGAAACTTTTAGCACAAATAAAACTCCTTTAATAGATGAAGATATAAATTTAAGCAAAACAATAATAGAGAAGAATATAGCAATTTGAATCTTTAACACCAACAAACTTTACCAATGAAAGGTATGGAAACAATTAGATTAGAAACAAAGAGAAGGAAACATATAACACACACATGCATAAGGAGAGACCATATTTATATGGAAAAACCAATGAGGGAAAAACCATGGTGAAAGTTAACTCACAATATAAGGTTCATTTCCAAAAGACTTGACAAAGGGCTCACTACCTTAGAGAAAGATGAAAAATGACTTGCAATATTGAAGTTCCAACCAAATATAGGATAAAAATATAGAGGACTTGATGAGATTCACTATATTAGAGCAGGACATAGTATGATGTAAAAATAATTACAAAAATTTCCAACATAACTCATTTTTGACTGAAGCATCCAAGAAAAATTGATATCTTCTTTCACAATATTTTATCACTTTCTCTATTGGATATTAAATATAGTTTACACACACACTTCTTCACACTTGTACACTTGTCTACCCAATTACATATGAAATTATCTTGCATTTATATCCACCACAATTCTTCAAAACATTAATTACTTCTTCCACGAAGAAGATAATCAATGAATTCAATATGGTCAACCATCGAAGCATAATGTAGTGCTATCTCGAAGATAGATATGACCAAAACAAACTTAACACTTCTTTCAGTGTGATCCAAAAATATTTGCACGAAAGTGCACATCAACCAAAGTTAGCATCAAGGAAACATGTGGATGAAATATTGAAGCACATAACTAGTCGACCTATAAACACACTTTCAATTGAATTTACATGATGTAGTCCTAAAAATGATAGGTCAGGACCCAAATCTATCATATCACATCTTCCATTACTAGTGCGAACCCCCAAGCATAGAACACAAGTAAAGGAACAAGCCCTATTGGCCAGATATCCATAACTAACCCATAAATCCAACATAAGACCTAATGTGGTACCAAAGTGGCCAATTTGCAACATGTGGATCACATAGGAATGTTCCTTGAATATCCAATGTTACTTCCATACAATTCTTTCATTCTGTCATGCCATCAACAACCATCATAGATCAAACATGTAAATAAAAATCTATTTAGGTAACACAACACATAATTGGATATTGTAGACCTTCAACAACTTGTAAACCACTTCAACACTTGAAATTGGCTACTAAACTTCTCCCAAGCATCTTTGGTAGAATTACAATTCATCACTTTCCAAAATTCTAAATCAGCTAACCACATAGAATAAAATTCTTGGCCTTAGCATTGTACATTCATATAATCTAATTGCATCTAGATTCATTAGGAAAAGAAAACTCATAATGCATGGTAACTTTAACAATATTCATAAGGAAATCTAAACCCATGATGATTAAATGAATCAACGAGCATTGTTTAAGAATTATAATAAGTTGTAATCTTAGTAATTAAGTATCATATACATTGAAGGAATTATTTATCCATTTATTCAGAAGATAAACCATATCCATTCATAAAATTAATCCCATGCAACATAAATTAAGCAAGTACTTACATTAAATGAATGCATTATTTTGAAAAATTTCATAACATATATTGTTCCCTACTTCCCTTAGCAATTTTATACAAGAAATCACTTTCTAATAACTTCAAGAATTGTTGCAAGGCTTATTGTGGACTATCTTTTCAAGCTTATATCACTATTGTCTAGATAGTTTATGTAGCACTAGGAAATGAAAATTTTCATGACTATATTATGAAATGTAATAAAATATCTCCTAAGTAAGGCTGTTTGATGAAGTTCTTCTGTTGTCTATTTATCATAGAAGGTTACTTCTAGGTAAGAAGAGATTTCACATCATCTATATTTGAAATTGAAGAGTTTAGACAAAATATGTGTTAATAGAAGTTTTATTAGAATAAAAAAAGAACTTGTATGATTCAATATAGCCAACTGAGAAGCAATGTTAATAAATGTTTATGAAACTTCTATTTATTTAACTCATTTTATTTTATAAGTTTGGGGGTTTGTTTTGACTATAATTACACTAGATAATAATTAATTATGTCCAAGTGTTTTTCTTTGATAAGACTTAAATGAATTATATATGTATATATATAATCAACATACAATTATCATGAAATAAGAGTTGAGCTGTGCAAATAGTGATCTTTCTTAAGCTGGATTGAAGTTTAGTTTTAAATAATATATAGTTATTCATCATAAGCAAACATAACCATAATCTTTCTTAGAGAAAAATTTGGATGTTTAAACTAGAGCCTTCTTATTAATGCATGATATGGTTTGAAAAAATATAAGGTCAATTCTTTATCATTGAAGTCACTATTTAAATAAATAAAGATCAATTGTATGTAGATTTAAGTCAACTTTACTGAAAATCCAATTGTGATTAAAAACTGCTAAATGAAAACATAAGAACGGATCCAACAAATGATATCAGCTTGATTGGGACGTTTCATCTATAAGGTTATTAATGTATTCTTAATATTCAACCAATACAAGATTCAAATACTTGATCTAATTCATTTCTCTTTGTCTATAAACCTCACTTAAAATGTCTTGGTATTGTACTACACTATCTCTATCGACTTGTCTTGTAAAATCTAGATAATCTATTACTTTCTATTTATTAGCTTAACTTGAAAATTCTGAATAATGCATTCTTATGTGTCTATCAAGTTGACTTGTAATTTTTAGATATTATATTTTTGTCCATCTATCAACCTAACTTATAAAATTTGAATAACCACCTATTCTTTGTCTATCAACTGACCTATTCTTGCAGGTTGTGGAAAATAATTTATATTAGCTAGCATAAAGTCTATTACTGGTTTAAGACTTACATATGAAATGAATGCACAACTAAATTTAATAGAATGCTTATAAAATAAAAAGTAGATGCCATCAACACCTCATACAAAAACCGTTTAAGAAAGTATGCTTGAATCCTACCTATTGCACTAATTCCTAGTTGGGGGTCTAAGGTAAGGAAGCACCTAGATACCCACATCCACCTCCTACACGAATCTAAAAAATTACACTCCTCTAGAATCCCCCTTCAAGGCACCAAATACACAAAACATGGTAATTGTAGTGATGCCCAAAACGTAGGCCCATACATTCAATTTATAGATAGAAATGCATTAAATTCGTTTGAACTGTAGTTTACGAATTAGCTCTGCAATTTATTGAGGGTAGTTGAAATGTAACCCATGTGAATAATATGGGTGGGTGAGAAGTCGGCATTGGGTGACAAAATGTTGATCTTGGTCAGCAGGTAAGCACATGTTATGTATGGTGCCTTCAATTTGATGGTGAATTTATTTGACTTCAACTCTTGATCTTAAGTTTTTTTAGGTTTAAATTTAATGATTATTGACTCACAATATGATTAGCAAGGACTTAGGAACATGGGGAAGTAAGTTTCAAAATTTCCATGAGTATCACATTCTTAACATGTGTTCATGCATTTTAATATTAATTTGTATCAAAAGGTGTTGTAAAAGTTGGGGAGGAGGAGTCATGACATCCTCTCTCCCTTATTTGTGCATCATCTCGATGGATATATTCAATAAGTTTGATATAGTAAAGAGATAGTACTTTAAAACAAGAACAAAATATAGTGTCTAAATAGTTCTTAAAAAAAGAATGGAAAAGATTGTTGTAATTCAATTGTATCTTCCCAAGTAGCATTCTCTTCATCATATTGATCCCACTGTACTTTAATTTGGTCAACCACCTTGTTGTGCAATTGGTATTGGTGTATCTCCAAGATTCAATATGGCTCTATTATTAGTTTCCTGGGCTCTTGGACCTGTAATGCATTCCAATTCAAAACATGTTTCTAGTTAGGTACATACTTCTTAAGAAGAGATATATGGAAAACATTATGGATATGACTCATTTGGGGAGGTAGGGCCAATTTGTAGGCAACTGAATTTATATTTTCTAGGATTTCAAATGGTCCTACATAATGGGCTGCCAAATTTTCCTTCTTACTAAAACTTATAGAGATTTTATATGGCCTGACCCTTAAGAAAACTTTTTCACCCACTACAAATTCCCTTTGTGTTCTTTTACTATTTGCATAAATCTTTTGTCTGTCTATTGCTTCCTTTAACCTCTATCTAATTGACCTGATTTGATTTTCCATTTCCTTCAACATATCTGGTCCAATTACCACTTTATCCTAAGATTATCCCAACTCAAAGGTGTGTGACAAGCTCTTACATATAGTGCTTCAAATGGAGCCATCCCTATGGAGGCTTGAAAAGATTTATTGTACACAAATTCTACTATTGGAAGATATTCTTCCCACTTAGATTATTGGTCCATACAGTACATCCATAGAAGGTCTTCCACAATCTAATTTTTCCTTTCAATTCGGCCATCTATTTTAGGGTGATATGATGTACTAAAGTGGAACAAAGTTGATTGAAGAGTTGTCCAAAAGCTTGAAGTTAACCTAACATCCCTATCATATATGATCCTTTCTAGAACTCCATGTAATTAAAAAATTTCCTTCAAAAAATATTTATCCAAAGTTGGAGCATCATCTGTTATGTTTCCTGCTATGAAGTGAGCAACCTTGGTAAGTTTTTCAATTACCACCATTATTGTGTTTTTCCTATAAGGTTTTGTAGGAAATCCTTGTATAAAATCCATACTAATGACCTGCCACTTATGATGTGGTATATCATGGGGGTATTATAATACTACAGGATGACTATGCTCTACCTTCACCCTTTGACATTCAACACATTTAGCTACATAAAGTGCTATGTCATTCTTCATTCCTTTCTAGAAATATAGTTTCTTAAGGTCTGAATAAAGTTTGTTTTCCCCATGGAGTTTGTCAGGCTATCCAATCACACAACCAAAACATAGATCACACACATTTAGATGGAAAAAACATGAGACAAACAATTTCATTTATTAATGAGAAGACATTACATCATTACAATCCATCAATGGAAGATTACAAAAATGTCTGCTAACATGTAGATCTGAGCCCTAGCTACAATTCTACTTCTCACATGCTCTAGCCTACACTCTCTAGCCTACATACTCTGACACACAGTTCTGGCACCCTACTCAACACCTTCCTTCCTTCAGGCTTCTCCACCTCTTCATGTTGGATTATCTGCTAGTTTCAATCCTTCCTCCTGGCTTCTCTTTTACAACTCTCCTGTTCTCTACGGTCTCTTTCACTATATAGCATTCCTATCTTGCATAAATACCAAACCTCGTTTTTACCCTGCTGAGTACAAAGGGAACTTGAATTCCAATGATTTGTTGGATTGGATCACTGAGATGGAGAATTAATTTGAATTTTAAGGTACTAAGGATGACAAGAAGGTGAAATATGCCTGCACAAAGTTGAAGGGGCGTGCATCCCTATGGTGGAATCATTTGTAGACTGATAGACATTGTAGAGGCAACGAGAAGATAAAATCATGGGACCGCATGGTGAACAAATTGAAGGTAAAGTTCATGCCTGCATAATATCAGATAAGTCTATTTAGGAAATTATAGAACTTGAAGCAGAGAGAGATGAGTTTCAAGGAGTACATTGAAGAGTTCTATCGATTGAGTATTCGAGCAGACCATACTGAAGATGAGGATGAGCAAGTTACAAGATCCCTAAATGGGTTGTGGGTGTCCACTCAAGACAAAATAAGTTTTCTCAAGTTGTAGAATGTGGAAGAGGCTTATCAATATGCCTTGAAAGCTAAGGATAAATTAAAAAAAAAAGAAACAAAGCAATAATAGGGGTAGAGGTAGAAATGCTCGCGACCAAGGATAGAGCAATGGTGGAAGAGGATATTATACCAAACATGATGGAGAAGGTACCTCTCAAGACATGGGAGGTAGAGGAAATTTTCAAGGAAAAGGAGAGTCATCTCAAGGAAGAGGTAGTTTTGGAAGAGGAAGAGGTAGAGGATTCACTATTACATTCTAAAAATGTGGATAGACCGAGCACAAGTCTTTTGAATGCCCATAAGTTCAAGGTGGAGGCAAAAGAAAAGAGGCCAAAGTGCATGTGGCCCAAGCTGAAGAGGAAATGGTGGAAACTTCAAAGTATGGAGAAGATCCAAAAGATGGAGAATCCTTGATGATAAGGAAGATTTTGTTAAGTCCTAAGAAGGTAGAAGCAGAATCGATACAAAGAAGAAATTTGTTCAGAATCAAATGCAAGTCAGCTGTTAAGTGTTGTAAAGTAATTGTAGATAGTGGTAGCATTAACAATATTATGTCTGATGAGATGGTGAGGAAGTTTAAGTTGAAAAGAATGAAGCATACCAACCCATACAAGGTTTCATGGTTACAAAAGGAGCATCAATTAGTGGTAAGAGAACAATGCTTGGTTAATTTTAAAATTGGTAAATACAAAGATGAAATAATTTGTGATGTAATGCCTATGGATTCCTGTCATATCTTGCTAGGAAGACCATGGCAGATTGATCGTCAAGTTATTCATGATGGTAAGAGTAATACATATACCATTAAGAAGGATGGTCAAGAATTTACTTTGAATCCCATGAAGGATAAGGATGAAGGCACATAAGGTACTTCCAAGGTGTGTTTTGTCATAGGAAAAAAGTTCCCAAAGGATCCAAAGAAGGATGATGTTTTTTATGCAGTGGTGGCATGACCACCTCAAAACTTGATAGCAGAAATGGAAGAAAAGATGCTAGTAGAAGTTCAAGAATTGGTTGATGAGTATGCTGGCATAATGATGGAGTTACTAGATGGGTTGCCATTTGTGAGAGAAATCAGTCACTGTATGGATTTGATTCCAGGAGTGAGTTTTAAAAACAAGGCATCGTATAGGATGTAAACAAAAAATTCTAGGAGTTGTTGGACAAGGGTTTGATTAGGGAGAGTCTTAGTCCATGTGTTGTACCTACTGTATTAGTACCTAAGAAGAGAAGTCAATGGAGGATGTGTTCATACTCTTATGCAATCAATAAGATCACCATCAAATATAGATTTGTGTTACCAAGAATGGATGATTTAATGGACTGTTTAAGCGGAGCAAGGTATTTCACAAAGATTTATCTAAAAAGTGGTTATCATCAAATTAGAATTCATGAAGGGGATGAGTGGAAGAAAACATTCAAGATGAAGGATGGATTGTATGAGTGGTTGGTCATGTCATATGGATTGAAAAATGCACCCAATACATTCATGAGACTAATGAATCAGGTGTTGAAGCCCTATCTTGGTAATTTTATCGTAGTTTATCTTGATGATATTTTAATTCTCAGTAAAACCAAAGAAGAACATTTAGAACATATTAGAGCTGTTTTGCAAAGATTGAAAGAAGAACATTTAATGGTGAATCTGAAAAAGTGTACACTTTCATGAAGGAGTTAGTATACTTGGGATTTCTGATTTATGAGGAAGGACTAAAAATGGATCCTGAGAAAGTAAAGGCTATTGTTGAGTGGCCATTACCAAAGAGTACTTTTGAAGCCTGTAGTTTTCATGGGTTGGAAAATTTTTATAGGAAGTTCATAAGAAATTTTAGTGGGATATGTACTCCCATCACAAAGACAATGAAGGGAATAGAGAAGAGTTTCCAGCTGTTGAAAAGAAAGGTGACAGAATGGCCGGTGTTGGCATTACTAGAATTTGGAAGAGTTTTCCAAGTGGAACAACAATTGGAGTTCTTAGTCAAGAAGGAAGACCAATAGCACTAGGAATTCCAATAGTGTACTTTAGCGAGAAGTTGAAAGAAGCCAAGAGGAAATACTCAGTGTATGATTAGGAGTTCTATGCAATTGTGCAAACACTCAAGAAGTGGAGGAATTATTTATTGCCAAAGGAATTTTTTTTGTATACATATCATCATGCCCCACAATTCCTAAAAAGCCAAGGTAAGCTGAATCAGAGGCATCTGAAGTGGGTTGAATTTTTGTACAGTTATTCTTTTGTTTTAAAACATAGAAGTGGTTAATCCAATAGAGTTGTCAATGCACTAAGTAGGAGGACCTTATTGCTGAATGAGATGAGAGTGAGTGTTGTTGGCTTTGATTCTTTGGGTGAGTTGTATGAGCATGACCCAAATTTTAGAGAAGCATGGTTAGCATGCAAGAACCCAACTGAATTGGATCAAACTACATGGTTGGAATATTTCATTCAGGAAAACTTATTGTTCAAAGAGAAGAAGTTGTGTATACCAAGAGGCTCCATGAGGGAGAATCTCGCTAGAGAGAAGCACAGTGGTGGATTAGGACATTTTGGAATATATAAGACAATTGTGTTGTTGAATGAAAGCTATTATTGGCAAGGAATGATTGTGGATGTTAAGAAAATGGTACAAGGATGTAGAATTTGTCAGCATGTGAACTGTATGAAACAAAATACCAGACTGTATCAGCCATTTCCGATTCCAAAGAGACCATGGGAACACATTAGCATGGATTTTTTTTTGGGACTATCTTGAACTCAAAGAGGTAAGGATTTAGTTTTTGTGGTTATTGATAGATTTTCAAAAATGACTGATTTTATTGCATGCCAGAAAACTAGCGATGCTTCCGATATAGAAAATTTGTTTTTAAAAGAAATAGTTTGGTTGCATGGTTTGCCTAAGAGCATCATATCTAATCAGGATACAAAGTTTGTTAGTCATTTTTACGCACATTATGGAAGAAATTAGGCACACATTTGGGTTTCAGTTCAACTTACCATCCACAAATAGATGGACAAACTGAAGTCGTGAATAGGAGTTTAGGTAATCTCCTTCGATGCTTGATTGGAGACAAACCAAAGTAGTGGGATTTGTTGCTATCCTAGGAAGAGTTTGCCTATAATAATTTAGTGAACAAGAGTATTGGAAAAAATCAATTCAACATGGTGTATTATTTCAGCCCTAGGGACGTAGATGAACTTAGAGATAGCACATACCCAGTGCTCAAACAAGTGCTATGGCAGAGGACTTTGCAAAATATATTAAAGATTTACATCATGAAGTGAAAGAAAAGTTGGAGAAGAGTACAACTAATTATAAAGAGTTTGCTGATCATCACAGAAGAGAGTAGGAATTTCAAATTGGAGAACTGGTGTGGGTTCATTTAAGAAAGGAAAGTTTTCCATAGGGGACCTATAATAAGTTAAAATGGAAGAAAATTGGTCCTTGCCAGATCCTACGTAAATTTTCAGCCAATGCATATGAAGTTGAGCTTGCAAAAAATGTAGACATATCTCCTATCTTCAATGTCAGTGATCTGTACAAGCATTTTGATGGAGGGACAAGTACTCAACCACACTAGTCTATTAATATTGATTGGGTGAATCAACTACCAGAGAAGCAAACTGAAGAAGCAAATGCAATTATTAATTTTAGGGTTGCAAAGAAACATGTGGTAAAGAGTACCTAGAGTATCTGGTTTAATGGAATGGAAAATTGGTTAAGGAAGCATCTTGGTTGAAGGCACATGAGTTGGCTTAGTTTGGATTATCAGTTATAGATTGTCCCAAATGTTCCCGAGTCTTCACATTTTTCCAACCTTGAGTGTCTGATGCAGGAAAATCTAGGGCCAAGAATAATCCTGCATTGTTTTCCTATGTTGTTTGATCAAATTTTGGGCGTACATGTTCTATTAGCAAGACTTAGTCCTATCAGCAGGATGTTCTTTCATGTCCCAGTGATTTAGTGATGGTGTTGGAATTCATTGGCATATGGTGTTCTCACTGATAGGACATTTTGTTTGGTTCTAGCGACACACCGATGGTACTGCTTTGTCATCAGCATGTGGATTTCCTATCAGCAAGATGAGGTCTCCTATCCTACCGATAGTTCGATGGTGGGTGTTGTTGGTGGAACTTGTTCCTATTGCCAAGACTTGGTTGGTAGTTCCCACGATGGACTGATGTGCATTTGTTCAATGTTCTCAATTGACAGGAGTGTGTTTTTATCATTGGGACCCTCTCTTCTATCTCCCCAATGATTTGATGTGCTTGTTTGGCATGACATGGTGGTATCGGTTGAACTCAAACTTGAGTCTCCCTAATAGGATGTTGATTGGTGTGCGTGGTGCTCGTCAATGAGACTTCTCCATTTTGGTGGAATGTGATATGGGGTATCACTGATGGGGCGATGGTGGCTTGGTAGCGTATGTAGTACGATTCATGTATCGGTCAACAATGGTGGATAGTAACACCTGACATAATGATATTAGATGAATTCCACATCATTGTTGTGGAATTCATCTCTATTGGTCGACTCGATGAGCTACTGATAATGATGTAACAATATGATGCTTAGACAATTCCAGAAACTTTGACTTGATAGCGGGAATGTACATGGATACCCTAAAGGAATAAGACAATATGTAGTGATAGTAAGGTAGAGTTGGACATGGAAAGGGTCAATTTAGGTGAAGTGTAGAGTGGAGGGTTGCTCTGAACAAAACTTTCTGAATGTAGCTCTGTTATTGACTAAATAGAATATATTTGTTCTCTTGTGCATTCATTTGATCTTTCTGTGTGTGTTTGTGTTGGCTGAGAGATCATATAGCCTGGTAAGGCCCTTCGGTCTCAGCTACACCACATAATATTTCTTAGAGAAAAATTTGGATGTTTAAACTAGGCTTCTTATTAATGCATGATCTGGTTTGAAAAAAATACAAGGTCGATTCTTTATCATTGAAGTCACTGTTTAAATAAATGAAGAAGATCAATTATATGCAGATGTAAGTTGACTTAACTGAAAATCCAATGGTGATTAAAAATTGCTAAATGAAAACATAAGAATAGATCCAACGAATGATATCATCTTGACTGAGATGTTTCAGCTATAAGTTTATTGTTGTATACTCAATATCCATCCAATACAAGATTCAAATACTTGATAATTCATTTCTCTTTGTCTATAAACCTCACTTAAAATGTCTTGGTATTGTACTACACTATCGCTATCGACTTGTCTTGTAAAATATGGACAATCTATTGCTTTTTGTCTATTAGCTTGACTTGCAAATTCTAAATAATGCATTGTTCTATGTCTATCAAGTTGACTTGTAATCTACAAATATTATATTGTTGTCCATATATCAACCTAACTTTATAAAATTTGAATAACCACCTATTCTTTGTCTATTGAATGATCTATTCTTGCAGGTTGTGGAAAATAGTTTATATTAGCTAGCACAAAGTCTATTGTTGGTATAAGACTTACATCTGAAATGAATGCACATCTAAATTTAACAAAATGCTTATAAAATAAAAAGTAGATGCCATCAAAACCTCATACAAAAAGCATTTAAGAAAGAATGCTTGAATCCTACCTATTGTGCTAATTCCTAGTTGGGGGTCTAAGGCATCCACCTCCTACACGAATCTAGAAATTTACACTCCTTTGGAATCCCCCTTCAAGAAACTGAATACACAAAACATGGTAATTGCAGTGATGCCCAAAACGTAGGCCCATACGTTCAATTTATAGATAGAAATGCATAAAATTTGTTTGAACTATAGTTTACGAATTAGCTCTACAATTTATTGAGGGAAGTTGAAATGTAACCCATGTGAATAATATGGGTGGGGTGAGAAGTTGGTTTTGGGTAGAAAAATGTTGATCTTGGTTAGCAGGTAAGCACATGATATGTATGGCGCCTTCAATTTGATGGTGAATTTCTTTGTCTTCAACTCTCGATCTTAATTTTTTTTTATGTTTAAATTTAATGATTACTCACTCACAATCTGATTGGTAAGGACTTAGGAATGTGGGGAAGTACTTTTCAATTTTTCCATGAGTATCACATTCTTAACATGCGTTCATGCATTTTAATAATAAAGTCTATCAAAAGGTGCATTAAAATTTGGGGAGGAGAGGGAGTCATGAAGGTCACCATGTTTAGCAAGCAAACATATCTGAGAGGTCACCAAGAATGTTGTAAAATCCTTTATTCCAAGGCTTTCATTATGAATTTTTTCTTAAGATATAACCTAGTGCTTAAAAAATTATCTATGATGAGTTTTAAAGCTTCGGTTAAAGGATTTTGAATAAAGAAATAAAGAAATGATAATGTGAAGGTTTGCAAGGTAAAGGGAAAATAAATTTTTTATGAAAGTAAAAAATGAAAATGAAAGTTTAAGATTAGGCACTAAAAAGAAGGGAGTCTTTCTTTTTTGTTTAAACCTACATAGAAAAAGGAGGAAGGTTAGGGTTTCATCTTAATGGCGTTGAAGAAGTACAAAAATGGATTGAACACATTGCAAAGAAAACTTGAGGGATGAGACACATTGTGTTTGTTCTAGTTAAACCTCTTTTGGTGGCATTAAAGGCTGTCTGTGTTGCTGAATTATAGAGAAAGAGAAGAACGTTGCAAAGATTAAGGAAAAGCAAGGGGCATGTTGCATGAAAGATGAGAGGTGTCAAGAGATTATAACAGATCATTCTGACATGTCCAAATATCTATAAAATGAAGGTTACGAGGTTGCATTCAAAGTTTGTAGGTATTTCTTGTCTCTTGATAGCTTTGATTAATATTAGGGGTTCTATTTAGCCTATTAGTATTTTGCTTAGTCATGAAAAAATCTTCAAAAATGTAAAATTTTCACAAAAGGGATAGAAGTATGAGGTGCTATAAAATAAGGTATGTTCAAATAGTATCATTTTTATGAGAGGTTAATGGAAATAAATAGTATTAAAGATACCTACTCTAGATTTTTTGAGTAGCTACAGAACTATGATAGGTTTAGTTAGAAATATGAGGATGCTTGGAGTGATAGCCTGAGTGTTGACATGTTATTAAGTTAGTTTAGGGATTTTTTTTATTGAAAACCTGAGCTTTCAATAGAAACATCCCTTACTATTGTATGCCATTTAAGGTAGGATAGGAGAGTAGGTTAGAGGTAAGAAGGCTGTCATATCCATTCATTGGAATACAGACCTTGCAAGATATGAGGATCTATGACGACAAGGAGAGTAGCACAATGTCAAGAGTGGAAAAGAGAGGCAGTCGTAGTCATGAATTTTGCACAGGGACAATGATATTTCATGTTAAGATATTGAATTCAAGGGATAGTAGTCAAGCTCAGCCATGATAGTCACAGTAAGGGGATAATAATGAAAGGCCACAATTCCAAGAAGGATATGGGAAGTGTCACACTTAGGGATATTGGGAATGTAAAGAGTATGTATGTGACAATCATAAATGACTATGTTTCTTTAATGGAAGTCAAGAGTAATAGTAAAGGTTGAAAGATAGTGGCAATTTTCAAATAAGGATAGATGGGTTTATGACAAAAATAGGATTCATTGAAAGTTTGATTTCTATGCAAAAATAAAATTAGTGCACCATGAGACTTTGCATGTGTTACAAACTTTTGTTTCCTCTTGTTTCTCTTACATGGTGACTCCAATTCTACCAATACAATCTTAGGGTTTGCAATAGTGGTAGCTATCCTACAAATTGTGAGCCTTAGTACCCAAGGATGGGTTTAGGGTGTGGTCTAGAAACCCTCACCTTACAGATTTTTATCATAAACCCTTGGGAATTTTAATTCTGCATTGATTCACTATAGTCGATTGTTAGTCACTTAAGTCACCACTTAAGCCATTGAACGCATATTATCACTGGCCCCTTTGTCTAGGTCTGTCAGTAAGCTCGTGCCTTTTATCAATTTAAATTTTCCCACAGTCGGGACTTGTTCCTTAGGTAATTTTCTCGAGGGTCATAATCTCGTTAACCTAGTCAGGTCCCCATCTTATGATTAACCTTATTTGCATGTGCAAAAATCCTACTCGTTAGATCTAAAAATCAAATCCTAGTTGTTGCTCACATACCTCACAAGATTTAAATAATGGTTTTCAAGGTGGTGCAATGTATGTGATTTCTTGTCACATGTACTCACTAAAGGGGCCTGATCTACATTCAGAACACTAGACACTTAATGGTTCTAAGATCGACGGTTGATATGCAATCAGGAGATCTAATCTAGGGGGATACTTTTCAATGAAAATTGAAGTGTCTCAATTGCTCCATAATTCTATGCCATGTTGAAGAGATTGAAAATATGAGTCCAACAAAACTTAAATGGGCAAAAAAGGAGCTCATACCCTCAAGTTATACCCGGTCAAAGTTGGGGTCAAACTAGGTACAGAGGCCAATCAGAAAGGTGAAAATTTTGATCATCTCAAAAATGTTCAAAAACAACATTATGTTGAAGAGCTCATCACCATGATTCCAACGCCGTTTGTTTCATCAAAAATGGAGTCTGTATGCCAAAGTTTCGCCAAGTCAGTTTTAGTCAAAAGGGTTGACTAGTCAAAATGATGACATTAGAATCTGACGTGGCATGTGGTGACATGGCAGAACATTCAACACTGTATAGTGATATGGCACAATCATAATAGGACACGCAGTAGGCGAGTCATCAAATAGTCATTAAGTTGAACGAATTATAGCCTAACACGTGGCATATTCTAGTAGAGCCACGTGGCACCAAACGCAACTTGACACGTGGATCCTTGGTCTTCGGTGGGTGTAATGCTCATCAAAATGGGGTATGAAGGGGTCAAAATCATGACCCCCCTTTACAAGGAATGAGCTCAACCAACAGGCCGCGCGATTCGCACTAACATTGGGTGCACCGTTAATTTAAAGAAGATAGAAGCAAATTTGGAGGGGGGTGGTTAGAACTGCTAACCCCTCCCCAACCACTCACTCTCCCAATAGTTGCACCATGTGCGCGATTTGTTATGGAATCGAGGAACAATAGTTTTAGTTAAGATTTTAAAACTAACTCTTCTTAATTTAAATAATTAACCTTTAAAATTAAAAAAACAAATCTCCTAATTTTAAAGAAAAGATTAAAATTTAATCTCCTAAGCCCGAAAATGTAAAATTTTAAGGGCTTATAATATATAAGATTATAGAGATATTTAAAGGAGATTATATGAGATTGTAAGGGAAAATCAATGATTTTTTTATGTAAATAAGGGGATTGGTTGAAATTTTTTACTCGCAAAGGGGAGATATGTTATGATTTTGTAATCTTATGGTTTTAAACCATATTGAGTAAGCTTTTTGTATAAAAGGGGGTGAAAATGGGAGAGTTGGCATCTAGGTGATGGCTAAGGAGAGAATCGTTCTGAAGACTCAAGTGTTCGTTTCTGTGCAACAGAGGAATGTTATGCTGTTGCATTGTAGATACAGACTTGTAAACTTGACAATTGCCTTGTAATTCTTTGTGGAGCATAATAAAGGATTGGTCAGTCCATTGGAGAGGGGCCCAAAGACGTAGCCATATTGGTGAACTCTATTATAATTTTTTTTGTCTTCTCTTCCTCTTATCTCTCTTTTATGTTCATCATAGTTATTATGACTTGTTCATTTTAAACATTTTTCAATTATGTTAATTCAATTTTAAAGCCTTAATTAATCATTGTAATAGTTAAGCATTCATAGTAATTGTCATAGATCCTATTTCAGATCAAGATCAAATCTCAATTGTTCATCACTCACCTCACAAGATTAAAATAATGTTTTTCAGAGATTTAGGAGGTCTGTGATTGAATGACACGTGGATTCCTCAACTGCTTGGAGATGAATGGTGGAGCTTGTGGATGGGTGTGTTGGTGCCTAGCTAGATGAATGTCATTGGACAAAAATCAGCAGTGATAGAGATAAAAATTCAAACTGGTTTGACTCAATCTTAGTTGTCTGGTATACCACTTAATTAGGAGATCTAAGGCTAGCATTCAAAACTAGAATTGTGAAGGTAATAGCCATTTTGCTTCATGCAAGTTAGCATTAATGGCATAAGCTCTGCAGGAGTAATCAATTTGATCCTAATGCATGTGAACGATTAATATCTTGTAATCATTGAGGATGGTACACAAATTTTTATGCACCTAGGCAATTAATGGTTGTGATGTGGACGCTAGTGGTTGATCATTTTCTTGCTCATGCTGGTTTTCACTGATCATTGATGACTAGCATGCACAATTTGCTTGATAAATGAGAGGTCGATTTTATTTTTTTCACCATTGTAATCAAGAGATAATTTTTTTGATTTTGTGAGGAAAGTGGGGATTGTTCCAGTCTGCATTTGTGAGGTCTTATATCCAGAGAAGATGAGTAAGTCTGTTGCTTCTGCATCACCAATATAGAGGTCTCCTAGGCTTAACTTACAGGAACCACACTATAATGTTATAGGGAGTGGACAAATCACAACATGATTTGCTTCAAATCTAAAGGAAGAGGGTATGTGCAAGATCATCATCGAAAAAATAGACCCTTAAGTGGCAATAAAATTCAAAAAAATCAGAGTTAGGCAACTTGATGTAAAAATTTGATTAAGTTATCTATATTATTTCAAAACTATGTAAGAATTGAATATGTAGCAAATTGAATGTAGTTTCTAAACTACTAGGTATGTTTATAAAAAAAAAATCTATTTGGTGAAAATTTGAAATTTCAATGCAGTGGTACTTAAATTACATGGAAAAAATAAGAAGTAGGTGTTTGTTTGACCACCCTAACCACAATAAAATGATAATAATTTTTTATAATATTTTAGATATAAGTAGAGGACTCATGCCTTGATGTGATGCATATTTTTTTGTAATTTTTTTCCAACTAAATAATTAATTATGAATTTTTTATTACAACTTTTTAAAACATATAAAAATACGTATGTCTTACTACCTTAACTTGGTCAAAACTTCATGAAATTCAATTTTTCATTTTTTAATCCTATAGTATGCGAAGCATAGAATGTGACATATGTTTTGGATTCAAAAAATGTGATATCGTTTGAAAGCTATAGATGTTTTTCAATTAGCCTATCAATTAGGACTTTAGTCATAATTTGAATAGAAAATAAATAATAATTACTTATTAAATTCAAAGTAAAGCATAATTTATATCATTGGATAGCTGAGAATCTCCTTTAAAAACCCTTTTCGTTTCATCAATTTTGGGTAAAAAAATAGTCGTCAACCACATACCCATTATATTGCCACTTTTTGGCCTATCATCATTCTGCACATACCCAAGAGTGTAAGAAAGAGGCCCATGGCTAGAAGTTTGTGCAAGTTACTGTGAGAAGCAATTACCGGTTAAGGAGCTGAGCTATGACTAGAGAAACAACAAAAGCTAAGTAAAAGGAGCCAACAAGGTCTGTGAGGGAAATGAGGAGAAAGATTAAGTATGGTCAAGCTTCTCTGGGACAACACAATTCTCCTATTGAGATTTCAGATGGTCCCTTAGATAGCATGAATGAGACTGATTTTGGTTACCACTAGTATCTTATGGCCCAAATGGAATTGGCAAGCTCAAATGATTGCCCCAATTTTATTAAAAACACCAAGTGGGCATACTTACTCTGTTGTTGGCAAGGGTAATGATGAAGAAGTTGCAGCTTCTCTAGCTTCCACAAGGAGGTGAAGTAGGCATATGTACTCTAGTTCTAGTGCTCATTTTGGTTGATTGGGATTGTATCTGGTGTTTGGTTTATGGTTTTGGTTGTTTGGTGATAGCGACTCTTTGTTGGATTTTTGTGTATGTTGTGTTAACTCAGTTTTTTTTTTATGACATATAATTTTTTTTGGCTTGACATGGGCAAGAAAGGTAAAGGCTCATTAATATCTAATGGTGATTTTGGTGGCATTGAATGGGTCTTCTTGGGAAAATGGTATAAATTTTGTTTCCCCTATTTTGTAAATGATTACAAGCAATTGTTTGAGGAATATTTGAAATGTAGTTGAAATTTGTTTTGAAGTGAAATGCATGTGAAATGTAATTTCAATTGATCTAGATGCTTTTTGCTTCCTTGATTTATAAAAGGGATTTTAGGGCTCTTTGCAAAAGGTTCAATTTTTGAGTCTTGTGCTTGTCTAGGTGGAAGCTAAGTTCAGGAAGGAGCATACTATAGAAAATATCAATGAATAGAATAGTAAATTTTCTTGGTTATGGTTCATGTATGTAAGAGTCTTAAATTATTTTTATAGAAGCAACAAATATAGCATAAAATATTAATTCTCGAGGATGTACTCTCCTATGCAATTCTCTTGCAAATTATAAATGAAAATGATCAATGATCGTTTTGTTCATCTCCAGTTGTTTTAAGTGGATGTGTGAATTTTCTTTTGCTTCAATTCAAAGATTTGGTTAAATACTTAAATAAAGTCATAAGTCTATGAGTGAAGAGTGCAAGATTTGGTAAGAAGTAGTGTTCTAGATGTAGTGAATTGAATACTACAAAGTAGCATGATAGTAGCCCATCAATGTTTGAATTAAATGGCTAATATATTACTAGTTGTTGCATATTTGATTCCATTATCCCAATTGATGAATAATTGGGCTATTTGTTAGGAAATATTGCAAGTAAATGAGCTAGTGTACGCCTAGCTATGGATTTAAAATGAGAATAAAATTCATTAAAAATATTTCAATTACAAAGTATGAGTGTAACATAGAAAAATGGATCTTTGACATTTTCATGGTCATTTAGGTCTTTTCCCTGTGATTCTTGTCTTATTTTGCTTGGATTTAATGTTGTAATGTGACTTATAAATTCACATTAGGTCTTGAATATTCAGATTATTAAGAATTTATGATGTCTTGTGAAGGTGTTGTGAAGTTTTGTAACACATTTCTACAATTTTCTAGACTCTTCTTCTTATAATTCATCTAAATATCCCATTTTTACCCCTTACCATGTCTTATTTTAAAGTGTTGTAAAGTATTGTAACAAAATTTCACACTTTTCTAGGCTTTTCATCACTAAGTACACCTTTCTTATGCTTTATTTGGCTCCTTTATGCAGTTACATGCCTTAATTAAGTGTATTTTTTAATACAAACCTAGAAAATAGCATTAAATACAATTTAATCCCTGACACCCACTTGCATGCCTTGAATGGGACCCATTTGCGATGGGTGGAAAATGAGTCTTGCTTAGCACAAAATTCAAGATAAATTCAAATTTATTTTGGGTTTTTATTCATTAAGACCTTAGGTCGGCCTGTGATGTATTTTTGGGAAATTAGGGCATAAGTGTGTATAAATAAGTGCTTTTCTATCCATTTAAACCCCCATTCATCTTATTCACTTAATCATCTCATACACTCAAGAATTTTTCATCATTCAATCAAGCAATTATCAAGCATCTTAGAGCAGCCATTGAAAAATATTCATACTTTAACAACAAGGGTTTGGTGAGTTGGTAACACTTGCATACTATTTTTTCATCATTCATTTCTTATTTCATTTCATTTCTTTATGAAGGGTTTGATTACCAAAGTGGGATTTGACCAAGGAAAATCCCTATACTCTAACCCTTAACCATTCTTCCCCTCTTTGAATGTGTGTTTGCAGGTATTGTAGGTAGATTTATCAAAGAGATAGGTGTTGAAAAGTGGTCAACAAGTCATCAAAGCTATTCAAGTCAACAAAGACCTTATTCAAGCTTTGAGACATCATTCAACCCATTTTCTATAGTTTCAATTCCATCAACCCGACAAGAAGACAAGTGCAGATCTGGACCCACAAAGTTGACTTCAGAATTTGTAGATTTCTATAGGTGGACTTATTTTCCATCAGTGGCAAATGAGTCCCACTACTAGGCTAGAAAAAGTGATTTCTGAGGATTTTAGTTCCCGACATCTCGAAACCTATTTCAGCAAAATTTACCATAAGCAAGACCGATTCGCCATCTATGGCGAATGAGTCCCAATGCCCATCAACAGTGATTTTTGAAACATTCCAAAACCTTCCAACATCAAAATTCTATCTCTAGGTGCACTCCATTCAATCTCATTAAGTTTTGTTTTCATTTGTGCATGTCTCTAGTTCATTTCATCATATCACACTTTGTTTTCAAACACTTCATATTTCTTAGGTTTTGAATAAATAAACAATTAATTTTATCATTTTTTTGCATTTAGATCATTTCATTTAGATATAATTTCATTGCACTTTCATTATTTTGAGTGAACCACCTAGATTTTTTATGGGATCTATCTCTCTCCTTAGGTGAAAAACTCTATTTGAGAAAGAGAGTCATAGCATCTTAAACAAACAAAAAATTTGGTTCATTTTGGTGAACCTACATATTGAACATTATCTTTCTGATTTGCATCCGTATTTACATCATAGGACTCATTGCATTAGCTTGTGCATTGTTTTTGCATCTTAGGGTTTCCCACATTGCATTAGTGAATATCTCATATAAATTTCATTTTTGCACTTCAAAATATTCAAAATACTAAAATTAAGCATTTGCATCCTAGTTTTGCATCATAAAAGCATCAAAATCACTTTAAATTTTCTAAAAAATCACAAAAATAGTCATCCCTGGACTCATTCGCCACCCTGGGTGAATCAGTCTAGTTGCACATTCTAACTTGCATTTTCTTGTATTTTTTGGGCATTTTTTGTATTACAGTTTTTTGCTATTACATTCTATCATACTTGCCAGATTCTCTATTTTATTCTCTTTCTTGCATATTAGTTTACTTTCACTCATTGTCATAATGACTTCTTGCTTTAATAAGTTTTGGATGTCATTAAAATCCTTAGTGGAGATGTCAAATTGTGCCTTTGGAACTAATCCTACTCACCTTGAGCTTCCTCATGCTCCTTTAACTCCTCATGAATGTCTTCCTCGTGTTGTTGACATCATTAGAGAAGATGATGATAGCATGAATAAGTTCTTAAATGAATGTCTTGAAAACTTTGAAGCCAATGCATCCTTTTACCCATCCTTGAAGTCACACGACCTTCCTACTATCCCACCTCCTGATACATTTGGATATTTACATCGTGAAACAAATGAAGGACCTAAGTTCCCTCCAATAGGTGGATCTAGTTCCTCTAACCAAGCAACTCCTCAACTAGTTTATGATAACAAAGTTACAAACACACCAATCAAAATTGAAGAAACTTATGGCAAAGGTTTTACTATATTAAGAAAACAAGGATGTGATAAAACAACCAAACATGACATTCATCAAATTTTAGAACAAAGACCAACAAATGAAAACACAATAGGGTTAGGATATCAAGATCCTCCTCATGACAACAAGCCTCCATTTGAATATTGGAGACTTCAGGATGATGGCATGGTGATCTTTGATTCCCCTCATGACTTGAATGTTCTCCATCCACGTGAGAAACCCTTCACTAATACAAATGATAAGGATGCTAGGATCCCCAAGGGTCCTCTTCCTCCTTCAATCCATGAAAAAGGTGAATCTAGTAAACACAAACAACCTTACAAATTGAAAAACTAATGATTCCTCACCATCCACCACCTAAATGTGAAAGGAAATTGTAGATGCTTTTAAATAGAGGTCTTATACTTTTACCACCTTCGAATAGGTTGGTCATCCATCCTAAATATTCCAGCATTCTGTATTGTAAATATCATCAAATTCTTGGACATCGCAGTGATGAATGTTAGACATTGAAGGAGATACTGAGTAAGTACCACTTCACTGACACTGACTGCTATCCTATCATACCATAGTACACTTTCCCATACTTCATCATGCAGTTGTTGTAGAATCTTCCATTCTCACTATTGCATGACCTTTCTCATCAGCTATCTTGACTCATTCTTGCCTCGCACTAGGTGGAGGCAAGAGGTTGTTAGCCTTGTCCTAGTATTGCATTTTTCCTTGTCCCTTTGCAATGTTGTTTACCCTCCCGACATTGGGTAGTGGATGATTTGTTTGATGCATGACTTACATTTGCATTACTAGCCTTTTACATTTTCCTTTTTCTTTTTTCTTTTCTTTGGTGTGATTGCATGTAGGTTGTTGGTGCTCCAAATCGAACTAGACCAATGAATCCTATAGAGTAGGCACTTTCTAATGGTCAGATTCAATGGGGGATTTGGCCAACTAACAAGAAATGGAATTAGAAAATATTTCCCCTATGCTTTAGGCTCTGTAGGACCTAGAGGGGTGACCCTTTAGCAACATCTAAAGATTCAAACACACAATTAATAGGATATTGCTTAACATATAATTTTCTCACAGAATGATTTTGAGAAACATAAAATATCACTCAACATTGGAAAGATATTGTTCAAATGAATTTCATCAGCCAACATGGGGAACATGTCAGATACAAGTAGTCACAACACTGAATTAAAATGATTTATGATTTAAAAGAATTGGGACCAAATTGAAAACAACAGAAGAAAAATAATGGACCAGTGCCAAGAAATGGGCTATGGAGTCATATAACCATCATTCATCCTACAGTGTTGAACATGCTCTAAAGATCCTTGCAAATGTTATCACATTATAAAAACCAGACCACTGAAGCTTTATCTGATAACTCTTCTTATAAATCCACCTGAAACACACAACTCCTATCACATTTGTTGAATCAATTACACTATCCCCTAAACAATAGGCAATAATAAATGTAGCTTGTGCTTCATTAAAGCAATTACATCATTAACAAAACATAAGGCAACAACAAATATAACTCAAATGCAACAAATGTGCATGAAAAGACTCAGGCAATTTTATTATTGAATCCAAAAGAGCAGTACATCTCAGCCATGGAGATAATTATCAGCTAAAATAAACATGAAAGCATAATTCAGAACACACACTTTTAGATTAATGACTGAATCATAATCATCCTAGCTTTACAATTCTACCCAGGGCTTCTGCCTACTTTGCAGAGCTTTCAGAAGTTGGACCCCAGAATTAGAATCCTTTACTGTGAGAGAAGAATGAAAATAAAAGGAAATAGAAGAAGCCAAAAAATTAATTTGATCCGTCAATGTTATCTAGAAGCTTCACTCACCGTTGATCAACAACAAACTGAAAATCATCTCTCCTCTCTCTTCCCTTGCAAAAAATTTCTAGCCTCCAATTTGCCTTTTGTTCTGCAATAGAAAATTCACCCTTGTTTTGAAACATAAAACTTGCCCATGAAAACTCTCTCCATTTTATGATTGTAGGGTGAAAACAATTTGATCCATGAAAAAAATTCACATTTCCCTTTGTTCTACTATATTTTATTTTTCTATAGCTACAATTTTATCTCACATCATGTTAGCCTTTCAAATATAAAGTGAATATAAAATTCACTTTATTTATCTCCTTGTGCACTTTTAAAATTTTCCTAGTACATTAGAATATTTCCTCCATGCCACTTCACGAACCATCTTATTTAAAAGGTTTACATTTTAAATGAAACAGAGGAATTTACACATTTATTTTTCCCACCTTTTCACTTTCATATTTTAAAATGATTGGCCTACATTTAAATGTTGTGTGGGGCACATTTAACTTACCCCTTTAGTTTAGCCACCATTTCATTAAACTTTTCACCTGGGCACATTTATTTTTTCTTAAATATTTTTGCAATGCCCCTTGAATATTTATCGGGCCCACCTTTCACCTTTATTTTAAAGATTTTGAAATATTTTCCCCTCAAAAATTCATTGGGCCTGCTTTAAATATTTTCCACCCGTGTAATTAAGACTCATCCGCTTGATGAAGACTTTACTTGTGCCCACTGCCATGTGTCAGCATTTCACTGACCCCGTGGGTTTTAAAAGTTGAGCATTTTATTTGGGCAAGATGATGGGGGATGACCAAGATTTGGCTGCATCCCATCTTCATTTAATAGTCGTAGATCTTCTCTCAACTTTCCTTTTGTGCTAATTTTTCTCTGTTTGTGTTTCACCGTGCTCTGCTTCTGAGTTACAGCGGCTTCATCTGCAATCCCCCTGACACAAACCTTGTGCCATGGCCACTCCCTCTTATCACCTATGACAACACCATTGAGCTTCCTTCGTCTTATGCAATGGAATTCCCTCTTTGTGTGGGTGCGGGTTCTTTCCATTCTCTCTCTTTCCAACAAGCACTGCCTTGTCACCATGCTTTGATGGATCTGCATACTTTGTCCAAATTGTGCCCTAGCTTTGCACTTTACTTTGTAATCACTTTTTTCTATCATGTAGCAAACATGGCATTCTCCATTTCTCTCACACTCAAGGCATTTGACAAGATTTATCCATTCTAGGCACATCCCATGGAGGCATTCTACTTTGCTTTGATGATTGTCCATGCCTAGCTCCAATGTGGTTCGATGGCTACTCTTATAGCTTCAACATTAAAAATTCCCACTACATTTGCTTAGAGGTTTCAAGTCTTTTCAATAAGTCCATCTATGTGTACTCTATTGTGTTTTATGGCATTCTAACTACCAAATGCATTTGCCTAAAGGTTACTAAAGCCTTATCAACATCTTCATTTTATTTAGTGTGTTGTCCTCAATTTCATTCCTCTGTGTAGCCCATTACCACTTCATAGTGCGTTGCTTTCTACGTTGATGGATTTCCAGACCCTCTATTATGTCGTGCCCTTCCACCAGTTGCACTTATTTTAAAGTTTCTGGGTCTTTTCAACAAATGCATGCTATCATTGTGCAAGCGCCTTCCAGTCAATGGCTTGAAAGTTTTTTAAAACATTTTCAAAAAATTTATTGTGTTGCATATGGGTTTTAGACTTAAGTCCATATTTATTTGAGATTTGTTTGAGAACTAAGCTCATACACCTCATATATTATGCCATCTCTTCTTACCCACAACTACACCCTTTTGTGCTCGAGCCTGCCATTACACTCTTATTATCCATGTTTTGATGGATGCTTATGTTTTTTTCTCCATTTCAAAATAATTTAAATTTAATTCTTTTATCTTCTACGCCTTGTTGAATGTACCATACCTTGTTGTACCAGAGAAGAACCTCTTTCCTCATACCAAACAACCCCCCATCATTTAGCATATTGAAGCTTTATCCTTTTTATGATGGCTGCTTTACTATATACTCATTTCATCACTTCTCTTAGCTGGACGCTAATCCAAAGTGAGAAAATTCAATAAATATTATCCACTATTAGTGCATCCACACTAAATCTAGATTTAATCAAATCTTACTTCATGCTTAAACCTTGACAACAAGTAGATGTGCATTTACACTATCATGAAATAATTAGCCTGATAAAAGATTTTCTTTTTCATCATCTTGTAGCTCTTTAAACAATCCAATAGAGCTGAATAGTGTTGTAACTTTGTCTCATGGTAAGTCAAGTGAAACATCATCTTTTCATTTACTAGAAAATTTGCATATCCTGCTTCATCATCCTACTGGTTTGTTGAGAGCCAAATGGTTCTTGCATCTTATAATCTACCGATTTCTCATAATCAATCAAGAAGACATCTTTCCCATAATTAGGCCTGTCTTCTTTAGGAGGAATATTGAAAGTCAATATTAGTGCATTAGAATGATTGGCCTTATTTGTGTTCATGTAGGAACTTCGCAATTTATGAACTACTGCTCTCTTGATTGGAGATTGTACTCAAATTATGTGCTATAAGTTGGTTCCCCTTATGGGCCCGACTAAAAACATTTTCATTTTCCAACAAGTTTTATGCTCAAATTTCCTGGACATAGCTTCTAAATGTTTCTGGAATGAAAACATGAAGTGGGTTGTGATCAAAATCTAATTTTTGGCACATTTGAAAATGAGCAGAATTGGCCAAGTTGGCTCCGAAATTGCCCTGGGAAACTGGTCGAAAGAACTCCTGGAGCAATGCAAAATTGTAGGCTCATAGACATCAGACCTAAGAATTCAATGCAATAGAAAACTTAGAAAAAGGAGTCACGAGGTGAAAGATATTTGCTGTCAAAGTTGCTTGAACTTTCTACAACAATCAACTATTTTGAACCAATTAAAACTCACCCAATTGCTATTTTTCCAAAATAGCAAATCAACTCCTGGGAGGCTACCACTGAACACAATAGATCATGTTGGTACAGTGAGCATGTGTACAAGAGGACTTAGCTTGAATCATCATCCATGAAAAGATATTGACGGTCAAAGTTGACCTCTTTGAGATGCTGTGAGGAATGTATATGCAAAACTGAACAAATTGTGTTTGGTTTTGATCTGTTTAAAATAGAAAATCTCATCATGAGGCTATGAAACTTGACATGTGAATTAATATTGGTATGGATAATATAGAGAAATAATTGGTTTGGCATGACGATCAACCAGTTGCAAAATACAAGCTCAAACGTGAGGCTACTTATCAAAACTGAACATTTGCAAACAACATAAAAGTGTCAAAACTCTCTAGCTTCACTTTTCAAAAGACTGTCAAAACTCATCACGGGAAGTTGAAAATCAACATGCATACTCACATAGGACACATGAGTGAGCCTAAAACTGGGTTTTTCTTGAAAATCAACTAGCTTCAAATTATGACCTCCGAAAGTAGGTCATTCAGGGAGATTTCTCAAGTACACTTCTGAGAGTGCAGAGGCAAAATTTTGAAATGGGCACTTCAAATTTGGGAAATTTGAGAGTGACAACATGGGTATTGTGATCCCCTATGATGTGACGTTTGATGTTTTCTCTCTTTGTGCACTTCCTTTATATGTACCTTCATTCTTTTATATATGTCATACATCACTTTCACTTTTTCGCTTTTGTTTTGTGTTTTCCTTTTGGGATGACATAAAGTGTTGAGATGCCCTATGTCTTTTCCATGTTGACCCAAAGGTCCCTTTTCCTTTTACTTTGTATTTTCTTGTGTTTTCCTTTTGGGGATGATGTAAGGCATTGAGACCGCAATGTCTCCATGTTGACCCAAAAGCTTTTCCTTTTCTTTCGCCTTTTCATTTTCTTTTTGCTTGTGTTTTCCTTTTGGGGAGATGCAAAGTGTTGAGACTGCAATGTCTCTTCCATATTGACCCAAAATATATTTTTATTTTTCTTTTGTTTTTGATCTCTTTGTGTCTTTCAGTTCTATGTATTTGGGGAATGATGATAGTTCTAAGCTCTTTAATCAAAACATTGCAGCAACAAACATACTGACCCCAAATCCATAGATCCCTTATGTGTTTGGTGTGTTCCTTTTTGGGGGAAACCCCTCTTTCCTTTTGTTCCTTTTCCTTCACATGACGTAGCCTTACTTGAAAACATATGACATGGCATAGGGGCTTTCTAAGTTGGCTCTCATGTCTTGTTTCTTCTTGCATTTTTCTTTTTCTACTTTAAAGTAATTTCTCACAGTTCACAGTGTATAGCAATTCCTTTAAGGTGGGGGCATACATTGGCATTATTCATTTTGCATTTTTCCTTTTTCCTGGTTCTTAGTGCAACCTTCTTGTTTCATACGATGTGTTTTTTGCTTTGTGGATGACATTAGGTGTGATGTCCTTCATAAGTGTGATCTCTCTTGCATTCCTCTTTGTGGCCTGATGCGACACATTGGATCCCCTAAGTTGTGAATATTCTATTCTTTGATTGGAGACATTAGACACAATCTTCCCTAAGTGATATACCTCGCATGAACTAAGTAAAACTCCTTTGAACATATTTTTGCATTTTGTATTTTGCATTCATATGGCCACCTTGCATAACAAAGCTTGCATGCTTGTGGTTCCATTGCATTTGTTCATGAGTTCTAAGCATACGAAGCTTTTCTTGTCACATAAAGAACAAATCAACATTTTCCTTTGTGGCACTTTATTAAATTTATCAAGAGGTATAACTTTGATATGGTTGAGTGGGAAGCCCATTCTAAGGCAGGACTTTCCCCATAGGCACCTATGTGTTTGTGAGTACATACAAGATGAGCGCATGCTTCTCACCTTTTGGGCCTTCTCACCCGATGGATTGCCATGAGTTCTGTCACCCCATAGTGAGTATATATTTTCTTTTTCGAACAAAAAACCTAGATCTGATCGACAACTAGCTAGACAAATGATCGAAGATTGATCTGACTTTTCCTTTTCTTCTTTCTTCTCTTTTCTTTTTTCTTTCATTTGTTCTTATGTTTAGTTTTCCATGGAATGTTCATCCTAGGGGCTTGATCATCCCTCTTGATCATTGTTATCTCATCTTGCCAGCATAAGTGCATTTGGATCCCTCTCAATGTGCATGGCTACTTTAGTGTGAGTTCGAAGCAAGTTCATCCTCTCACAAAATTGGGGGCTAAATGTACCATAGAAAAATGGATCTTTGAAATTTTCATGGTCATTTAGGTCTTTTTCCTGTTATGCTTGGATTATTTTTCTTAGATTTAATGATGCAATGTGACTTATACATTCACATTAGGTCTTGAATACTCAGATTATTAAGACTTTATGATGTCTTGTGAAGGTTTTGTGAGGTGTTGTAACACATTTCTACACTTTTCTAGACTCTTCTTCTTATAATTCATCTAAATATCCCCTTTTTATCCCTTACCAAGTCTTATTTTAAAGTGTTGTAAAGTATTGTAACAAAATTTCATGCTTTTCTAGGCTTGTCATCACTAAATACATCTTTCTTATGCATTATTTGCCCCTTTATGCACTTACAGGCCTTAATTAAGTGTATTTTTAAACACAAACCTAACAAACAACATTAAATACAACTTAATCCCCAACACCCAATTGCATGCCTCAAGTGGGACCCATCCACCATGGGTGGTGAATGAGTCCCGCTTGGCACAAAATTTAAGATAAATTTTTTTTTTTTGGGTTTTTATTCATTAAGACCTTAGGTCGGCCTGTGATGTTGTATTTTTAGGAAATTAGGGCATAATTTTGTATAAATAAGTTTTTTTCTATCCACTTTAACCCCCATTAATCTTATTCACTTAATCATCTCATACACTCAAGCATTCAAGAAATTTTGATCATTCAATCAAGCAATTATCAAGCATCTTGGAGCAGCCATTGACAAATCTTCAGACTTTAACAATAAGGGTTTGGTGAGCTGGTAACACTTGCATGTTATTTTTCATCATTACTTTCTTATTTCATTTCATTTCTTTATCAAGGGTTTGATTACCAAAGTGGGATTTGACCAAGGAAAATCCCTATACTCTAACCCTTAGCCATTTTTTCCCTCTTTGCATGTGTGTTTGTAGGTCTTGTAGGAAAATTTTTCAAAGAGATAGGTGTTGAAAAGTGGTCAACAAATCATCAAAGCTATTCAAGTCAACAAAGAACAAATTCAAGCTTGGACACATCATTCAACCCATTTTCTACAGTTTCAGTTCCGTCAACTCGACAAGAAGACAAGTGCAGATCTAGACCCACAGAGTTGACTTTAGAATTTTCAGATTTCTGTAGGTGGAATGATTCGCCATCAATGGCGAATGAGTCCCATTGCTAGGCTAGAAAAATTTATTTATGAGGATTTTAGTTCCTGGCATCCTGAAACCTATTTCAGCAGAATTTACCAGAAGCAGGACTGATTCGCCATCTATGGTGAAGGAGTCCTAGTCACCAACAACAATGATTTCTAAAACATTCTAGAACCTTCCAGCATCAACATTCTATCTCCAGGTGCACTCCATTCAATATCATTAAGTTTTGTTTTCATTTGTGTATGTTTCTTGTTCTTTTATGCATATCACATTCTATTTTCAAACAATTCATATTTCTTAGGTTTTTCATAAATAAACAATCAATTTTATCATTTTTTGCATTTAGATCATTCCATTTTGACATAACTTCATTGTAATTTCATTACTTTGAGTGAACCACCTAGATTTTGTGTGGGATCTATCTCTGTCCTTAGGTGAAAAACCCTATTTGAGCAAGAGAGTCATAACATCTTAAACACACAAAAATATTTGGTTTAATGAGTGTGAAGTATTCCATGATCCCTAGAAAAATAGATAATGATTTACCCAAAGGTCTACAAAATCTTTAGTGAAATATGTTTATTTGCAATTAATAGGAATCGATCTATGTATAAATGTGTTCTCAATTAGATAAACATCACTTGAACACAATAAGGAACACCCTCCTAGATCCCACAGAGCCTAAAGAGTAGAAGTAAAGGTCTCAAAATCCTTTACTTGTTTGTTGGCTACTAGCTTTGAAAATTCTTGAGCATAAGGGTTGGCTACCCTTTAAAGGATTTCAAAGTTCTGCTGGAAAAAACACCAATAGAATTGGTGACTCTGCTATGGAGTATTTGAGAAATATTTGATAAAAGATCATCTAGCCTTAAGAGTTATTGAAGTTTCAAAAGAGTTTGCAACCAGAGATTAAAAATTGTGGAATCTTATGTGCCCATCTGAGTCACCAACAAAATTGGTGACTCCACTGGGGATAGCATTTAACCTCCAGTTGTAGACTGTCATATAATAGAGTCAAATATTTGGTGGATCTTAACATCTTGTTCAAATGTTGAAAATTTCTTGAACTTGGAAATGTTTTGGTTGTAGCAAAGTTCAAAGAATTTGAGTGTGACTTCGCTACTGGAAAAGACCCAGAATGAGATTTACCTTTGAAGGAACTTCATATTGTTTGAAGTTTAATCTTGTATAGAAGAGGTGGTGACTCTGTCTAAAGAACTTGACAAAGAATACAAGAACATTCTAGATCTTGCAAATTTGCAATCGAAGAAGAAAGTTTAGTAGAGCTGCTACCAATTTCCAAGTATTCTCATAAATTTAAAAAAGATGTTATTATATTTGCAAGAAAATTATGAGAAATCTTCAGGACCTAAGATTTAAATGATTCCCAATTAGGTGAAATGGCACTAAGTGAGGGAATATTAGTGGTGATTTTACATGCTTCTAAAGTGTAACTTGAAATTCATGTATTATTATGGAGAAGCATGTTTTATTTTAAGATCTTAAGCAAAATAGATAGAAGGTTTACATTGTCAAAAGCTTAAGATTATAATTGCAAAAAAAAAATGAATTTCCTTTTGTAATTATAAGGTGAATGTGATGAGGCTTGTAACAGTGTGAGAAAATGCATGATCAAACTGAGCATTCTAGTATGGGTCCAAAATATAGCAATGCATGGTGGGAAACCCTTGCCATATCAAAGAAATTTTAGTACTGAAAGGTATAGAGCCATAGATTTTAGTAACATTTGTGGTTACCTGAATGTTGTACCATCTAAGATCAGGGATAATGTACCAAAATTCACTGGTGGAAAGTCTGAGTCAACAAGAAAACATCTGCAGGAGTTTGTTGATGTGATGGGAGATTATGAACTGGACTTTGAGGATGTTGTCATGAAGTTGTTTGTTCAGTCTTTGAAAGGAGATGCAAGAGATTGGTTCTCCTACCTACCATCATCCTCAATACATTCATGGGAGGAATTTAAAGTGGTGTTCATGGAGTAATTTGGTGAGAGAATTGATCCAATCTTAATAAGATAAAATTTCATGAGCATGGAGAAAGAAGAGGATGAGTTAGTCCCCTCTTTTAATCTTAGATTTCCAATTATCATAAGAGAGATCCTTGAAAGCATAACACAAAATGATGAAATTTTTTTGGTCATGTACTTAGGTGCATTTGATAAAAATATGAGTTACCTATTAAGAGACAAAGAGCCCACAACACTATACCAAGCATATCAAATTGCTATAGATATTGAGAACAACTTGAAATATTCAATGATGAAAGGATATTCAACCACTAGTATTGGTCATCCTAGCACATTTCATGCAAATAAATCTAGTGGAATGGGAACATGTTTGCTTGGGAGTGAACAATTTTCTTCATGTGAAGAGTTCTCAAAATGTGAGTCAATGGTGTTGATTAAGAATGATGTGATAGGAGTTGAAGATGATTCTATATGCTCTTCAAGTGACTATTTTGATTGTGAATATGATGATGATTTGCAAGATTTAGATCTTCATGTTGAGGAGGCAGAAGATCCCATGACAACAATGAAGATAGTGGATAACCCTTTATTTGATGAGCCTCCATCCCCACTAGCTAATAGAAGTGATGATTCTTTTTGTTGTAGAAATAATCCACTTTTTGATGAGGAATCTGATGATGGATTTGATGCATGGTCAAGATATGTTTGTGAGCAAACAAATCAGTACATTGACAAAGTTTTTGAAAGTAGTGCTTATGAATCTTTCACATTTGGTAATGTTGTTGTAGGTTAGATTAAGGATCATGAGGACATTGAAATCTTTGAGTGTTTTTCTCAAGAATGTAATTTCCCTTATGAGGATGATCCAGGAATGCTTCAGTCACATGAAGGATGCAATGGTGAAATTATCCATAATATCAATTGTTTGCAAGTGAATGAACAAATTGCATCTAAAGGATACTTGAAATGTGATTTGGTTTTGTCATCAACTGAGCATGTGAATTGTGATAATGATGAAAAATATGAAGAGAAGAATGTCACTATTCAAGGTGTTTCTCTTGAAAACAACACTAGAAATGATGAAAGTGTTGAAGAATATGTTGGTTCCCTAGCAGCTCATCATGGTTTGTGTGAGGAAAATTTTGAAAGGTTAGTTACGCAATATGATAATGGTATATATATTGATGAAAGAGGAGTTTTAGTATTGAATAACTAGATTATGCATCATGATACACATATGGATCATGGATTAACACTACTACCCATTAATAAGGAAAGACAATTTGATTTGTATATAGGGCAGCCAAGTGATGCAAATAACATGTGGTATGATGTTGATCAATAGGAATGTACAGTTGAATTCTTTGTTGATGATCCTCATCTTCTTAGCATGAATATGGATATGTTTTAATCCAATGAGGAGAACACTTATGTGAAGCAGAATGAAGATGCTCCTAAATATGTTTCTTTTCTTTCTGATACATCAGGGGATTTTTGGCCTAGCATACGACAAAGTGTCTTTGAAGGATTCCAGTTTGATGTACAAACTAAATATGATGTCAAAGTTCATGATCAAGTGTAATATAATGTTTTACCTTTCCATTTCAATCAGATAAGTATATATTGGAACAAGCTAATGAACATGATAGTTTTGTAGTATGTATGGTCGATTGTGCTAATCATAATGGAACTGATTATGTAAGATTGCTTGGTAGAAGTGTAGATCCATTGTAGAAATCTGAGGATAGAGTCTTTGGCAGAGGAAATTTTTTTCTTTAAGTTTAGGGAGCATGGGGCCTCCAATTTTGGGATTGAAGCCTATGGAACTAAAGATGCTTTTGAAATTCACAAGAAGACATATTGTATAGCCTTGTAAATATTGTATATATGTTTGGTGTGTCTCATTTTGGTTGTCTACTTGCCCTGTTCATGGAGGCTCTTGGGTTTTTTGTGCTCCTTAGTTTGTCTACTTCAACCAAAGATCTAAATTCTTGCCATACCCACCAAGGGTATGCGTTCATGAACATGAGAGATTGGTAGTGCTTTCAAAATTTTTGCAAAATTTTGAGCAAGTCATGGTTTTGATCATGATTGTGAGCCTTAGTGCCCAAGGATGGGTTAGAGGTGTGGTCTAGAAACCCTCATCTTATAGATTTTTATCATAAACCCTTGGGCATTTTAATTCTATGTTGACTCGCTACAACCTATCACTGGTGACTTAAGTCACCACTTAAGAGATTGAATGCATATTATCACTAGCCCCTTTGTCTAGGTCCGTCGGTAACCCCAAGCCTTTTATTGATTTAAATTTTCCTACAATCGGGAAAAATATTTTATGGAAAATTACTTGTGCCTTAGGTTATTTTCTAGAGGGTTATACTCCCATCGACCTAGTTGGGTCCCCATCTTATGATTAACCTTATTTACATGTGCATAAATCCCACCCATTGGATCTAAAAATCAAATCCCAGCTATTGCTGGCATACCACATAGGATTTAAATAATGGTTTTCAAGCTGGTACAAGGTCTATGATTGCTTGATGCATGTACTCACTAAAGTGGGGCCCAGTCTACATTCAATACACCAGATGCTTAATGGTTCTGATATCAACGGTTGATATGCAATATAGAGATCAAATCTCAACCATTCATTGCTCACCTCGCAAGAGTAAAATAATTTTTTCTAGAGACTTGTAAGGTCTGCGATTGAACGACAAGTGGATTCCTTAGTGGCTTGGAGATGAATGGTGGAGCTCGTGAATTAGTGTGTTGGTGCCTAGTTGGATGAATTTCATTTTCCAAAAATCCACAACAATAGAGATGAAAATTCAAATTGGTTTGACTCAATCTAAGTCATCAGGTATACCACTTCATCAAGAGATCTACGATTAGCATTCAAAACTAAAATTGTGAAGGTAATATTTTTTTTGCTTCATACAAGTTAGCATTAATGGCATAAGGTCTACAAGAGTAATCAATTTGATCTTGGTGCATGCGAACGATTAATCTCTTGTAGTCATTGAGGATGATACATAGATTTTTATGCACCTGGTAAATTAGCGGTTGTGATGTGGACACCATTGGTTGATCATTTGCTCACTTGTGCTGGTTTTCACTGAGCATTGATGACTCGAAAACACAATTTTCTTGATAAATGAGAGGTCAATTTCATTTGTTTTCACCATTGCAATCAAGAGATAAAATTTCTAAGTCTGTGAGGAAAGTGGGGATTGTTACAGTCTGCATTTGTGAGGTCTTATATCTAGCGAATATGAGTAAGTTTGTTGCTTTTGCATCACCAATACAGAGGTCTCCTAGGCTTAAATTGCAGGAACCACACTATAATGTTCCAAGGAGTGGACAGAGCACACCAGGAGTTGCTTCAGCTCCAAAGGAAGAGTGTAAGAAAGAGGCCTATGGCAAGAAGTCTGTGCAAGTTACTGTGAGAAGAAATTACAGATTAAGGAGCTGAGCTATGACTAGAGAATCAACAGAAGCTAAGGAAAAGGAGCCAACAAGGTCCATGAGGGAAACAAGGAGAAAGATTAAGTATGGTTAAGCTTCTCTAGGATGACACAATTGTCCTATTAATATTTTAGATGATCCCTCAGATAGCATGATTGAGACTGATTCTAGTTACCACCAATATCTTATGGCCCTAATAGAATTGGCAAGCTCAAATGATGAAGTAATAGCGGTTGCCCCAATTTTAGTAAAGACACCAAGTGGGAATACTTACTCTGCTACTGGCAAGGTAATTGATGAAGAAGTTGTTGTAGCTTCTCTAGCTTCCATGAGGATGTGAAGTGGGCATGTGTACTGTAGTTTTGGTGCTTGTTCCGGTTGATTTGGATTGTATCTGGTGTCTGGTTTTGGTTGTTTGGTCATAAACAACGCTTTGGTGGATTTCTGTGTATGTTGTGTTAACTTGGGTGTTTTTTTGATGACATATAAATTTTTTTTGGCTTGACATGGGTGCTAAAGGTAAAGGCTCATTAATAGCTAATGGTTATTTTG
This sequence comes from Sequoia sempervirens, assembly GCA_007258455.2. Lineage (NCBI taxonomy): Eukaryota > Viridiplantae > Streptophyta > Pinopsida > Cupressales > Cupressaceae > Sequoia > Sequoia sempervirens. The sequence goes on along the minus strand of VDFB02256132.1, from coordinate 157,238,804 downwards.
GCGGCATCAAATGGGTCTTCTTGGGAAAATGGTATAAATTTTGTTTCCCCTATTTTGTAAATGATTAGAGGCAACCGTTTGGGGAATATATGAAATGCATTTGAAATTTGTTTTGAAATAAAATGCATGTGAAATGTAATTGAAATTGAGTCAGATGCTTGTTGTTCCCTTGATTTATAAAAGGGGTTTTAGGGCTCTTTGCAAAAGGTTAGATTTTTCAGTCTCATGATTGTCTAGGTGGAAGCTAAGTTTAGGAAGGAGTGTACTATAGAAAATATCAATGAATAGAACAATAAATTGTCTTTGTTATGGGTCATGTATGTAAGAATCTTAAATTAGTTTTATAGAAGCCACAGATATAGTAGAAAATCTTAATTCTCAAGCATGTACTCTCCTACACAATTCTCTTGCAAATTATAAATGAAAATGAAACTGATCTTTTTGTTCATCTCCAATTATTTTAATTAAGAATGTGTGAATTTGTTTTTGATTCAATTCAAAGTTTTGGTTAAATGCTTAAATAAAGTCACAAGTTTGTGAGTGAAGAGTGTAGGATTTGGTAAGAAATAGTGTTCTAGATGCAGTGAATTGAATACTACAAAGTAGGATGACAATAGCCCATCAATGTTTGAATTAAATAGATGATATATTATTTGTTGTTGCATAGTTGAATCTATTATCCCAATTTATGAAGCACTGGTCTATTTGTTAGGAAATCTTGCAAGTAAATGAACTAGTGTATTCCTAGCTATGGATTTAAAATGAGAACAAAATTCATTAAAAATATTTCAATTACAAAGTATGAGTGTGAAGTATTCCATGATCCCTAGCAAATAGATAATGATTTACCCATTAAAGATATGCCAAATCTTCATTGAATTACGTTTATTTGCAATTAATAGGAATTGATCTATGTATAAATGTGTTCTCAATTAGAAAAGCATCACTTGAACACAATAAGGAACACCCTCCTAGGTCCCACAGAGCCTAAAGAGTAGGAGTAAAGGTCTCATAATACTTTACTTGTTTGTTAGACACTAGCTTTGAAAATTCTTGAGCATAAGGGTTGGCTACCCTTTAGAGGATTTCAAAGTTCTGTTAGAAAAAACACCAACACAATAGTTGCTTCTTCATTTGGAGAAGCTGTATGAATCAAGTAAGACAAGTTTAAAGGACACTTTGAAGATGGTGAAGTTTTCAATAACATTAGATTCAACATTTGATCAATTTAAGGTTGACATGGCTAGAGTAGGTGACTTGATAATGACATATGAACCAAAACCTTAAGCTTGTCATTGAAAATTTGATAGGAATGCAAAATGGAAAAAGTACTCGAAAAAGGACAACAAAGGACAATCCTATCAAGATTTGAAGGTTTGACAAGAAGAAAGTGACTTTGTCAACAATTTAGGACTGTGCTAGATAGTCTGTCACCTTGATTGTGACTCATAATAGTGACCTATTCTTTATAACTTTGACCTTGTGATTTGTGATCAGTCAAAGTAATTATGATTGAAGATTGACCTCATGATGTCTAGAAATTCTTATACTGAATGTATGGAATGTGAGACTTAGTGAAGATGACAATCCTCTTGGTGTAGGCAAGGTTGTAGATCTGTTAATGGTGTAACACAGTGGGTAAGGGTAGAGTTTAAAGACCATTTGTACAAGATAGTATTTAATAATAGTGGAATCATGACATCACGGTCACTATGTTGCTAAAATATGGTCATGATTAATAGGGTGCTGCCACAATAATGGGTTACACTTTTTGGGACATCCTAATTTTTGCTTGAAATCACATATTTTTAGAAAATAAAATGATTTAAGACTTTAAAGGCTCCATTTAAATGATTTTGATTAAAGTGGGATTGATCAAACCCCCTTGGATAGAACCTTGTTAGATTTAAACCATACCTATAATCGACTCTCCTCTACACCTATCAAAATGCTAATAAAAAACCACTTTTGATTTACTTTTTGGGTGCTCAAATGAATTCATTTAAAATTTATGTTTTGTAAGCTTGTAGTCCTTATCACAAGCTTCCCAAAAAGTATAATTTTAAATAGGTTTAATTTGATTATTATATTTATTTTTTTATATCTTGTGAATGTAGGATTTTCAATGAACATCAAGTTCTTTGTTTCACACATACGAAAAAATAGAAAAATAGAGAATTTTTTTTCTAAAAATACATGTGCACTAGGTATTGATGTCCTTATTCTAACAAAAAAGAATAAGTTAATTAAAATGAATACAAAAAAAATTATGTGGGTCAAAATACACCTCTGTCCAAATTATAATTACTCTGACTTGGAAAATTAATTAAAAAAAGAAATGCAAAAAAAAATTATGAAAAAATATCCATGAACTAGATATTGGTGTGAAAAAATTGTATTTTGAAAATTAGAATTGTATCCTGTCTATAAAAAAAGCTATGCGGTTTGAAGTAAACATCTCTTTTTAAAAATGTTGATTAGTAGAAAAAATAAGCTATTAAAAATTACATAAAATGATTCACAATTTGTTTTTTATTTTTTATAAAAAATATAATTAGAATCTACACAAAAGATATAACAAATAACTAGTTTGATTCATCTTCAAATTCTTAATGGTTTAGCTGCTATAGGTGTAGGAAAGTGAATATCTGGTGAAAAATCTTGATTTTAATGTCAAGTTTGGAAAAAAACTGTAACCCATTATTGTGGGATCACCCAATAGCTTTATCATGGTTTAAAAGAATAGATACCTTAGACTAGGGCTAGGAAAGTGATCATAGAAGATTAGTCTTTGATCAACAAGAGACTAAACACAATGTCTATGAATCTTTAGTAGTGAAGGAAGGTAGTCTACTTGTATGAAAGTGGTTTTGACTATGAAAATATATATAAAAGTAGTGAGTGTAATGTGCTTAACAGTCATGGGTAGTGTTCTCAATGATAGACAGTGTATCCTTGACAAATACAAGGAGAAAAGAAGCTTGTGCAAGGTTTTCATAGACAAACTAGATTCAATTCTTCTATGGACAAAGCTTGAAGACCTTAGAAAAGGTAGCAAAGAATAATAAAGGAAAAGCATGACAATAACTCATGACATATATTCATTAATAAGTATATGACACAACCTATGATTATAGACATACATAGCAGTCTCCAATAGTGGAAGCCAAGGACAAGGATAGTCAAATCATAGGTCTATGAGAGATTGATAGTTTTAGAGGGACAATTCCATTAAGAGTTTGACAGAGCTTGGAAGGTAGTATGGTGGTCTCCACAGTCAATGACTAAAATGAAGTCTAAGACAATCACAAGGCCAACTTAGAAATAGCAATGAGACTAGCTTTGCACATCTAACATTGGTGTTGAGAGGGAAGTCCTCTATAGTGTTGAAAATGGAAGAGTATAGTGGTATACACTTTGAAGGATAGTCATCTGAAGTAAACACAGTGAATAAGTTCTAGAGGTAGCAATTTCACCAAAGGAAAGGGCTGTCTTAGAGAAGAGTAAGCACAAGAGCAAGGAATTTGGATTGTTTTCTAGAATTTCCCAAAGGATTGTGACCTCATAGAATTCTATGACTATAGGATATGTTCAGAGTGGATAAAGATTGATTAAACATAGTCTTTTTCAGGGAAATGAGGCACTTGACAAAGCCGAGGGTTGAACTCACTGAAGTCAAATCGTATTAGGACAAACCAAACAAAAGGAGGAGCTAAAATTGACTTTCAAGGCCAAAACACTAGACACTGTCATGCAAGGCTGAGCATGTTGATGAGATATATACCTAGAACATAGTCCTAATAGCAAGAGATAGTTAGGCCATCTTTCAAAAGTATGATTGCCATAATAAATCTTTGAAGGGATAGTAAGTTTCTAAAAGGTTTCCATAAAAAAGGAGATATAAGGGCAACTAAAAGATAGCAACCATGGGATGATAGACCTATTTTAGAAGGGAGATCACTTAACATTGTTCCAAAAGGTGAGATTCTAGATAATGTATCTCTGAAGCAACCAATGAAGGATGCTAAAATAGAGTCAATGTGAAAAGCACTACATGAGTTGACTATTCATGATGAGCTTGTCTTGTCATTCAAGGATAAGATCTAGAAGGAAAGTGGTTTAAAGGTATTTCATAGTTCATGATAAGTGCCTTATATATGTGAAGATAGTCATCAAGGTGAATGGTGAGAATTTTTGCACCTTATCAATTCCAAAGGAAAGGTTAGTTGAAGCTCATATAAGATCACAAGATTTATAAACTTGATAAAGGAAGAAAAGTTTCAAATGACTGTTACAAGACAAGGTATGATAGTGCCATCAATAGTAAGGATAGTGGAAAATCTTGATAGTAATAAGACTTTTGGAGAGAATAGATTGCACAATCAACTTATTAAGAGGACAATCCATGGTGTTGGTGAAGGTATAACAATGTATGAGGAGTTGGCAACCACAAACCCATGAAGTTCTTCTATGCCCCCAAAAGGTTGTTGACTATTTCAAAGGTTTAACACATGCTCTATAAAAATGGGAGAGTGGTTATGGTAGTTTGACAAAGTATATATTAGACTGTGAAGGATAAAGATCAGCTTAGATAGTTATGACACCTGTAGCAACATTTTGCAAGTATCTATGAAGGTATTATGGGGTAGTTAAGGTAGTTTGGTGACTGGGACAACAAATGGAGAGCATCTAGGAACTGGTGTTAAAGAAGCATGTGCAAAATAAGGTCAAAATAAAGCAATATTATCCTTCTCCAACACCACTTGAAGTATTTGAAGGAGTAAAAGTGGTTAAAGAAGTTTCAAGCACCAAACATGAAAGAAAACTATCAACAACAGTTTTAAAAGAGTCATTTAATAGTCTTTGATGCTATCCTACATTCTCTCCAATGTAGAATAGACAAAAATAAAACTTTGTCTCATTTTTTCTTAGTTCTTTCACTTTTCAAAAATACTATTGTAAGCTGTCAAAGCTTCTTTCTGTCTTATACTATGTATTTTAAATCTCATTTTCAATTTTTAGACTAAAAACAAACTCTTTGTAACACATTATCAAGCCAAAAATATAGATTTTCAAATTATGTATTGTTGTATACACATCTTCTATCAATAAAGCAAGCATTTTGGCCTTCAAAGTTCTATTTCTGTTATGTTTATGTGGTAATTGATGTCTTTTTCTATGATTTTCATATTGAATCCTCAAATGGATGTCTTATTTCTGTTATCTCAAAGTAGAGGAGATAGATTTGTGTAGGTTATCATTTGTGTCATAGTTTGAATAGGTGTTAGGTTGTGAAGAAAAACATACTTTCTTCCTTCTAAAACTGCAAGAAACACAAAATTTTGGTGAAACACTTATACATAGATATGTCACACTTTTTTTGTGCATAAACAACTAGAAAAATGATTACTTGCATGTTCGAAATAGCAGTCCAAAATATGAAAATAACATATTTTTGGTGCATCACCTCAATAGGAGAGCTTAGTTTTATTATTTTCAAAGTCTTTCCTTCTATCCCTTTTCTTAGTAAAGTAGTATTTAGTCCATTTTAGGTGAGGTATTGAGGAATCAACCTTCTCTGGATGTTCTTTTCTGCTTTAGTTGACCCAAAGCCTAGAAAAGTTCCCATGTTTCATCAATATGCTAAGTTTTGTAGCTTAGCAAGGGTGTGTATATTAGGTGATAGTAGGATCCATACACTACCTTGGGTGTATGAGTCCCATCTAGGTGGGACCCATACACCATTGATGGCATATGAGTCCCATTTGGCCCATTTTTAAGGTTTTGAGCGAGAAAAATTGGGTTTTAAGTTCAAATTTCATGTATGTTGGCATCTAAGATCTAATGCATAGGATATTAGATGTCTTTCCTATAAAAATGAGCTTTCAAACCATTATTTCATAAGGCCTACAAGTTATCAAGTCAAGCATTCAAGAGCTAAGAATTTCAAGACTTCACAAGATTGTTAGGAGAGTTTACATGATCATTTCTAAAGCATTCAAGAGAAAAATTCTTCACCAATTGTTGCAACAATCCAAGATCCATCATCATGTCAAGATCATCAAGCATCAAGCATGTGTTTGAGCTAGTGTTGTGATGTAGCATTGAAGATCCAAGGTCAAGCATTGTTATATACTTTATCTCAAGATCAAGATCTACATTCTACATGGCCACTTCTTGTTAGATTGTTGATTCATGTTACAAGACATCATTCAAGGTATTATTATTCATGTTTCATGTCCTTATTTCATTGTTTCATCATTTGGTTTAATTACCTAAAAGGGGCTTGACCAAGGAAAACCCCTATTCACTAATAATCAACAAGTTTTTCTCATCTTTACATGTGTGATTGTAGATCTAGGTGTCTTGGAGCTTGAAGAACACTTGAAGATTAGGTCACAAGATTGGAGAAATTTTTTGGAGTTGTCCCATCATTGGTAAGGTTGCTATCTTCACAAAAAGTCACCTAAAATCTTGAAAATCAAGGTCTCATATTTAGAAACAAAGTGGAATAGAAAGAGTAGACATTGAAGACTAGATTCAGAATTTGAAGTTCCAAAAAACCCTAACTAGACTCATATGCCAGTCCTGGTGTATGAGTCCCACTTTAGGTAAATTTTCATATTTTTGTAGTTTCAGATACCCTTTTTCTAGAAACCAATTCCTACACAAAAACCCAGATATGGGACCGATACGCCTAGATTGGCGTATGAGTCCCAATAGCCCAAAATTTTAGGTTATTCACCATTTCAGGCCTCTATTAAGGCTTTCTCAAGTTTCCAAGTGCTCCTTCATACTTTTCCAGTTTTTTGTTCTGATTCATTTGCATTTATAGTTCATTTAGTGAAGTTGTATGCATCATTGAGTTCAATCATTATATCTTGCATTTCATACAATTTTGAAAGCCCTATCTTGGTGGTGAACCCCTCTTTAAGAATAAATCATACCCTAGGATACCCATTGTTAGATCTCTTTCCTCGAACTTCATTGGATTGAGATCTCTAAGGTTTCCTTGAGTGTAGCAAGTGTGAAATAGGGACCCTACCCTTGTGCTATATTCCTCAAAGGTGGGGAGTACTATTTCCATTGCTTCAAATTCTATCCCTCAAAAGGATAAGCTCTCTTTATCATCAATTTTTCCATTATGGAGATAGGAATACCAAGATGAAGTTTGACTTAGGCAAGCCCCTATATGGCATAACCCTTCACCTCTATTCATGTGTGCAAGTTTTAGACCTAAAGTGAGTTAGAGGAATATTGAAGGATATTTTTTCATCCTTTCACTTAAACCCTAAAATTTTTTGAGTGACAAAATCTACATTTTCTCATCAACATACTAAGTTCTGATAACAAAAATTGGAAGACAAAAGCTATAGACCAAGGACCTCAGGCCTATGAAATACATTTTTAAAATTGGGTATTTAGCCTAGGATGTAGTGTGCCATAGATTGGCTAAATTAAGGTCAAATTCAAATCCCGGGTTCTTTTGTATCTAAGTTTCACATTTCTAGATCTTAATTTCATTTGCTTGTTTTTAAGTTTCTCAAAATTCATAATAGAACACTATATTTTCATACTTTAGATAGTTACATCATTACATCATATAAAAGTCAAAATCCAAAACCATCAAAATATTCTAGATCCAGGTTTGATTGATTCACCTTTTAGTTTTCAATTCAATCTCATATACTTGTCGATATGGATTCCCAATATTTTTGGAAAAGGATTGATTTTAGTGATCTAGCCATTAGACCTAGGATCCCTTTTCAAACAATTTTTTTTGGTGAACTTGACTATTTTTTCATTATATGCCTTTTGAAATATGAAGCATATGATCTTAGATCTAAGTTTAATCTTCATTTATTTTACATTTATCATTTAGGTACTCATCATTTCATGAAATAACATTAAAATAAAAATAAAAATGAATAGCATATTGCATTCAAAGTTCAAATAGGGTTTATTTTAGTCATCATAAGTTATAGCTACATCATAATTGCATTTAAAAATCAAAATTAGATCATTAAAATCTAAAGTAAAATCTGAAAGTGTTCAAAGCATTCATTTAGGCATATGCATATAGTGAAAAAGTGAAAAATTGTATTGTTACTATTGCAAAAAGATATCAAGATTTCAATTTCCAGATTTACATATTAATATAAGTAAATTTTTTCACTTAAAACTAGAAATTGAATTTTGAATTACACTTAGTGATTGAACATTTTGAAAATTGCTTGCATAATTGCATTTTACATTACAAAATCACAAATTTATAATTTTTTTAAAAAATATTTATTGTTAGACCTACATTGTCACAGAGTAAAAAACTTAAACATTATAGTACACATAAAAAATTTGGTTTTAGAAAAAGAAACTTGTTAGTATAGGGTACACTACAACCTCGACTAGTCAAATTTAGCTCAAATTTAGATCACATATCTGTTCTTGTGTCTTCTGTGAGACTTTTCTAGCTGATTTTGGATTCTATGTGTTTTTTTGTGACTTTTATGTACCTTTCATATATAGTAGGCTTAATCAATTGTTTTGAAACTTATATGAGATTGAAAACCTAGTTTCATACTACTAATACCCTTGTGAGATGAGGTTCTACACTTATGGTATCCCGCGCTGTAACTACATCAGCTATGGAACCTAATTCCTCTAACTCTTTCACGCAAATTATTATCAATACCCAACCCATTTTGGACCATGAATACCTCACAATCAAAAATTTATGTGGACTTAGATATTGTTATTTGTCATGTTCCTAAGGAGAAAATAAAATAATTTAACAAAAAATCAGAGGGTCTTCAATATTACTTAAGAACTAAATCCTTAGCAAGATAAACGATACCTATTGTGGATAACCTTAAGAAGCTGATAAATGATGCTCGAGGAATAGAAGTGTTGCATAGTCTATCTCATATAGTTAATGTTAACACCCCTACAATAGCTAGTTGCACTCAAGAATTCACAAACACTCAAAACCAAGGAGGATTTAACAAGTTTCCTTTCCCACAACCATACCTTCAATTCCTACATTGACAACCCCTACCATAGCTTCAATGATACAATACACCAATGGAATAACCCCAACATTAAAGCTTGCTAAGTTGGGAATCCTTATAGTTTTGTCACATCAACTATAACACTTCCATATTTTTCACTCCTCATAAAATGTAACATAGTATCCTACCAGTCACTTACACAAATTTATCATACTCAATAAATTGTCAAAATACACCAAATAAATGATCGAGTCATAAACCAAATTTTGAAAAAATGTGACATCACTTCAACAAAAAATTCCCAAATTAAATCAGAATCAAAATGGTAAATCTCCACAATACCTTACACATAACACATTGTCAATTGCTATCCTCCAAACACCTATACCTCAAAATATGGAAATAATCTAATTTAAGAAGTACAATGGTAAGGGAGATCCTAAAAACCATGTATCATCTTTTAGTGCATTGTGTAATGACTTTATTTTTGAAGAAAATCTCCTAGCTAAACTCTTTCTTAGATCTTTGAAAGATATGGCCTTGGAATGATTTTTATCATTACAAAATAATTCAATAAATTCTTTCACCAAAATTGTTAGTACATTTCTCCAACATTTTGCAAGCAAACATTGGTCCTCAAGTGACATCAAATAATTTAGTGCATTATAAACAAGTACCTAAGGAAAAGATAACAAACTTAGGACGATACCAATTTCTTTACTCACAAATCTCCTATACTCTTCCTATTGATGATACCCAAAGGGCATTTATAGGAAATTCACAACCTAATAGTCGAGACAATATTGTTGATGAAGTATCCATCCTTTCAATACTTGTGTATGGATCTTCATGATTATTAGATATTAGTTAGTAAATATGAGGCTACACCTTCATCAACTCCTATTGATCAATTTGAATTTTTACGTCAAAACAATTACCAATCACTCAAAAAAATCCTTTTGTTAAGATAAACACTTGTCAAGCCACTAATAACATTGAAACATGTGTCATTACCACATGTACAAATCCTTATCAATTTAGGCCGAGAGATAGATAATTCACCCAATTTCCTAACTCTTTTCATGCGATCATGTTATAATTGCTAAATAAGAACTTAATCCAATTACATCTGATTAGGCCCATGTATAGAACTAAACCTTTACCTTCAAACATCAACCAAAAATAATTTTATCAATACCATCATACACCTAGAAATGATATGAAGTGATTTATTGATATTAAACACCAAGTGCAAGACCACATCGATTCTAATCACATCTAATTGGACAATGTTAATGATAAAGGAAACAAGTCCATAGCTCCACCTAATAAAAATATACAAATTTTCACAAATCCAATTTGAAATCATACTTCCAAGTTTGTGTAAGGCAGTGATTATACACATGATGGTGATGATCTATCCACTTATTTTAATATAATATAATTTCAATATCATAAGGGATGAACTAATTTATTACCTAACATTACTTTTACACATATTTATGCATCCATACATGTACTTGATGGTCCTCTCTATATCAAAGATTGTATTAATGAAAAAGCTACACCAGGGATACTCATTGATCCTATGTGTTTAGAGAATGTGGTCATCAAAGAATTATTATTTGTGCATGAAATTTATAAAGAATCTTATGAAAAATCAAAAGCATGGCTAAAAACTCATGATGGTTTCATTTACCCTACGATAGGTTCGATAAATCTCCCTCTCAAAGTTGGACAAAAATAATTGGAGTTTTTATTCACCATCATCCCAACATCAAAACAATTTCATGTGAAGCTTGTTTATCCATGGATATGCTCCATGAATGCAATATTTTTCGTAGTTCACAAATGTAAAAAGTTTCCATTTGAAAATTAAATATATGTAGTTCATCATAACAGATTTAAACCTTTGGCTTCCTATGGAAACTTTTCACTAGATTATTTTTTTCCCCAACCTATGGAACTTGGTAAGCCTTGTAAGGATTATTTTCATATCATATCAAAACTTTAAAGCTAAGCATATAACCGAGTTATCCCTTAGTAACATCCCCCCCAAGGACAATAAGTATGTGGTGACTTTGATGGTTATTCATCCCATCCCATAGGTCATGGATGAACCCATGTCTGAACTGGGTATCCTCCCTAGTACACTACACATATATTCTTCAGTTCCATCTCTTATATCATATAAAATACCAAGAGATAACTATATCATTACCTTTGTTCATTTTAAAGAACAAAAAAATTATTTACCTGAAGATAGAGTGGTTTACCAACCCTTAGTGGTCCCTTCAGTTCCTCCTCCAAAGGAAGAAAAGAGACCATGGTAGAGAAAATATCTCTTACCCCTTCACAAATTTAAAATCGTGTAAGAAGAAATAGAAGTTACAAGGAGTGTAAGTGTAGACATCATTCCATCGCTCGCCTATTGGCTAAAAAGAATAAAAAATTACCTAATGACCGACCTATTGGATGTTGTGGTTGTGTTGTTGATATGTGGTTTTCATTGATGTCAACACTATTAGCATTGTTGCATTAGAAGCTTTATATGTTGAGGATATTGATAAAATTGTAATAAGAAGTGCTACAAGTTGTCAGTGGTAGAGTGAAGTTCTTTCTATTAGTGTGATCAGTACATTGTTGTCATGAGGTTTTGGACTAAAGGGTTTCTTGTTGAGGATGTATAGTTTATCCATGTCAATTTTTAGAGATTTGCATGAAGAGTTGATTGAGTTATGGAGATTTTTATTTTGACAGTTTTTCTATTACTTCAGCTAGTGTTCTTGATTGAAGATCATGTGATTTTAGTAAGTTCAGTTGTTGCGGATGCTTCTCTGATGTTTCATGATGCTTCTAGATGTTTATAGTTCATTCTCCATCCATGTTTCACATCCGCATTGATCATTGTGATCATGATCAGAGATTTTCTCTTGCATGTTCATGTTTTTCATGTTCTTGGCTAACAAGGTCTTGAAGCGTGTTGTGGATCTTCGAGGAGTAATTAATTGAAGTGGTTCATGTTTGAGGATGTTGTTTGTGGTATTCACTATGTTGTGGCTGGCCTTGGTTGATTTTCATGATTAATGATTATTTGTTTTGGGCTGACTATTTTTAATTATTTTATTATCTATTTATGACTGACTTATAGCAATGGAATTTCTTGTTGTGGATATATAATAGTGAATTTTTATTCAAATTCAAGTTTGCAAGGGTGGTGAAAATGTGAAGTGTATGAGTCATGTGTGTGAATAAATTTTAGATCATTCTAAGGTAGAGAAAAGTGTGAAGACGAGTGAAGAAGTGTTCATGTGCTTAACTGGAACTGTAACCAGGCATTAGCAGATGCTATTTTCTTAGTTCAAATCCAGATGGTTTTAATCCAAATATTTTTGTAAGATAGTGTGTCTTCCTTTGTAATTGAGTAGTGAGCTCTAGGTAGTGTTCCTGAATGCTTGTGCACTCCCCATTCATATTTCTTTATACTTTTAACAGGGTATAATCTTGTGGACTAACCTCCACTATGGTTTTTCCCCTAACAGGATTTTCACATAAAAAACTTGGTGTTATGTGTGCTTCTGATGTGTTGTTCATTTATGATTTCATGATTAATGATCAGATCTGAGAATAAGGTTAATAAGTTGAATAAGTTTGAAATTTGGTGACAATTGATTCACTCTCCCTCTCAGTTATTTTCCCTTGAGTTTCCAACAATTGGTATCAGAGCTCATGGTTCCTTGGAAGAAGTTTAACAACTTTAGGTGATCTGGGATTGTGACTTATAAGAAGGATAGTCCTAGATTTGATGGAAAAAAAAATTCTTTGTTTAAGAATTGAATGGAGTGCCATCTAAGATGCATTGGTGAACCCTACTAGAGCATTACATGTAATAGGTATGTTATACCTCTGAATAGTACTTATGCTAAATATAATATCAGGGCTAAGGAGGCGTTGTTGAGTGCTTTGACTAATACAGAGATGAAAAATGTGATGGATCCGAAGACTGCTTATGAGATCTAGAAGAAGTTGGAAACCTTGTACGAAGGTGATGCAAATGTGAAGATTGCTAAGCTACAAAGTCTGAAAGGAAAATATGAAAAGCTAAGAATGGGTGATAATGAAAATGTTACTACTTTCATGCAAAGAGTGAATGAGATTGTGTGTGGTATTAGATGTGCTAGTGCATAGATAGACAATTCAAAGATTATTTCTAAAGTGCTTAGATTCTTTCTAGATTCGTACAAAGTCAAGGCTAGTGTTATTGAAGAGCTCTGAACTATGACAAATGTTACAAGAGATAGGTTGATTGGTAAGCTTACTAATTTTGAGTTGAGTGAATTCAATGATGCCCTTCCTAAGGTTGAATCCACATTCAAGGCAACTACCTTTGGAAGAGATAGACAAAGATATGATCCATGTGAAAATTCATCAAGAAATACATTCAAGTATGAGGATGAAATGAAACAGTTGGATGAAGAAGAAAGAGAGCTTGAAGAAATTAAAGCATTGATTGTGAAAAGAGAAGCTAGAGGACAAGGTAAGTATAAGAGGAAGTTTCCTATTAAATGTTTCTCTTGCAATAAGATAGGTCATTTTGCATCAAGGTGTCCTAAGAGAGTTTCCAAGCCTAAATTCCAAAAGAATTGTTACTATGTTGGTGATGAAGGTGTGACAGATGATGAATCTAACAAAGGAAATGCAAGTGAAGATGAATTTGTGTTTATTTCTATCAAAGAAAATAATCCTATGTATACTAAATCTGCTAGTTGTACAAATGTGGAGAAATCCCTAGCTGCTCAAGTTGAAGAGAAAGATGAATGGGTCATTGAGACTGGTTGTTCTCATCATATGATAGGAGATAAAAGTAATTTTGTGAATTTGGAGAAGTATGATGGTGGTGTTGTGATATTTGGTGATAATACAACTGGTGTGATATGTGGAAGTGGATGCATTTCTCTTGATGGTAAGCATAACACTAATGATGTCTTGTATGTTGAAGGTTTGAAGCATAATCTTTTAAGTGTTGGAAAGATGGTTGATAAGGGATACAATCTTCAGTTCATGGATGGTAAGTGAAAAATATTGGGAAATTCTAGAAATGTGATTGAATTAGGAACATAAACAAAAGGTAATATCTTTCATTTGAATGCTACTAGTAAAATTTGTTTGATTGCTCAAGTTGATGAGAGTTGGTTATGGCATAGGCGAATGTGTCATGTTAACTTTGATAACATTGTCAAGATAAGTTCTTCTAAGGTTGTGAGAGATCTTCCTAAGTTGATGAAACCTACTAATGCTATATTCAAAGAATGTCAATTAGGAAAGCAAACAAAAATTTCATTTCGAAGTAAACAACAAAATTCAAATGGATTGTTGGAACTTGTGCATACTAACTTGTGTGGTCCTACTAGAACTAGAAGTTTACAAGGTTACAGATACTTCATGTTGCTTATTGATGATCATGCAAGGATGATGTGAGCTGCTTTCTTAAGGGAGAAATCTAAATCTTTGGAAAATTTCAAGATATTTAAGGCTATGGTTGAGACAGAGACTGGTTTGAAGATTAAGTGTATGAGATTAGATAGAGGTGGTGAATTCACTTCTAGTGAGTTTAATTCTTTTTGTGAAGAGCATGGAATAAAGAGATAGTTATCTACACCATAGACCCCTCAACAAAATGGAGTTGTGGAAAGGAAAAACAAAATAGTTCTAGATGCTACTAGAACCATGATGTTGGAAGGAAATGTACCTCATATCTATTGGAGAGAAGTTGTTAGTACTATTGTGTACACACTTAACCGGTTACAAATCAAAGGTGATACTGGTAAGAATCCTTTTGAGCTATGGATTGGTCAAAAGCCTACTATTAGATATTTCAAGATCTTTGGAAGCAAGTGTTATATCAAAAGAGAAGAAGATATAGGAAAGTTTGATGCTAGGAGTGATGAAGGACTCTTTCTAGGTTATGCTACTAAAAGTAAGGCATACTAGTGTTACAATAAGAGGTTAAAGAAAATGGTTGAAAGTGAAAATGTTAAGGTTGATGAAGACATAGTTGCACTATCCAGAACCTGTGGATATGATTATGATGATCAGAATGATAGTACAAACAAAGGAAAGCAAGGTTAGACTGCAAGTCAAGTTCAAATCATTCCGGTGAATCAAGAAAATCAAGAGGAAGGAGAAACTGATGGAAGAACAAAAGAGAGATAAAAAGAGCCTAAAGTTGAAGCACATTCTAAGAAGACTCTGAGGTATATAAGATTGAATCATTCAGAAAATAAAATTATTGGTGACAAGAACAAAGGTGTCCAGACTAGGAGAAAAATTGTAGAAGAATATTGTTTGATTTCAAACACTGAGCCTAACAATGTGAATGAAGCATGCAAAGATGAACATTGGATTGAAGCAATGAAAGAGGAACTGCAATAAATTGAAAATAATAATACATGGATTCTTGTTCCCATCCCTAAGGATAAGAATGTGATTGGAACTAAATGGGTCCTTAGAAACAAACTGAATGAACAAGGTGAAGTGGTTAGAAACAAAGAAAGACTGGTTTGTAAGGGATATTCTCAAATGGAAGGAATTGATTTTGAAGAAACCTTTGCCCCTATTGCTAGAATTGAAGCTGTGAGATTGTTTCTTGCTTATGCTCCTTACAAAGACTACAAAGTTTATCAAATGGATGTCAAGTCTTCTTTTCTAAATGGTGAATTGGAATAAGAGGTATATGTTGAGAAACCTGATGGATTTCAGTTGACTGATCAGGGAGATATGGTTTTCTGATTGAAGAAAACATTGTATGGACTCAAGTAAGACCCTAGAGAACGGTATGCGAGATTGGATACATACTTGGTGAAACTTGGATTTAACAAAGGTACTGCTGATAGTAATCTGTAATTCAAGAATGATGATGAAGATTTGATTGTGGAAGTTTTTGTTGATGATATCATATTTGGAGGAGATGATAGATTGTGCATGAAGTAACTTGCTAATGAGATGCATAATGAATTTGAGATGTCAATGATTGGAGAGATGAAATTCTTCTTGGGATTGCAAATTACTCAGTTAGATAAAGGGATCTTTATATCTTAGTCCAAGTATGTCAAGGAATTGCTGAAGAAATTTGGTATGGAAGATTCAAAGCCTGTTGGTACACTCATGGTGACCAGATGCAAGTTGACAACTGATAATGATTCTCCAAAGGAAAATCAAACTAGATACAAATCAATGATTGGTGGTTTACTTTATTTGACTCAAACTAGGCCTGACATTATGAATGTTGTATGTATTGTTGAAAGATTTCAAGTTGATCGTAAAGAATCTCATGTGATTGCTGTGAGGAGGATTTTTAGAAACTTGAAGGGGACAATTGATTTTGGTCTACGGTATCCTAAAGATGATGATCTTAATTTGAGTGCCTTTACTGATGCTAATTGGGCAGGAGATGTGAATGACATGAAAAGTACTAGTGGTGGAACATTTTTCTTGGGAAATAAGTTGATTTCATGGTTAAGCAAAAATCATAATGATATTTCTTTATCTACTACAGAGGTAGAATACATTGTTGTTGTTAATAATTGTACTCAAGTACTATGGATGAAGCAGATGTTGAAGGATACCATAATTGGGTATGATGAGATTATTGTTATATTCTATGATAACTCAAGTGCTATTAACATTTCTAGGAATTTGGTGCTACATTCAAAGACCAAGCATATATCTATCAAATTTCACTTTTTGAGAGAGAAAGTAAGTGAAAAGGAAGTCAGATTGGAGTATGTACCTACTAAGGAGCAGATTGCAGACATATTTACCAAGTCGTTGCCTAAGGATAATTTTGAGTATCTCAGAGGGAAGTTAGGGGTGATTACCCCTCCTAATCAAAACTAAGGATGCATTGATTTGCAACAATCTATGCATTTCATGATCATATTTTGATCCAGATTGATGTTGTGGTGGCTGCTACTTAGGGGGAGTAGCCAGATGTTCAGATGTTTAGGTCTTCAGATATGTGGTTTAGAGATTGTATAGAAGAGATCTTTGACATTGATTTCAAAGGGGGAGAAGAGCAATGTGAAAAGTCTTTGTGGGGAGAAGAGTTGAGGAAAGAAGAGTAAGAACCTAAGGAGGAGTAAGCGTAGTTGTGTTGATGGTATTTTTCACATCATGTATTGCCATCAATGCCAAAGGGGGATATTGTTGGATGTTATGGTTGTGTTACTAATATGTGGTTGTCATTGATGTCAAATCTATTAGCATTGTTTCATTAGAAGCTTTATATGTCGAGGATATTGAGAAAATTGTAATAAGAATTGCTATAGGTTGTTAGTGGTAGAGTGAAGTTCTTTCTATCAATGTGATCAATATGTTGTTGTTATGAGGTTGTAGAATAAAGGGTTTCTTGTTGAGTATGTCTAGTTTATCCATGCCAATTTTTAGAGATCCACATGAAGAGTTGATCGAGTTATGGAGATTTTCATTCTGATAGTTTTTTTGTTACTTTAGCTAGTGTTCCTAATTGAAGATCATGTGATTTCAGTAAGTCCAATTGCTGTAGATGCTTCTATGATGTTTCATGATGCTTGTGGATGTTTCTAGTTCATTCTCTATCTGTGTTGCACATCCGCATTGATTGTCATGCTCGTGATCTAAGATTTTCTCTTGCGTTTTCATGTTTTTCATGTTCTTAGACGACAAGGTGTTGAAGAGTGTTGTGGATCTTTGAGGAGCAATTAATTGAAGTGGTTCATGTTTGAGTATGTTGTTTGTGATCTTCACCATGTTTTGGCTAACCTTGGTTGATTCGCATGGTTAATATTTTTTTTTTTTGGGACAATTGTTTGTAATTATTTTATTATCTCTTTATGACCGACTTATAGCAATGGAATTTCTTGTTGCAAGTATATAAGATCGATTATTTTTTGAATTGAAGTGTGCAAGGGTGGTGCAAATGTGAAATGCATGAGTCTTGTGTGCGAATAAAGTTTAGATCATTCAAAGGCAGAGTAGGTTTTGAAGAAGAGTGAAGAACAGTGAAGAAGAGTGAAGAAGTGTTCATGTGCTTAACCAGAACTGTAAGCAGGCATTAGTAGATGCTATTTTCTTAGTTCAAATCTGGATGGTTTTAATTTGAATCTTTTTGTAAGATAGTGTGTCTTCCTTTGTATTTGAGTAGTGAGCTCTAGGTAGTGTTCCTGAATGTATGTGCATTCCCCATTCATATTTCCTTATACTTTTAATAGGGTATAATCCTGTGGACTTACCTCCACTGTGGTTTTTCCCCTAATAGGGTTTCCACTTAAAAATCTTGGTGTTATTTGTGATTATGATGTGTTGTTCATTTATGCTTTCATGATTAATGATCAAATCTGAGAATAAGGTTAATAAGTTGAATAAGTTTGAAATTTAGTGACAACTGATTCATCCCCCCTCTTAGTTGTTAGCCCTTGAGTTGCCAACACAACCATCTATCCAAACAAACCTTGATTAATTTCCTCCCACCCATCCATCCTCATCACCTAACTCCACCCTACCACCCTTTCCAAACCATTCCATTGAATATTACATTCTCAACCTATGCAAAGAATGAAAAAAGAACATATGACTATTATTTTCCTTAAACCACTTATTGTGATAAATTTGGATAGTGAAGCTAAAAATGATAAGATTGATGAACAAGTGGATAATTAATTATTTTTTTGTTCTCAAAATCTATGTATTTAGATGGGGCAACCATGATGATCATCCAAATGAGAGTGACCCATCATGTGTTGAACCTAGTGATACTCCTGGCATGACACTCGCTATAGTCCCTTTGGCTAGTTGTTCACCTTCCATATATGATGAGCAAGACGAGATGTGAAGAATTTTCTTTAGATTGACCTTCATGTGCAATACTCTTTGTGTATGTTTCATGTATTTAGTGTGTTTTGTTACACATGATGTGATCTCTCATGTCGTTTTTCTTTGTATGCTAGTTTTATTTGGATGACCCTTCTTATTCCCGTTGGCACAAGGATCAAAGGAAATTATTTTTTTGTGACATTCATATATTTTTATCTCTATTCTTCTTTATGTTGTACACATTTTTTTGTCTTGTGTTTTCCTTTTGGGATGTTGCAAGGTATTGAGATATTTAGGTCTCTTCCATGTTGACCCAATTTTTTTGGTTCTCTTAAAGTGTCATTCTTATATTGTGTTCATAGTTCCATGATTATCCAAGTAATTATTTAAATTATGAGCATAATCATATCATATATAATCAACTTAGGTTAATATTGACACTAAATCCTTGGATCCCTATGTGACATATTTGTCTTGTTTGTGGCTTTGTCTTGGTGATAACCCCTTGTCGTGAGTTAGATTTATTTGGAAATATATCATTGGCATAGGTCTTTCTAAATAAGCTCTCATGACCTTATCATATTGAATTTTTCATTTTATTCTACCTTAAAGAAATTGCTTATAGATGGGTGTTTAATAATTACTTTAAGGTGGGGGCATACATTCCATTATGTGCTTCACTTCATTAAACAAATTGGACTTAGTGGTGATTTGGCTTGGAATTTTAATCATTTGTGTAGTTCCTTATAAAAATTATTGGGACTAATTCTCAATATGGTTGACATGGGTACACACTTAGTGAAAATTGGTCCTCACTAGCCCTTGTGTGTTTGTCTCTTGCTACCATTTTAGAAGGATCACCTAGTGAATATCAAACTTCTCTAGCTTGTGATGCCTTGGTTCATGGTTCACCTAGAAAATATCAGAATTTATTAGTTTGTGAGTCATTAATGCCTTGGGTATGGATCATAGTAAGTTTTATATAGAGCTTGCCAGTTCATGATTGTCATACCTACCTTTTTCCTTGTTTGTATCTTGTTTGCATTGTGTTTGATTCTATTTTTGTTTTTATCTTTGTTTTATGTCTATGTTGTGTGTCTTCATTGTGTATGTTTCATGTTCTTCATTTTGCATTACACATGATACATGTGTGTTCCTTTTTCCTTATGTTGTCTTTCTATAGTATCTTGAATCCTGGGGGCTTGTATCCTCCCCTAGATTCAATTCCATCCCATCTCTTCAAAATTTTGATAATTGAACCCCTCTTGACATATTCTTACTTTAGTGTGTGTCTGAGCATAATTTTATACTCTCACTAAAGTGGGAGCTAAATGTAGCATTAAAAATTGTCACCCTTAATAATTTCACACTAGGCTTTTCCCCCCCATGTGTTTGGGCCTATTATGCATTAATTGCCTATTTTTATAAAAAATTGTTGAAAAATAAAACATGGGAAATCAAAGTAGGAATTTAATATTTTTCCCCTAACAATTTGGATCCATAAAAAAAGGAATCTAGTCCAGGGCTTTAGGTGCCCTAGACTACCTATTTTGGATCCAAATTTAAATATGTTAGTGTCAATAGTATATTATTTGAAATTCAAATTTTAATTATTGTTTATCAAGATTTATTTCTTGAGAAATTATATTAGTTGCATATAAATACATAGTATTTTCTCAATTTTAATATGGATGAAGAGAAGGAAATTTACTAGCAATTATTATACTTCAAAAATCAATTCAAGAGCAGTCAAGAGAAAAAAAAATCAAGATTATTGCAACATTGTGTCATTCAAGCATCATGTCAAGTTTTATGTGAGTTTTGTTCATGTTTTGAATGCATTTCATTTTTAAGCACTAACACTTGTCTTCAAATTTAGTCAAGCAACTATTGATCCTTGAAGGTGACAAGTGTGACTTTAGTCCATCAAGGAGATTAGATCTTAGTGGTGAGTTGCAACTAATTGTCAATTCACTAGTTGTTTATCATTTATCCTCTATCCCTCAAAAGGATAAGATCTATTTTATCATCAATTTTTCCATTGTGGAGTGAGGAATATCAAGACAGGGTTTGAATTAGGTAAGCCTCATATATGGCACAACCATTCCCCTATTTTAATATGTGCAAGTTGCATATCTAAAGTTAATTGGAGGAAGATTGAAGGTTATTTATTCATCGTTGCACATAAACCCTAAAAGTTGTCAAGTCACATAGTCTTCATGTTCTCATCAACAGATAAAATTTTGACAAAAAACACCAGAAGAAAGAAGCTACAAACTAGGGACCTCAAGCCTATGAAAGAAGTTTTCATAAATTAGGTGTTTAGTATAGGACAACAAGCACCATAGACTGCTAAATTTAGCTCAAATTCAAATCCTAGGTTCTTCTATGTTTTCCTTCTACATTTTTGGATTCCAAATTTGTCTTTCTAATTTTAGTTTCTAAAAATTCATAATAGAACATAGATTTTCATAGTTTAGATAGTTACATCATTGCATCATATCAAAATTAAAATCCAGAACCATCTAAAGAATCCGGATCCATGGTTGATTGATTCACCTTTTAGGTTGTAATTCAATCTCATATACTTGTTGATCTGGACTCCCAATGTTTTTGGAAATGGATTGATTTTAGTGACCTAGCCATTAGACCTAGGATTCCATTTCCAAAAAAAACATGCTAAATCACATAATATATATTTAAATATAGAAAACATACAGTTGGCACTAGGAGTGGGTTATATGGTAAGTTTGGGCTACATGTATCTTAGAAACATGCCAAGAAGATGGAAACTAGAATGATGAAATGGGTATACAATTTTCAACCTTACAAGTGTAAGGGTGGGTGATTTTATGATAAGTTTCAATTCTCTTATTTATTAATAGCATGGTAACCATATTATTTTTTAGGAAGTAATTAAATTTAGATGCAACTTAAGTAATTTCTATTCACCACTATATTAGATGTAGCGAGCATATGATGATGACTCTTCAATTTAAATTTAGATTTTGCAACATATTTGGTATATTAATATAGCTAAGAACTATATTAAAAGAGATAATAGATTGGAAATAAAAAATTACTCACTAATTGGAAAGGATGGTAGGGTTGTGGATGTTCAACCTATCATCACTAGAAGTAGATATTTATTTAGTATAGATAATATTAGTAAGAAACAAATATGTTGTTGATTGTAAATCCCAAGGATATTTTAAGGAACATGACACAAATGATCATTTATTATAAAACATATATTTATGTTTAGTACATTTCGATGTCATTTGACATAGCTAAGTATCTCAATATAGTCAATAAATCTGTATGTTGTTAGGATTGCATGTGTCCAACAAACAATGATCATCTACAATGAAATTTTGTTACATAAAGTTTATTTTCTCACCATAATGTGGGTTTGAAGTAAATGCATAACTTTTGATGTACTACATGACACTTTTTGGAACATCTTGGCTAGTACAATCAATATGATCAAGGCTAAGTGCTTGATGGATTAAGAAAAACCATGAATATAGGTGAAACATAAATGTTTCCATTCATACGCAAGAGAAGGGAGAAAAAAATAAGGATAAACTAAAATTAGGAAGGTAAAAGTTAATATAAATTAATGGGAGAAGGAATAAGCTAGCATATACTAGTATTCCTTTACATCTAAAAGCTTCTCTATCACATTTTCACATAGTGAATCTATTATGCATGCATATTGTAATCAAATGTGGGTCGTGAATAATGTTTTAGATCCTCCATTGGTGGGCATAATTTTGATTAGAAGGTGGAAATCCATGCCTAATTTTTATGCAAGTTTGGCCACTTTGTACTTTTATTCTTAATGTTAAGACACAAAAATAGATAAATGAAATTGAATTCCCTCAATAATTTCTCTCCAAAATGGTCTTGTCTCCATGGTTATTGAGATTAATTGTGTTATGGTTTGGTGTTTATATGTACCAAAACTCATATACATATATATTTTGGGGAATCACATGAAAATTTCTATTCAAAAGTAGAGGGAACTCAAGTTATTATAAAGGTAATATTTCACAAGGATTCCATACAATGTAAATTCTTTAATGGCTGTACTAGAATTGGGATTAGATTAGATGATTGGGACTACATTAAGATAATATTTTCTACATATGGATGAGTACACCAAATCGGGGACAAAATGTGCTTAATTGTTTTGCAGTTGAAAAATGTAAGTGTATGGGATATAAAATTTAACATAATTCACTCCACATTATGGTTTGGTAATTACCAATTAATGTATTATATAACGTAAGAAAATCTAAACAATCATAGGAAAGTTAGAGTTAGAGTTATGGATATGGAGAGATAGAGAAATAGATAGAGATATTGATATAGAGAGATAGAGTTAGAGAGAGGAAGAGATAGAGAGAGAGAAAGGTAGAGATAGGAGGGATAGATAGAGAGATAGAGAGGGGAGATAGAAATAAAGGAAATGATAGAGAGACAGAGAGGGGGAAGGGAGAAGGAGGGAGAGAGAAAGAGAAGGGAAGGAGGGAGGGAGATGGAGGGAGAGAGAGGGAGGGAGGTAGAGGGAGGGAGGGATAGAGTGACTTCGTGAAAAAGATAGATAGAGATAGGAGAAAGAGAGATATAAAGAGATATAGAGTGGGATAATAGATGAAGAGATGGAGGGAGAGATATAGAGAGAAAAGGAGATATAAAGATATATGTACAGAGGGAGATAATTCATATAGAGAGATAGAAAGAGAGATGGAAATGGAGAGATATATAGAGGAAATGATGGAGAGAGATAGAGAGACTAGAGAGAGGGTGACAAAAGAGATAGAGTGGAGGAAGTTAGAAATAGATAGTGCTAGAGACATGAAAAGAGAGGGAGATAGTGGGGATAGAGGATATAGTGATAGAAAGACGAATATATATAGATAAAGAAAGGGAGAGATATAGATAGATACATACACATAGAGAGATAAAGATAGAGAGATAGACATAGAAAAAAAATAGAAAGGGAGAGATACATATAAAATATAGAGGGAGAGAGATATAGAGGTAGAGGGAGAGGTAGAACGAGGGGTGAGAGAGTTATAGAGAGGGGGAGAGAGATAGATAGAGGGAGAGAGATAGAAATATAAAGAGAGGGAGAGAGATATAAAGAGATAGAAGTAGATATACTTAAGGAGAGGGTGATATAGAGATGTAGAGAGATTGAAATTCTATAGAATAAGGGAGTGATAGTGGGATAAATCTAGAGAGAGAGATAGGGATATATCGATGAAGAGATGCTAAGTTGAATAGGCCTTTAGAGAAAATGATACAAACTTTGATTGGTGCTATTATGATTTCTCTTCGTCTCATTATAGTATTTGTTTCATTTACATGGTTGCCTAAGGGATATTGTGAACATGTTTTTTATGAACATCACAAAGTTCAAGGGCATACTCCATAACATTGTTTAAGTCTCAAGAATAAGGTACAATATTTTATTGATAATAACATGTGATACAATTAACTAGTGTTAATGATGGGGGAAGTCACTTAGTGGCTCTTTCAGATAACCACAGGGAATTTAAAAATATATAGTAACCTTTTTAAACTTGTTAATTTAATGTTTGCATGGAGAAATTTTTAAATCTAAAATGCTACACACTACTATAAAGTCATTAAAATGTAAACATAATATTGAATAAAACCATGGATGAATTATCTCTTCCTTTAGATCTTTATTAAAAATACTACAAATTTTATCACATTAATCATTCTTTGATGAGAATCTAAATTTTACTTGGTATAATTGGATAAAGAAAGTTCAATAATTATATTTTATGGTACATGAATGTGACAAATGGTATAAGGAATAAAATTTGAAAAAATAATCAATAATTTATAGTATCAATTGAGCCAATATTGATAAAATCTATAGTTATGCATATTATTATTTTAAACAAGTTTATAAAGTGAGACCTTAAGCACCTCATATAGTGAAACCTATTATAAAGAAGGAGAGGAAGAGGGAGATGAAGAAAGAGAGGGGGAGAGATAGAGATAAAGAGCTAGAATAAAGAGATAAAGGAAGAGAGTGAAATACAGGGAGAGAGATAGATAGGGGGGAGAGAAATAGAAAGAGATAAAGTGAGGGAGAGATGAAGAGAGGGAGATATATAGAGGGAGAGGTAGAGATATATAGATATAGATATATGGGGAATAGATATATGAAGAGATAGAAAGGGAGAGGGAGAGAGGGGGGAGGTATAGAAGTAGAGATGAATAAAAAGGGAGAGAAGGAGAGTGAGGGGGTGAGATGAATAGTAAGATAGAGAGATAGAGACAAAAAGAAGGATAGATAGATAGATAAAGAGATGTGTATAGATTTAGAGATAGAGAAATAAAAGGAAAAGAAGGAGACATGAAGAGAGGGAGAGATAGTGAAATAGAGAGGAAGAGGAAGAGGGATATTAAAAGAGGGACACATAGAGATGGAGATGGAGAGGATATATATATATATATATATATATATATATATATATATATATATATATATATATATATGTAGAAGGAAATAGAGATAAATAGAAAGAGATAAAATGTAGATATAGATAGAGGGAGATAGATAAATAAAGAGATCAAGAGATCAAGAGAGGGAGATAGAGAGATGAGAGAGGGAGAGAGAAATATAGGGAGAGGGAGAAATATAGATAGAGAAGAAGAGATACAAATAGTGAGGGAGAGATATATAACGAGATAAAGGGAGAGACAAAGATAGAGAGGAGGTGGATAGATATATAAAGAGATGTAGATATAGAGAGAGATAGAGAGAGGGAGATAGATGGATAGAGAGTGATTAAACCATATTTTATCAAAACATGTGCAAAGTTCTAAGTGGGACCATACCATAGGTTCTCATGGTTTTTGCTTATTTTCATCACTTGTAGGTGATGGATAACATTATATATTGCAGGTGTATTACATAGAATATTTACATTATTTATTTAAAAAATTTCCGATAGGAATATGATTTGATTTCCAAGACCAAGGATTAAAACTCTATGATACCACCCAAATATGTGTTTTTCATATTTAATAATATTTTAAAACTTCAACATTATCAAATTTACTGATTTTATAATAAAATTTGATGAAACAACCATCAAAATGATTGAAGCTATGTTTTAGATTTTTATCTATATAATTTTCTTAATATTTTTATTTTCTTTGAATAGTGTCTTTGAATTGTGTTATTCATATTCAATAATATTTTAAAACTTAAAAATTGTCAAATTTATTGATCTTATAATAAAATTTGATGAAACAACCATCTGGGTCTATATCCTTCTCTCTTGAGCTCTCTTACTTTTTTCTCTCTTCTTGGAAGTCTTCCTCTCTTGCTTTCTACAACACTCTCAAGTTCTCACAATGCTCTCTACTATTCTCTTAGCTCTTGCAGCTATCTCTCTCTTACTCTCTTTGTCTTCCTCAAGCCTTACAGGTGATATCTCTCTTTTCTTGTGTCTTTGAATTGTGTTATTCATATTCAATAATATTTTAAAACTTCAAAATTGTCAAATTTATTGATCTTATAACATTTTTTTTTAATTTTCTTTGAATGGTGTCTTCATAGTCCTTAGATACACATGTATTGATTTTATTTTTAACTTGTAATCCACTTATTTAAAATTTAAAAAATTATATAGGATTGTTCTACACTTCATTCTATTAATATTAAAACTAAATGAAACTATACTTTTTTATTATTCATGTGCAAGTTATACAATGCACACACTTAATGATGTAATATTTAGGATGCATCTAGTTCAAAAAATAAAAAAATAATTTTGATAATAAAATATAAAAATAACACAACTTCTAGTATTCACTCTTGGATATATTTCTACCAACGAATTTTATAAAATACTCTTATGTGTGCTCAAAAATTGAATCTCGTAACCTCAACCATTTAAAAAAAATCCTTAGAAGTTTAGAAATTAAATTCAAAGTACTTTTAGTGTCATAAAATTGCATCCCTTGCAATTTCACCTACATTTTTTGCATCCAATTTAGTGTCCACTCCCTTATTATTTGTGTATGCTCATTTTAGCCCCTGCATTAGCCTTTTCCCTTCTTTAGATGCTCAATAAACCTTTTCAGTAGCCACCTTTGCATGTTCACTTTGTGTAAAACCTTTTTATTTCCTTGTTCACCTATTCTTAAATGTGATTTTTCTGAACACTAGTGCATCTCGTGGATGTCTTTGCATTGTGCTAGCATCCCATGACAGTTCAACATTCAAATGGTTGTTTGTAAGCCTTTTTCCACTTGTCACCTACCTTTTTCGATGGTAACAACTTTGGACACTTTGTAATAGCTTGCGAACCTTCTTTTCCCTCCTATTCTCTCTTTTAAATCCATCCTCTCAATTCATTTTTCTCTATGTCCTTCTCTCTTGATTCTCTCTAGGTCTCTATCCTTCTCTCTTGAGCTCTCTTACTATTTTATCTCTTCTTGGAAGTCTTCCTCTCTTGCTTTCTACAACACTCTCAAGTTCTCACAATGCTCTCTACTATTCTCTTGGCTCTCACAACTATCTCTCTCTTTCTCTCTTTGTCTTCCTCAAGCCTTATAGGTGATATCTCTCTTTTCTTTTGTCTTTGAGCATCTTGGTATTTCTCATATCCCTTACCTATACACTTTATCATCATGTCTACTATCTTGTCTATTTTATTTCTTGTCTATTATTATTTTCTATCTATCTATTTGTTTGTTCATGGAGGTTAAAATACCAAAAATAGGGGTTTGATTGAGGCAAGCCCCTCAACAACCCCAACAATTTTCATCGGTCTTGTGTGTGTAGGTGTTGAAGAAATTTATTTTCTAGAGGATTCATTGCTTGGTATATTGTGAGGGCTTTATGTCTCTCCCTTTATTTTAACATTTACATTCTTATCTCATTTAGTTCACTTAGTTTAATTTATTTATCTCTGTTATAGTCTATTATTTTCTCGCATTCTAAGAGTTCTTAGCAATCAGGAAGTATTCATTTAGCTATTTTCTATGAATTTCTTATTTTTTGGTCTATACAAGATGCCAACATGCCTCTAGGATGCTAGCATGCCATGCTATCATCCTTGTGCCACACTGTCATTCTTGGTCAAGAGCTTGCTAGTCTCTCTAAAAAAAATTTGTGACTTACTCTTTTTTATTCTAAACTCTACCCCTTTTATCTCATCACTTGATCTCTATTCCTTGAGGTAGTTGAGGACCATTTTCTCATTTTACACTCTTTCTTTTCTTGAGACTTGAGGGTAGAAAATCTCCTCCTCTACATTTTGGTGAACCCGATGTGAGCACTCCTTAAAAAAAAAAAGGACAAATCCAAAATTTGTCCTTCTAAGAACCCCATTTCATGCCATCAATAGGGATATAGGTCAATGTTTGGTTGAATTGTCTATATCTCTATGTAAAAATGCACTTTTTATCTTTCTTTCTTATGTCTCTTTCCCATTTTGAGGAGAAACTTCATGAAGTTCTCTTCCAAGCATTTGAAGGTGAGTTTTTTTCTCTTTTCTTATTCTTCTTTGTTGACCCCTCTCTCAAAATTTCTTCTACTTGTAAGCATATTTTGGCAAAAGAGGATGAAATCATTGATATTTTTCTTAAAATTACTCTACCTTCTAATCATTCCAATGCTCTCTCTTCTAGAGATGTTGCATTATTGAATAATGAATCTCCTCTTCATTTCAATTCACTCTCTTCTAGAGACATTGCATTAGTGAATGATGAAGCTCCTCTCACATCAGATCCTCCAAGGATAGATGTTGAGGATATTTCTTTAAATAATTCCTCCATTATTCATGATGCATCTATAAATTTCATGGTAGTCTCTTCCACCCCTCAATGACCTAAGAGACCAGTCATTTATGTGACTCTGGATAGTCCTCCTAAAATGATTTGTTCTATTCATGGGGTTCTTGTTGAAAGTGATACACCAGATCTTTACACTGGATTCATGTAATCTAAGGATCCATCTTATAGGTTGGTATCCCATACTTATAATACTAGAAGGAATCAACAAAATTTTAATCAATCTGCTTCTTTACCTCCTCAACAAACACTTACTCAAGCACCTAAACTTGTCACTAAGCAACCAAGTGAGAATGATCTTTTTGAGAAACTTTGTGTTACTCTCGCCAAGGTCATACTTTGGGATTTCCTTCAAAATGCTCTAATTTAGTAGGGTATGCTTTTGGAAGCCTTACAAAATATTATCTTTCCTTCTTCCACTAGGCTGATAGAGGTTAATGTGGTGATAGAACATATTCATGTGGATTCACCGAATATTATGTTTTATATACAAGATCTTTGACCTCCAAAAGTATAGAATAAAATGGATCCTCTAATGATAATAATTAAGATTAATAATATCAACATTAGATGTACTCTTGTTGAAACCAATTCGACACTTAACATATGTAGCATTGATCTATTGCCTAAAATTAAAATTGATTCAACTTCTCTTGCTACTTCTTCTTTGTATATTCATGGATTCAATAATACTAGTTGACAAGCCCTAGGAATGATAATCTTACCTTTGAAGTTTGGATTTATTACCATATCCACCCTTGTATATATTATGTGAGGAAAATTATCATACAATCTTCTTATTGGTAGACCATGGATTCATGATATGGGTGCAGTCCCATCTACCTTGCATGGATCAATCAAATTCATCCATAATAATCGAGTAGTCACAATCAAGGTTGAACCTGATGTTGTGCACTTATGTGAGATGGCAGTTGTTGGTTAGGCTTTAATTGCACCTACTCTTAAAAATCTTGTCCCTTTAGTATATTCCAATGTGTTGAAATCTAGTCTAGTAGTCCCTATTACAAAGGATACTCTCGAGACAAATATTCCTAAAGAAGATGCTCTTGAAGCAAGAAATTATGTGTCTAGTCCTTCTCAAGAAAATGCATATCTCAACAATTATTGGGGTTACTTAGACTTTAGAGACTCCTTCATTGTGGAATATAAAGTTGACTTGATCCATTTAGACATCCTGACAATATCATTCACACCTGCTATCAAAGATGATTATTCTTCTGTATTGTGGGATAATGCAAACAATAATTGTAATGTACTTAACATTGATCCTCCCCCTTTTGAGGATTTTAAGTCACATTATGGATTTGGATTTAATAATATTTCTAAGCACGTATACAAAGGAAAGGGTCTTAGGTGTATGGAACAAGGAGTTACGACCCCTTTGGAATCAACACCTCATTCTTTTGGAAGAGTTTTAGGTTACAAGCCTTCTCATTTGCCTCCATCCCCTTCTCCATCATCTTTTGTCCTTATGTCTTCTTCTTGTGAGTAGTCAAATTTTTCTTCACAAGAGAAAGGGTTGCTTCATACTCCTCATTCTTTATCTAAGAAATAGCATATTTTTTGAGGCTTCTCAAGCTCATTTAATTACTCTTCCTCCTACACATAAAAAGTTTCATAAATTTGATAAAGAGAAATATTCTTTTTGTGGATATCATCAAGTTCTTGGCCATTCTACCAATGAATGTTGAGCCTTGAAGGACAAATTATGACAACTTCTTGATTCTGTGGCATCACTCTCCTATTTTGTTGTTGCACCTATCTTTTCTTTGCATGAAAAGTGACATCGAGGTCTACTTCTATCTTGTCCATTCTAAGCATCTTCTCATTAGGTTCTCACACCTCCCTTCTATTATGTTGATGCCTGCTATGTGGAATTCATATCTTTTCCTGCTCACTAACATTCATGGTCATACACTATTGTGTGCAACCATAATTTCTATGCGATGGTTACACAATAGTATCTAGCATGGTTATCCTCTGATATACACTTGGGGTAGAGGTAACTCGTTCCAGAGGTGTGCGTCCTTCATGAGGACCCCCTCCCAGCTTTATGTCTTTTTATTCTCCTTAGAATGACATGTTCTCCTCATCATAGCACACATCATTTTAAGGGGGGATATCATATCAGCTTAATTTTCAAATATGAGTATTGTTTCAAAAGGATTCATTGATGACATAATCACTTATGAAAAATCTATCTTTTAAAAGGAGCATTATTTCAAAAGGGGTCCTTGGTGTCTTGATGTCTTATGAAAAGGGTTCCTTAATGAAAGAACCCCTTTGTGAAAGAAGTTCTCAAAATGATTCTTTGGTGTCTTATAATTTGTATCTTATATAGAGATACTCGAAATCTTGTGTCTTGGTGTTTGGATGTCTTATATCTTGGTGTCTATCTTGGGGCCAACCTAACTAGACCTGTTTTATATCTTGGCATCTAGCTTGGGGGTAGTCTAACTAGACCTGTCTTATATCTTGGCATCTAGCTTGGGGGAAAATTGATTAGACATGTCTTTTCTGTGACTATCCTGCAATATAGTTTGCAACAACCACATGCCTACATGCTTTCTATATGGACTCTAGCCATGATAGCCATACCTGTTAGCACCATGGGCCAGTGCAAGATCATGGGGGTCCAAACTAGGCCCTTACGTGGAAATGAGAACTCAAAAAAATAGAGTTAGGCATCTTGACATAAAAATTTGAATGAGTTATTAACATAATTTGAAAAATATGTAAAAACAAAATTTGTAGAAAATTGAATGTAGTTTCTAAGATACTATTTATTTTTTGGAAAAAAGGTAAATCTATTTGGTGAAAATTTGAAATTTCAATGCAATAGTGAACCAATATTTTTTGGGTGTGTTATGACTCTCTTACTCTATTAGGGTTTTTCACCTAAAGGAGAGAGATAGACCCAAAAAATATAGGTAGTTCACTCAAAATAATGAAATAATGATGGAAATATGTCTAAATGCAATGATCTAAATGCAACAAACTAATAAAATTGATTGATTATTTATGCAAAACCTAAGAAATGCAACTTGTTAGAAAACATAGTGATGTATGCAAACATGAACTAGAAACATGAATAAATGAAAAAAGAACTTAATGAGATTTAATAGAGTGCACATGGAGATGGAATGATGATGTCAAAAGGTTCTAGAATGCTAATGTCGAAAGGTTTTAGAATGCTAGAGAAATCACTATTGATGACTAGTGGGACTCATTCACCACTAATGGCGAATCAGTCCTTCTGGTAAACTTTACTGAAACTAGTTTCTGACTGTCAGGAACTGATATATGATGAAATCACCTTTTCTAGCTTGGCAGTGGGACTCATTCACCACTAATGGTGAATCAATCCTCCTCCAAAAATCTGCAAATTTAGAAGTCAACTTTGTGGGTCCAGATCTGCACTTGTCTTCTTGTTGGGTCGACGAAACCAAATCTATAGAAAGCAGGATGAATGTCTTCTCCAAGCTTGAATTAAGGTTTGGTTGACTTGAATAGCTTTGATGACTTATTGATCACTTTTCAACACCTATTTCTTTAACAAATCTGCCTACAAGACCTACAAACACACATGCATAGAGGGGAAAAATGGTTAATGGTTAGAGTATAGGGATTTTCCCTGGTCAAATCCCACTTTGGTAATCAAACCCTTAATAAAGAAATGAAATCATAAAGGAATGATGAATGAATAACATGCAAGTGTCATGAAATCACCAAACCCTTGTTGTTGAGGTCTAAAGATATGTCAATGGCTGCTCAAGGATGCTTGATAATTACTTGATTCAATGATGAAAAATGATAGAATACTTGAATGCATGAATGAATAAGGGGAATGGGTGTTAAAATGGATGGAAAAACACTTATTTATACACATGTATGCCCTAATTTTCTGAAAATACAACATCACAGGCCGACATAAGGTCTTAATGAATAAAAACACGAAATAAATTTGAATTTATTTTGAATTTTGTGCCAAGAGGGACTCATTCGCCACCCATGGCAAATGGGTCCCACTCAAGGCATGTAAGTGGGTGTCAGGAATTAAGTCATCTTTATGCTGTTTGTCAGGTTTATATTCAAAATCACACTTAATTATGACCTGTAAGTGCATAAAGGGGTCAAATAAAGCATAAGAAAGGTGTAATTAGTGGTGACAAGTCTAGAAAAGCGTGAAAGTATGTTACAAGACTTTACAACACTTTAGAATAGGACTTGGTAAGTGATAAAAATGGAATATTTAGATGAATTATGATAAGAAGAGTCTAGAAAAGTGTATAAATGTGTTACAACACTTTACAAGACATCATCAAGTCTTAATAAATTGAATACTTAAGACAAGAATTAAGACCTAATGTGAATGTATAAGTCACATTAAATCATTAAATCCAGGAAAAATAGGTCAAGCATCACAGGAAAAAGACCTAAATGAACATGAAAATGTCAAAGATCCATCTTTTTGTTGGTGTAATTAATTATTTAATTACACTTTCATAAGTTTAGTTAGGCATTATTTTAATTCCTAGGTTGCATTTAGTTATCTTTAGCTAGTTGAGCTATCTTTTTGCTCAAGTTAGGTTTAGGGTTGTGCATGTATTTCTTTTTAGTGTGCTTTCCTTTTCAAAGGCTTTTGTATCATTTGTAAATTATTACAATCAATAATCAATATTCTAGTTTTTTTCCTCCACATTCTTACTTGAGGGTTTGCAAAACATCTTCTTTTGTTTTGGATATCTATTCCAAGTGATAGGTGATTGCATGTAGGTGATTCTTGGGGATTGTGAAGTTGATTTCTCAACTTCTAAATGTTATCAGAGCTCTAGGCCTATGGCTACTTGTTCGTGATTTGAAGATATCTCCTCACAACATTTTTTTTTTCTGTGCAAGGGTTTCAAGCTAGGCTGATTTTTTGTGGATCTGGGGGTCACCTAATTTTATGGGAATTTTTGGAAAAAATGAACCTCGCCATTGAGTCTGCAGTGCCCAAAAACCCCTATTTTCATATAAAATTTGTTGATTTTGGCCACAATTGACCAAAAAGGAAAAACAATTTTGCCCCAAGGTTGTACGACCCCAGGGCACACAAATTGAGGTCAAAAATTCAAAAAAAAATCAAAAAATAAAAAATTTGCAGGAAAACTGCACCTCCCATTTAAAATAAACTCGCTACTCATTCTCTTCTAGGCAGCCACTGACATCTCCACCACCACCGACGTTTGCAGCCTGAGTGCTGTCAAGCTCCCAAGCCCCTGTAGGCTTCAATCCACAACCTTGGGTCATATTGGGGACCAAGAGCCTTGACCCAACCCCCGCCGGGTCTCTTAGCCCCAGGTCGTGGCCCTTTGGAGGATTAGGAGCCCGTGGCTTAGCCCCCCTACCAAAGCTTGTGGTCACGTGGGTGACCTGCCGCCAGCCCCTAAGGGCTGAAATTTTGCACCTTGTTAGCGTTAAAATTGCCTGTTACAGGCATTTTTTTCGTTCCTTCATAACTTTTGCAAATGAAGGCCTTTTTTTGAAAATGAGATATCATCGGAAAATTGGTTTGATGAATTCATAGTGGTGGAGGTTTTATTTTTTGATGCATTTTTCGGCCTCTAAAGTAAAAGTTGTTGTTTTCACTCCAAAGGGCATATCTTTTGCCTCATTTATCGGTTTTTTGTGATTCAAGCGGCATCAAAAATATGGTTTCATCCTCTTCTCATATCTTAGAACTGATATTTCTAGAGTTCTCTCCAGGTATCTAATTTTTTATCAGAACTCAGCCTTTTTTTTAGGTTATTTTCTTAGGAAGCATGTAATAAAGAGTTTTTTTATATCAAAGGGGATTTTTTTTTTCTTTGAGATTAAATATTGTTGTTTTCTATCATGGACACACATAATATTGCACCCCTTACTCCATTCAACTATTTTGGTTGGAAAAAATAAGTGGAGATTCATTTGAAGCATAAAGGGTTGTACAGGGTAACCATGGGTATAGAAATTAAACCTACGGGTGCTACTAAAAAGAGAAAATGGTTTAATAGGTGTGATGAAGCTTATGGTACTTCATGTATGTCTCTTTAATTTGACCTTTTTTATATTGAGTCTTGCACTACACCCCATGAGATTTGGACTAATTTGGAGTCTTTTTTTTGGAAGTAGGATACAATGAGAGGATTTTAGTTAGAGAATGATCTTATTGGCTTAAATCCAAGGGATTTTGATAGCATCCAGGAGTTTTTCACCAAACTCAAGTCTCTTAGATTGATTTTGTCACAGTGTGGTGTTCAGAAGGAAGACTCTTAGTTGATATTGTCCATTCTTTCTAAGCTTGGACCGGATTATTGAGTTTTTGTATCTACCTTTTATGCCATTAGGGATGCACTTGGTACTAGATTTACTATGCCTTCTTTTGATGATTTTGAATCTTCTCTCACTAGAGAGTAGGACAAGTTGGCTAGCATGGGAAAGTTGAATTCCTCTTCATCACCGGCACTTATTGCATCGCAAGAGCCCAAATATTAGAAGGCTTCTATAGGAAAAGGAAAGAAACATAAACAAAAGGATTCCAAATCTCATGAGTAGTAGGAGTCATCAGATTCATCCTCCTCTTCTCAGGGGGAATCATTCAAGAAGGAGAAGGGTCCATGTACATATTGCAAGAGGGAAGGACATCTAGAACATAGTTGCTACAAGAAGGACATTGATGAGCTGAAGCATCTTCTTCAAAAGCATCAAATTGATTTTCCTTCTTGGATATCTACATCATCTCCTTCACATCCTTCTTCTTCTTCAGAGTAGCATGAAATGGGTGCAACTGGTTTACATACTTCATCAAATACGAAGGGACATGCTCTTTGTGCTACTTTAGGTCTTGTATCAGGGAGACTTCTAGATTCAAGCTCATCTCATTATATGGCATCTTCACAGTCTATGTTCACTTCCTTTGAGCCTTGCACTATGTCTCCTATTTTGATGGGAAACAATACTTACATGAGTGTTACAAGGAAGGGGTCCATTAGTCTTGGGGATAACACCTTTCAGGATGTCTTGTGTGTTCCTCACTTGACAAACAACCTTCTTTCCATCTATTAGATCACACATGGAGGCAATGGGAGATCTGTGGAGTTCAAACCTAATTTAGTTATCATCAGAGACTTGGAGAGTAGAGTAGTTATTGCTACTAGGGTGGTGGATCACTCATCTCAGTTATATTCCTTTGCAGATTTTGATACTGATGGTGATTTTGTTCCTACAACTGTTCATCACACTTCTAGTGTGAATCATCATCATTCAAAGGAGACATTTGGCTTCTTGAACATTGGTGTTCTCCCTTCGCATCTAGTTCTTAAGCATTTCATTCCACCTATTGTTGTAGGTGCTAATACTTCTATGGCTACAGATGTGGTTTCTTCTGTTTCAGTGCAACATGACATTGTTGATCGTTCATCTTTGGAGGTTCCTATTTAGTCTTCACCTGCTTTGACTTCTTCATTTGTTGAGGTCACACCTGCTTCTGTGGATACATCTTGGGCTACACCTACTTCACCTTCAGAGATTGCATTCATGAGGCCTCTTCCCTCTCACTTCTTTCAGAAGATGCAATTTCTTCAGTCTTTCTGGAGCTACTTAATTCTGGGGGGGCTTTGTGGTCTATTCATTCCTCTCTTCTAGGGGGTTTATTTTATGTATCTTTGTGATGGATGGTGTCCTTGGGGGGTCTTATGGAGTCCTTCATCTTTCATCACTTAGTTGTTTTTCACATTCTATTTTGGGGAAGATTTTTGTTCCCACATGGTTTTCTCCTTTACCCTGTTTGATTTAGTTTGCATCGCATTTGTAAATGGGTACCTGATCAGGCCTTGTTGTTGAGACTCATCTTTTGCATAATAATCTGCTTCTCCCTAAGTTGCACTTATGGGGGGGTGTTGGTGTAATTAATTATTTAATTGCACTTTCATAAGTTTACTTAGGCATTATTTTAATTCCTAGGTTGCATTTAGTTATCTTTATCTAGTTGACCTATATTTTTGCTCAGGTTAGGTTTAGGGTTGTGCATGTCTTTCTTTTTTGCATGCTTTCCTTTTCAAAGGCTTTTGTATCATTTGTAAATTATTACAATCAATAATCAATATTTTGGTTTTTCTCCGCCACATTCTTGCTTGAGGGTTTATAGAAAATTTTCTTTTGTTTTGGATATTTGTTACATGTGATAGGTGATCGCATGCAGGTGATTCTTGGGAACTATGAAGTTGATTTCTCAACTTCTACACTTTCTACAGTACATTTAGCCCCCACTTTAGTGAGAGGATGAACTTGCTTCAAACTCACACTAAAGTAGCCATGCAAATAGAGAGGGATTAAAATTCACTTATTCTAGCAAGATGAGATAACAAATATCAAGATGGATGATCAAGCCACCAGGATGAAGATCCCATGGAAAAATAAACATAAGAACAAAGGAACACATATGCAAATGATGAAAAATAATGAAAGAGAGAAGTTGAAAGGAAATAAAGTCAAATCAAGCTTTGATCATTTTTCCAACTAGTTATGGATCATATCTAGGCTATTTCTCCTTAAAAGAAGAATGCATACTCACTTTCAGGCAACATAACTCATGGCTGTCCATTGGGTGAGAAGGCCCAAAAGGTGAGAAACATACACTCAGTTGGTATGCAGTCACAAACACAGAAGTGGCTATGGGTAAAGTCGTGCCTCAGAATGGGCTTCCCACTTAACCATATCAAGGTTATACCTCTTGATAACTTTAATAAGGTGCCACAAAGGTAAATGCCAGTTCATGCTCCATGAGATAAGCAAAGATTCATATGCTTAGAACTCATGAACAAGTAGGATGGCACCACATGAGTGCAAGCTGTGTTATACAAGGTGGCCATGTAAATGCAAAATGCAAAATACAAAAATGTAAAATGAAAAAGATGTTCAAAGGTGTCTTGTTTAGTGCATGCGAGGTGTATCACTTAGGGAACATTGTGTCTAATGTCTCCAAGAGAGGACCAATCAAAGAATAGAATATTCACAAGTTAGGGGATGTAGTGTGTCACATCAGACCACTAAGAGGAATGTAATATGCTAAGATAGATCATGCTTATGAAGGACATCATACCCAATGTCATCCACAAAGTGAAAAACACATCATATGAAGTGATAAGGTTGGACTAAGAACCAAGAAAAAAAAGAGAATGAAAATGAATAATGCCAATGTATGCCCCCACTTTAAAGGAATTGTTGCACACAGTTCTGTGAGAAATTACTTTAAAGTAGCAAAGGAAAAAATGTAAAAGTAAAGAATACATGAGAGTGAACTTGAAAAGCCCCTATGCCAAGTCATATGTTTTCAAGTAAGGATACGTCATGTTAATGAAAAAGGAACAAAAGAAAGAGGGGTTTCACCCAGAAGGAACACACCAAACACATAAGGGGTATATGGATTTGGGGTCAGTATATTCGTTGCTGCAATGTTTTGATTAAAGAGCTCATAACTATCATCATTCAAAAAATACATAGAACTAGAAGAATGACACAAAGAGAGTGAAAACAAAAGAAAAGGAAAATCAGTTTTGGGTTAACATGGAAGAGAAATTTCAGTCTCAACACTTAGGATCATCCTCAAAAGGAAAAAAAAACTCAAATGAAAATGAAAAGGAAAAAGAAAAGGAAAAATATTTTGGGTCAACATGAAGGAGACATTTCGGTCTCAATGCCCTGCATCATCCCCAAAAGGAAAACACAAGAAAAGAAAAAGTAAAAGAAAAAGGGACCTTTTGGGTCAACATGGAAGAGACATAGGGTGTCTCAATAGTTTGTGTCATCCCCAAAAGGAAAACACAAAACAAAAGTGAAAAAGTGAAAGTGATGTATGACATATAGAAGAATGAAGGTACAAATGAGGAAGTGCACAAAGAGAGAGAACATTAAACACACATTACGGGGGAACACGATACACACATGCAATCAAACCAAAGAAAAGGAAAAGAAAAGAAAATGAAAATGTCAAAAAGAAAGTAATGCAAATATAAGTCACACATCAAACAAGTCATCCACTTCCCAATCTTAGTTAGAATAAGCGGAAGGTGAAAAACATAGCTAGGGACCAAGCCAAATGCATCACTAGGACAAGGCTAACAAGTACTTACCCCCATAGAGTGTAAGACAAGAGTGAGTCAAGATAGATGATGGGAAGGGACATGAAATATTAATAATGGAGGATTCTATAACAATTGCATGATGAAGTAATGGAAAAGTGTACTATGGGATGATAGGTAACAGTCGGTATCGGTGAAGTGATACTTGCTCAGTATGTCCTTCAATGTTCGACATTCATCACTGCGATGTCTGAGAACATGGGTATTTACAATATGATACATTGGAATCTTTAGGATGGATGAACAACATATTAAAAGTTGGTAAGAGTATAATACCTTTTGTTTAAAATCATTTGCAGTTTCCTTTCATATTCAGGTGGTGGATGGAGAGAAACTTTAGTTTTTTTAGCTTGTAAGGTCGTTTGTGTTTACTAGATTCACCCGTTTCATGAATTGAAGGAGGAAGAGGATCCATGGGGATCCTAGCATCCTTGTCAATGTAAGTATGTAAGGGTTGTTCATGAGGAATAAGGATGTTCAAGTCAGAGGGAGCTTGATAGCCTAACCCTTGTGTGTTTCCTTCAGTTGTAGGTTGCTCAAAAAGGTGATGAATTTCATGTTCAGTTGTTATGTCACAACCTTGCTTGCTTAAGATAGTAAAGTTTTTTCCATAAGTTTCCTCAAGGTATATTGGGGTATTTGTAACTTTTTTATCATAGAATGGTTGAGGGGCTGCTTGTGTAGAGGAACTAGGTTCACCTGTTGGAGGCAACTTAGGTCCTTCATTTATTTTAGGATGGAGGTAACCAAACATATCAGGGGGGGAGATATAGTAGGAAGGTCTTGTGACTTCATGGATGGGTAAAAGGTTGCATTGGCTTCAATATTGTCAAGGCATTCATTTAAGAACTTATTCATGCTAGCATCATCTTCTCCAATGATGTCAACATCATGAGGAGGACAATCGTGAGGAGTTGAAGGAGCATGAGGAAGCTCAAGGTCATTAGGATCATAGACAAAGACATAGTTTGACATGTCCACTAAAGATTTTAATGATGTCCAAAACTTATTAAAGAAAAATGCCATTATGAAAATGAATGAAGCAAAAAAAATGCAAGAAAGAGAATAAAACAGAGAATCTTGAAAGGATGAAAGAATGTAATATTAGAAAATGCCCAGAAAATGCCAGAAAATGTAGTTCAGAATGTGCAAATGGACTAATTCGCCCAAGGTGGAGAATGAGTCCAGGGAAGAGTTTTTTTTGTGATTTTTCAAAACATTTAAAGTGATTTGTATGCTTTTTAGATGCAAAACTAAGATGCAAATGCAGAATTTTAGTTTTTTTAATTTTTTGGAGTGAAAAAATGAAATCTATATGAGATATTCACTAATGAAAATTTGAAAGCCTAGGATGCAAAAACAATGCAAAAGCTAATGCAAAAGCTAGTGCTATGAGTCCTAGGATGTAAATGAAGATGTAAATCAGAAAGATAATGATGTTCAATATGCAGGTTCACCAAAATGAACCATCAATTTTAGGATGGTGGAATGCTGTCTCTTTTGCTCAATTAGGATTTTTCACCTAAAGGAAAGAGATATATCCTGCACCAAAATCTAGGCGGTTCACTCAAACTAATGAAATCATGATGGAAATATGTCGAAATGCAAGAAATTGATAAAATTGATTGATTATTTATGCAAAACCTAAGAAATGCAACTTGTTGGAAAACACAGTGATGTATGTAAACATGAACTAGAAACATGAATAAATGAAAACATGACTTAATGAGATTTAACAGAGTGCACTTGGAGATGGAATAATGATGCCAAAAGGTTCTAGAATGCTATAGAAATCACTGTTGATGACCAGTGGGACTCATTCACCACTGATGGCAAATCAGTCCTTCTGGTAAACTTTGCTAAAACTTGTTTCTAACTGTTGGGAACTAATATATGATGAAATAACCTTTTCTAGCCTAACAGTGGGACTCATTCACCACTGATGGAGAATAAATCCTCCTCCAAAAATTTACAAATTTAGAAGTCAACTTTGTGGGTCCAGATATGCACTTGTCTTGTCAGGTTGATAGAACCAAATCTGCAGAAAATAAGCTGAATGTTATCTCCAAGCTTGAATCAAGGTTTGGTTGACTTGAATAGCTTTGATGACTTATTAATCACTTTTCAAAACCTATTTATTTGAGAAATCTACCTAGAATACCTACAAAAACGCATGCAAAGAGGGGGAAAATGGTTAATGGTTAGAGTATAGGGATTTGCCTTAGTCAAATCCCACTTTGGTAATCAAACTCTTAATATAGAAATTAAATAATAGAGGAATGATGAAAAAATAACATGCAAGTTTCATGAACTCACCAAACCCTTGTTGTTGAAGTCTGAAGATATGTCAATGATTGCTCCAAGATGCTTAATAATTACTTGATTCAATGATGAAAAATGCTAGAATACTTGAATGCTATGATGGATTGAATGCATGAATGAATAGGGGGAATGGGGGTTAAAATGGATGGAAAAACACTTATTTATACACACTTATGCCCTAATTTCCCAAAAATACAACATCATAGGCTGACATAAGGTCTTAATGAATCAAAACCCAAAATAAATTTGAATTTATTTTGAATTTTGTGCCAAGAGGGACTCATTCACCACCCATGGTGAATGGGTCCCACTCAAGGCATGTAAGTGGGTGTTGGGAATTAATTCATCTTTAATGTTGTTTGTGAAGTTTATATTAAAAAACAAACTTAATTATGACCTGTAAGTGCATAAAGGTGCCAAATATAGCATAAGAAAACATCACTTTAGAATATGACTGGGTAAGTGATAAAAATGGAATATTTAGATGAATTATGATAAGAAGAGTCTAGAAAAGTATAGAAATGTTTTACAACACCTTCATAAGACATCATAAAATCTTAATAAATTGAATACTTAAGACCTAATGTGATGTATAAGTCACATTACATCATTAAATCCAGGAAAAATAGGTCAAGCATCACAAGAAAAATACCTAAATGACCATGAAAATATCAAAGATCCATTTTTCTATAGTATAAATAGTACTAAATTTTCAAGAAAAAATAAAAAGCAGGTGTACATCTGGCCAGCATAAGTAGAAGGAAAAATAAATATATATTTTTGAAACTTTTAATATAAGTAGAGGACACATGCCTACATGTGCCATATTTTTTTGTATTTTTTTGCAAGTAAATAATTAGTTATGATTTTTTTAATTAAAACTTGTTCATCTAACCACCATAACTTGGTCAAAAATTTATGGAATTCACTTTTTCTTTTTTTAATCCAATAGTGTGGGAAGCATAAAATGTGTTGTATCTTTTGGATTCAAAAAATGTGAAATCATTTAAGAATTATAGTTTTTTTTTCAATCAGCCTATCAATCATGACTTTAGTTAGAATGTATGTAGAAAATCAATAATAATTATCTATTTAATTCCAAATAAGGCATATCTTATATTTTTGGAAAGCTAACATTTTTTTCAATAAACATTTTCATTTCAACAAATATGAAAAAAAAAATTCGTCAACCACTTTTTTGTCATATCACCACTTTTTGGACCCCCATGATCCTACACTCACCCCCATATTATATCTAATTAGATTGTGTCTTATTGTGTTAGATTGTGTCTTATTGTATCACATAATTATGCCTAATATATTTTTTATTTTTTTCCTAATGTGTTTGTTTGCAAAAAACATGTTTGTGGTGAATTTATAATATTTATCATATCTATTTTTACTTTTTTACCCAACTTGTTTGTCTACAACAAACATGTTTGTAGTGAATTTTCAATCAACTTTGTAGGACAAAAGACTTGTGTTCTCTTTGTGTCCTGTCTTAGATTTACAATTGTATATACTAGATCGAAGACCTATGTTGTCTTCATCTTGAGTATATGCTCTTCTCTCTCTTTTTGTCTTCGACATTGGTTGTTTCCCTGTCTTTTGGATCCATTATTCTATTGAAGCAATCAATCCTTACTTTCTTCTCTCCATTTAAGAATTATTATATGTATTATTTCTTAATTTGGGGATGACACATAGTACTGAAACAACCTTCTACATTGAGGTCCCTTTCACTTTCTTGACTCAAATCCTTTATCTTTTTATATGCCTTTGTGTATGTGTTATCCATGTATATGTTCTAACCCCATGATTTAATGTCTTTTTATATTCTAACCTTGTCATATTGTACAAATATTTTTTTGTCTAATGTATTTTTCTTGTGGATATTCAACCTAGGGGAATGCTTCCTTGGTTTGAAGAGCTATCTTCTTCCTCTGTAGTACCATTTTTGCATCATGATGTTATTTATGTTTAGTAGATTTCCTTTAGCGTGCATATTCATGTAAGTTCACAAGCCTACTAAAGTGGGGGAAAAATTTAGTGTCATAAAATTGTAACCCTTACAATTTCACCTACATTTTTTGTATCCACTTTAGTGTCCACTCCCTTTGTATTTGTGTAGGCTCATTTTAGCCCCTACGTCAACCTTTTCCCCTCTCATAATGCTCAAGATCTCTTTTCAGCAACCACTTTTGCATGTCAACTTTGAATCAAACCTTGTGATTTCCTTGTTCCCCATTATTAAGCATGATTTATCTAGACACTAGCACACAATGCAAAGATTCATGCATTGCGCTAGTGTCCCATGAAATTTCAACATTCAAATGGTCATTTTTGAGCTTTTTTCCACTTGCCACCTGCCTTTGTTGGTGGTAATGGTTCATGATGCTTTGTAATGGCTCGAGAACCTTCTTTTCCCTCCTATTCTCTCTTTTCAATCAATCCTTTCAATTCATATGTCTCTCTTAGTATTTCTCTCATGATTCTCTCTGGGTATCTCTTCTTTTCTCTTGAGCTCTCTTACTCTTTTCTCTCTTCTTGGAAGTCTTCATCTCTTGCTTGCTATAACACTGCCAAGTTCTCATAATGCTCTCTACTATTCTCTTGGCTCTTGTAGTTATCTCTCTCTTTCTTTCTTTGGCTTCCTCAAGCCTTGTAGGTGATATCTCTCTTGTCTTATGTCTTTGAGAATCTTGGGATTTCTCACATCCCTTGGCTATCCACTTTATCATCATGTCTATTATCTTGTCTATTTGATTTCTTTTCTATCTATCTATATGGTTGTATGTGGAGGTGGAAACACCAAAACAAGGGTTTGACAGAGGCAAGCCCCTAAACATTCCCAACAATTTTCCTTGATCTTATGTGTGCAGGTGTTCA
The DNA here is from genome assembly GCA_007258455.2 of Sequoia sempervirens. NCBI lineage: Eukaryota > Viridiplantae > Streptophyta > Pinopsida > Cupressales > Cupressaceae > Sequoia > Sequoia sempervirens. The sequence continues at coordinate 157,194,700 of VDFB02256132.1, read as the reverse complement.
ACACATTTCTTTTATGGAGGCTTCATTACTTAGTATATTGTGAGGAATTTATTTCTCTCCCTTCATTTTATCATTTACATTCCTATCTCATTTACTTCACTTAGTTTACTTTATTTTACTCTTTCTTATAGTATGTTATTTTCTTGCATTTTAAGAGTTCTTAGCAATCAAGATAGAAGTAGTCATTTAGTTTTTTTCTATAACATTCTTAGTTTTTGATTCGTACAAGACACTAGTACACCTTTAGGACACTAATGCTCCATTCTATCATTTGTGTACCATGCTATCGTTTGTGTGCCATGCTATTGTCCTTGGACAAGAGCTCATCAATCTGTCCTAAGAACCTTTGTGACTTACTCTTTCTAGTTTTGGAACTCTCCCCTTTTTATCCCATCACTTGAGCTCTATTCCTTGAGGTAGTCATGAGATAGTTGAGGACCATTTTCTCCTTGTAGGATCTTTCTTGTCTTGAGACTCAAGGTTAGGAAATCTTCTCCTATATAGCATTAAAATTATTTTATTTAACATATCTTCAAATTTTGAGTGTATATACCTTAAATTACTCATTCAAATTTAGGTTTAATTTACTTAAAAAAAATTCACTTTTATCCCTCCCTTTCATCCCCTATTTCCATGCACATACCCATATGTTCAATTTGAATCCATTATCTACGAGGGTGTGCTTTAGTTTAATGTCTACTAGGGTGTGAATTAATTTAATGTCTCTATACCAAACCAAAATTTATAATGGCCTTTATTGTTGAATTATATTTATAGATCATAATTCATGGAGTGCCAAAGTAAACTAGGCATTATCTTGGACGTTCAATTGCAATATGGAAGATAAGCCCTTACAAGTAAGGGTAAATGAAACCATTGTAAACTTTGGGATGTTCTAAATAAGATATTCCTATGATATCTTAAGGAACATATTAAATAAAAAATAGGCATTTTGGTTAAGGTGTGATGATAATTATTATGTGTTTCATACTTGATATTTGTAAGCACCAATACTTAATAGAAAAACACAAAAATGAGGCACAAAGGTGAAAAAGTGGAAATAGGTCTAAAAATAAGATATATGAAATTATAGAAATGTAAATCTAAAGATCCTATTTGTGAATAATAAACACTATCTAAGAGAACTAGGTCATATAATATTAGACAAGATCATTAAAATCACAAAGAAAATTACAATTTTTATAAGTAGGATCTATGTTAAATCAATTAGATGCATACAAATAAGCATAGATTAACCTTGATCTTATGATTGATGAAATTGATATTTTGAGTATTGAAAAAAATAAATACATAAAGTATACAATAAATGTACTTAGCTTGATGACTGATTAATGACTGCCTACAAGTCAAGATTAAGGAATATTCTTTAACTCTAACCTAAAATCATGATCTCTATGCTATAATAATGTACTAAGTTTTGTATTAACCTCTTACATTGTTAGGGATTGTCTAGAACTCTAGGTCAATTATGCAATTATGGACTTGTCCAATACATGCCAACTTGAACTTGCTTAGTGTATTATTCTTCTCTACTCTTCCTAATGATCTAGGGGTTGGTAGTATTAATAATACCTTTGTGGGGTCCATTTTTATTTCACGAGGGACATGCTCTTTTAGTTCAACCCACATAATGTATATACAATGTTTAGAAGGATCACTCTTTAGTCAAGTAAATGCTCTTACAAAGAATCTTGCAGATCTTGATCCCTTTTAGTGCACTAATTGAAGTGTTTCTATGTGAAAAATACATGAATTAATTTTGAATTAAGAGATTATTAGGATGAGTTCCTTTAAATAGAAGGGCATATCAATACATTAAGCAAAAAGTGTGCACCTTATTAGTACTTGGAAGGAATTTTTTTGGTAGAAGTCAACTAAATTTGAATTTAAGAGGGTTAAGTATGTGGGCCTAGTATTGATCCTACTATCATAGACTTGACCAAAAATAAAATATAGGTTAGTTCAAGGTGGGGGAATATGCGCATGGATATGTGTGAATAGATAAATATAATATAGTCATGGATAAATACAAGAATATTTGAACATGATGAGGATTGGGATAAATATGCAAACATGTTTATATGAGGTAAGTAAGTGGCATAAGGTGAGAGACCCAACTTTATACAAAATTATGTCATTTATCAATATGCCAATGTATTAGGACACTCTCCTCAAAATGAGAAATGACATGGGTGTGCAAATTTTACCATTATAATAATATAAAATTTATAAATATAAAATATTTTAAAATTTTAAAAAATTAGAAATTAATTTAATTTTTTATAAATTATGATAAATAAATTTTAAAATCTTAAGTTTAAATGTATTTAAGTTAATATTATAAATTATTAATTTTTCAATATACATAAATATTATTTAATATTATAAAGTTTTAACATAAACTATTTTCAATATTTACATCTTATTGTACAAATCATGCATCTCAGTGTTGTACACAAGAGGTCCCTACATTTTTTTAAAGTGAAGATGTGAGGGAGAATAAATTAGAGTAGTGATATTTAATATGTACTCATCTATTAAAAGTATGATGTGACTCCATAAACAAGAGAGCCCCACAAAGAATTTCTATGTTAGATTATGATGGAGTAAATTAGAAAAATAAAAGAAATTAGTGAAAAAAAAAAGAATAAAGATCTCAATTATAAAAGATAAAAAAAAAGATTAGTCAAGAGAATTAATTAAATAAAACAAACAAATTGCAATCAATTATAAAATAATTATTAAAGAAATTTATATTCATTCTTACTTTCTTTTCTTTAAAATACTAACAATCGCTTTCAATGTAAATAAAATAATTATATAAAAACTGCTTATAACACTATTCCCATCAACAAGCATATACAAATTACATTTACAAATACATTAATATCTTTTAATCATAATTTTTAAATTTAAATTAAGTCATTTTCAATATTTATATATTTCTAATATAAACTTTTTTTCATATTTAAAAGCAGAATGTGACTATAAAAAGGTAGTCCAAATTCTTACGTTAAGTTGGGTCAGGTAGAATAAATTAGTTAAAGTAAAATAAATTAAAGAAAAAAAAAGGAATAGAGGTTTCAATTATAAAGAATAAGTTAGTGGAGGAAGAATAAATTAGACAATAAAACTGAGAATTATCCCACATTGTCATACAGATTGGAGACACAGCCAATTTTCCTATAGGATTTCAATATTAGAAAAACTTATAGGATTGGGTCAAACCTATAAAGTATGAGAAGCCACAGTGATTCTTTAAATCAAAATTTAGAGCTATACTTAATAGGAGAATGGGCACACCTATAATTTTTAATACATTATAGTGATATTAATACTAGTAATTATATTTAATGTGCAATGGGCACATTTATAAATACATAAATAAATGCAAATAAGAAGTTTTGCATTAACGGTAGTTGTTTTTAAATATAATAGAAGAATTTTTAAAAATGTATGGCAATAGTAATTGTGAATATTGTGAGGAGTGGCAAGAGTATGAAGGGATAGGGTTTTTAGTTTGTGAATGATATTGTAAATAAAGAATGGTTTTTGTGATTAGTAGTGGTGGAAAGTATCTCACCTAATTTATTATAGGTTAATTAATCCACTACAATCCATAAAAAACTATTGATCTAAATTAGTTTAGAGTTAGGTTAATAATCACAAACAAAAATTTGAAACTATTTCGTAATGGATGCACTAATGAATTTTTGTAATGTGTAATTTTTAATTAATTGGAAGATCACAAAGAAAAATACATTTTTTTTGTGGTAATCAAAGTGTACAATATAGGGAAGTGGAGTACACTATTAATTAAATTTTCTAAAAGGTTGAGATTGATATTGTGTGTCTATGATGCCCCTCCTTACTCTTATGGGATACACATGTACACTATCTTGCATGCAAGCTATTGTTGGTAGCTAAATATTGGAGAAATGTGTAGATTAGCTAAATACCATTCTCGTGAGATAGCATTGAATATGAGTCTTAATAATCAATATCTCCAATGTCAATTGATGTTCTTTCAAGTGTTAGACCTTGGAATTTATGGATTGTTAAAGCCTATCCCATTTTGAAAAGGATTTGATGACAACTTCTATGAGTAACCCAAAGAATCAACAAAAGGTGTGGGTCACCTAAATCCCAAGGTGGATCCACATAAAATTTGAACTTGATAACCATAAAGTGTGGAAGATTTGGTAATTCATTGTGGATTTTGTAGATAATAATAATAATAAATCTCCCTAGTGCTCTTTTGACAAGACCTACAACAATCCATAAAGTTGAAGTGAGCATAACTTATTAGCCAATGCACAAAAGTGCTATGGTAGGTAGTTGCTCATACTCTAAATTTGAAGAGTATCTCCCCCTTGTTTATTTTGCATTACTTTGTGCAAATAGCATCTCTGAGGACTTTAACATATGTTTATAATATGATGTACAACCATGTATCATTTTTTGGAAACAAATGTATGAGAGTTGGAATGAAGCATGCTCATAATTAGTGAGGAGAGGATTAGAGTGTGGCCTCAAGAGTTCCTAGTTAGATATAATTGTCTCTTCATTCCTGATATTGGAGAGTAAGCCACAAAATGTAAGATGAGATGGTTGATTACCTTGGTGATAAAAGATGACATTGAATATAACAAATGTGTTGAAGCTGCACTAAAGTGTTTTCCCAAATGATATCTTGTTAAATATAGGAATAAATTTTATAGGTGGTAGTTAACCTTAATCACCAATGAGGATGATGGAACAATCACTTAAAGGTACTTCATTGTAATTGGGAAAGGCTTCATGGAGTGGTTGTTAATGTAAACCAATAACCTAGGTCCAGTGAAACTCATTTCATCTAATAAAATATAGTGAATCAATCACATGCTCTATTTAATTGTTACTAATGCCTACCATAAATAAGATTCATCTCTTTTAATGGAATGTGGAGGAAAACAGGGATTATGGATGCATTTTTGTTGAATATTGGAATGGTGATTGGGGCTTGTAGCAATAATGGTTTAGATAAAGTAGTGACTAATTAAAATACATCTAACTCTATGAATCAAGTATAGTGTTGTAGTGCTTGTAATATCTTGCATCATCATCTAAAGGGGGTTTTAATCTCATGCTTATGAAATTAGATACATTAATATGAAATGTATTGCATTGTCCAACAAATAAATTACTTAGGTCAAGGCTCATAGTTTTCTCATTATGGGGGTAGTTAGTATGTTGATCAAAGGGTGTCTATAACATCTATTGTTAACACCTACAAGGAGGGGGGTGGTACTGGAACTCCAATTGTGGTTGTTTCAAAATTTGTGGTGGCCAAACATGGCAAGTCCATTGAATTCAAAAGAAATACCCTAGTAGAGGTGAGAAAAGAGTTGATTAGGTTGATTAGGTGGAATTTCATAATTAAAATAGATTAGGTGGAATTTCATAATCAAAATAGATTTGATGGATTTCAATGAATTGAGTTTTAAATTGGCTATTACAAAGGCCGTGTAAACTTCTACACAAATGCATTTGGTGGTGTAAGACAAACTAAAATTGTAATGGTATTTGAGATTTCCTTCATAGATATGTATGCTAGACATGAAAGCATATAATAAGTATGTGAACTATATGATAAAATCCCTTGAATAAATACAATCTCATGGAGTACAAAGATTGCAAATATAACAATAAAAAATAGTTTATCACATGTAACAATATCTCAAATACAAACTCCTATAATCTTTACTATCAACATGAAGTAGTTACCTATGGGTTCTTCTTCAGATAAATTCATCTTTGCACCACTATAATATTTCTTCTATGCATTTGTGATGCTAATAAAGATTCTTATGCCTCCTTTTACTTTCAACTAGAGAAATTTTTCTAGTGTTATTTGTATGAAAAATTAATCTATTTTTTTTCTTAGCCACAACCATAATATGAAGACAATAGAATCTCTTAAACTCCATTCTCTCTCCCTTTACTCCCCACTATAATTTATTTTTGTTAACCTATATAGTAAAAAGTGTACCATAATGGCTCCAAACTCCCATCCAATCATAATGGTTACCAACATAAGAGGAGTTTAAAAATAGAAAATATAATAAAAATACAAGTGTAGAGCATCTCTAATGTTTGATAAAATTGGTGCTTACTAGGTCTACACACAACTCAGAGGATTAATTCCTAACTGAAAAATTCATCTTTTAGAAGAGGATACATTTTATTATCAACTAGGGACTCATAGACTTGAGACATTGTTGGCACAATATATGCATTCATGTTGTACATATGTTTTTTTGGTGTTTGTCATTGATGTCAACACTTTATTTGGGGGGATTGTTTTATATAGGTTTAGTATTGTCTATACACTTAGTTTGGATTATCATTGATGTATGGTGTTTTGCTAATAATGTTGTTGTTGATGTTCATGGTTGGATGTCATGTCTTGTTTGATGTCAAGTAAAGTAGCATTGGATATGTTTGCTTTCAATAGAGTTGATATTATGATGATATATTAAGATGAGGATTATAAGTAATGATAAAGTTGGAGAGATGTTGTTGATGGTATCTAGTATGTTTAATTCTCTCTCCTATTGTTCCTAAGGAAGCATGTGTTGCGGCAATGAAGTTTTGGTCTTCACATTTTTGTGAAAGTTTTTGCTATAGGAAGTTGGTTTGAAGTCTGTTTTGGAGAATGCTCTACATTCCTCCATTGTTGAATATATGGTCTTGTGGTTTGGGTTTTAGTGTCTATGTTATTTGGATGTTCCATTCATATCCTTTCATGTCACCATTGTTTCCAAGGAGGTTTCTCATAGTTACAATGGGTTGACAGTTTTGTTGGTTGTTTGAACTTGTCCAAAAAATGCTTTGCATTTCTCCATATTAATGTTTCTTCTCCTACAAATTGGTGGATGTTATCTCAGTTTCTATGTAGTGTCTCAATTTTATTTTCATGTGTTGGTGTTTATCAAAATTTTTCTTATTAATTTTGTATCTCATGGTTGTGTATTCTATGCTTTTGGATGAAGTATTAGGTTTTTGTTCAGTTTGCAATGGTTGTTTGTGGCATGGTAGTGTGAAAGAGGGTTTTAAAATTTTTTGTTGGATTTTCATGGAACATCTCTTTGTGCTCTACACGTTAATGATTAATAATTTTGGTGCCTCATATATGTTTTAATTTGGGTTTCTAGGAAATTTATGGGTAACTAGTTGAAATGGCCTATCTGTTGGAAACAAGCAACACTGAGAGGGGGGTGAATCAGTGTTGTGCAAGAATTAAATTTATTATTCTGATCTTTAACTGACTTAAGAATTCAACAAAATATCTATGGATGAACATAAAGAAAACAATCTCAACACCATAACACCAATATTTTTATGTGGAAAACCTGTTAGGGAAAAAACCACGGTGGATGGCCAATCCACAATATAATCTGAGTATACCCAAAATAAAGATTACAAAATGGGAATGCATTTGAATTCAGGTACACTATTTAGAGCTCACTTCTCAAATAGAAAGGCTCACTTCCTTACAAAATTTTGGTTTCAATCCAAGAGAATGAACTGAGAAAATAACATCTACAAATGCTTGATTACAATTACAGTTAAGCTTAGTAGTCGATCTTCTGTCCTTCTGACTGATTTTTCACTTCTTCTCTACTTCGCACAAAATCACACTACAAAATATTTAATGCACAAGTGAAACTATGAATAATCGCTCAATCACTCTTTTGATCATCACAACGCATACTGACACACCTTCCTTACACACCAAAATGATGTAACTGATCACTTATATATATCTGCAACATGTTGACTTCAATAAAATTTAGAAATATTCACAACTGTTAGCTTAGATCATAAATAATATTTAATGCGCATCCACAACTTATCTTGGACCCAAAAAAAATGATCAAACACTAAAATATTCAAATAAACATTCCTCGAATATCTGCAACACGATAAATCAACTGAGTCAGCCACAAAACACTGATGAACAAAATGATATCAACTAGATCACCAAACTTACATATGACTTGGTACGAGGCACTGAGATTTCTAGATAACACAAGAAATAAATTAATAAACCTTCCATGATATCCACAACACAAAAAAAAACCAAAAGTCTGCATGTGAATTGACGATCACAAAACCGTCAGATGCTCTGTTCTTCCTAATTGTCCTCAATTTGTTTGCCAATAGGAGTGAATGATGACATGTGGATACAATTACCGACTAGGTTTTCCATAAATGACAACACCTAAAAATATTTGTAGTGTCTCTTGCCAACAATCTCCCCCTTTGGCATTGATGGCAACACTTAGTTAAAAATAACTAAGTGTCGGATCGGTACCACCAGGAACTACACTGCCACTTCAAGACTCCATAAAGAAATTTCAACCTCAGTTCAGAAATACAACTCCCCCTAAGATGAATACACATTTTTCACTATACAACTCTCTCCCTTTGACATCAATGGAAAAATTTGGGGAATCCAAAAGACAAAATTTCAAAACTATAGAGGCATAACCTGTGACTTACACAAATTTGAAGAAATTTGCAAAATAATTCTTCAACACACTTAAATTTGTGTCCCAAACCTTTTTGAGACTATCCAAAATTATTATGTGACCACAAAGTAAATAAGACAAGGTTTCTGCAGTTTCAAGATTTACTGGGTCACAAGCTGCCATAACATATTTGGCCTCTTTTAATGCATTTATCATTATTTCAATCTTCAAACCAATTAATCCTTTGGTTTTGCATGCTCTTCCTACAATCCTTTCATTTTCATGCTTCAAGCTCCTTATTTTTTCAAGTAGAGATATTACCTGACCTTCTTGCTCACCAACATTACCAGCTAATGGATCAAAAGCATCAAAAATAGTGGCCAATAGTTTTTAAATATCCTTCACCTTCTTCTCATTGGCTTAAGTGAATTTGGATAAAACTAAACATGACTTATACACTTTTCCACCTACAAATAGAGCATCTTGAATATTTCTGATATAGGCATGGCTAACACAGTTTTATCTTTTGCAATCAGTTCTTTCAATCCACCAAATCTATTTTCATTAAACTCCATCTAGACTTTAATCAATGCTAATTTTTCAAAAGATTCAAAGTGAGTACTTACAAAATTTATGATATTCTTTAGCTCACCAGAAGAGGAACCAGATTCATCCTTGACATGAGTAGGAATTAATTTCTGCAGAACTCAAGATGCAAGACTTAGTAATTCACTATCCTCTATGTGAGACTGTAAAATCTTCTCACTGGCCTTAGCTTGTGCAATTGATGCGACCTTCATCATATGAATTAGGGACAAAGTGGATAGATTGATTGAGCCTTCAGCCAATTCAGGATCAAATTCTTCTTATTGTTCCATTAGAGATCTCTTCACTGCCTTGGCAGTGTCTCTTGCTCCCACTCTGATTTCCTTGCCCTGAACCTTTTCTACTTCAACCTTGGATTCTTCAGAGATTGTTTCTAGATTTCCTTTAGGAACTTCATCCTTTTCATTTTTCATTTCCTTCTCCTCAGTTAATACAACCTTAGGAACTTCAGTTTCCATAGGTATTTCTATATTTTCCATATCAGGAGGAATCTGAAAATCCTCAGCATCTACATTCACTTCCTCATTTTCTAGAACATTTTTAGTATTCACTTCTTCAACATTAATCTTATTCTTTGACAGAAACACTTCCAGAATTGTCTTGGTTTCATTAACAACATCATCAGTTTCACAGATCATTAGTTTATTCACCCTTGTTTTTCTTTTGAACTCCTTGGCGTTTTCCAGGAGTGCATTCATATCCTTGATTGACATTTCCAGACATAAGTACACAATAATTCTCTTTCTCAAATTCTCTTCTTCCATTCTAGAACTTAACCTTATTGATTCCAAAACTTCATACAAACTCTCCGACAAACCAAATATAATTTCAATAAGAGCTTTATTAAAAATATTCATATGTTTAATTGTGGCTTTTTCAAGAATTCTTTGATCAGATTTATCAAACATTCCATACCATTTGTAGAGGGGCTTGAGGTTTCCATCTTTGAGACCAACATTCTTAACTTCCTCAATTGACATACCAGGTTTGACAAATTTTTATTTCTTCTTTAATTTACTGGAAGATTTTCTCTTAGATATCTTTGTGGCCTGAGTTCTGGTAGCTTTCATTTCTTTCACAACTTCCTATGATTTAGTCTCCTCATCTTATGAAATAGATTCATATATTATTTTTCTTTTATTCTTCTTCCTTTTACTAGAAGCCTTGTCTTGAGTTGGCTTGGCTGCAAGAGTGGACAAGGATGGGGGACTTAGGTGGTAGATTTAGTGTGGGTAAAAGATTCTCTCGGACTAGTAGATATGATTTTTGTTGACTCTTTTGCTACTTCAACCTCATCTCTCTTCCTTCTTGCTTCTCTCAAAGATTCTACATGTAAGCCCATGCTTTCTACAAAGACTTCTACTTATTTCCTTACTCTTCTGACTATCTTAGTCTTTTGATCATGGACTTGCATGCCCTTTTCTACATAAGTTCCAAACCTTTCTTCTCTCAGATCTAGAGGCATGCTCAACAAGTGTTCTACATACATCTTCAAGATATTTTCCTCTACTTCATATCCCATGGGCATTATCCATATTGTTCGAGGATTAGCAGCTTCCATATAGCATTGATCAATGTCTACCATGAAATAGATTGTGTCTTTGTAGTTTTACACAATTGAGGTAGGAATTCTTTCTCTGGCATGCATCATATTCTAATTTATTTTGAAATACCCCCAGAGGGTAGTATTCTGGGACTGGCGATCAGTGCTTCCAAACAACATATCTCTTATTTACACAACTATAGGCTAATTATTTTTCCAATGAACTTTTCCAACACCTAAAACCTCATTCATGAAATAGAAGAACAAACACAATACCATATTACCATATTTAAAAGTGTTTTTCTTGTCCTTCTTGATCTTCCCTACATTCTCCATTAACTGACTTCTAAGCAACTCACATAAGTCATAATCTGCATTTTTTTTTACCATCTCATAAGCTGCATAGATGGTCGTAACAGATACTGAATTATCCCAGTTAGAGTGGTAGATCTTGTAGCCAATGATCATTGATGCAAATTTTACATCCACTTCAGCAATAACTTCTATTGTCATTTCCCTTATATCCCATTGTGCACCTGTTGCATTAGTAACCTTCTCATTTTTTAGGGATTTCAAAACTAGATGTCTACCGATGGAATTCAGACCCGTGACCACGCTTATGGCCTCTTTCATAATCTTAAAAGGCACATTTAATAACATGAAATTGGCATGAACCCAACTTAAAATATATCACACCTATTCATTTTCCTCAAATATGGGAATTTTTACGAACTGTGTGAACTTCTCAACTAGGGTTTTGAATTCTGGCTTTACAGTGAAATCCTGTCCAATTGTATGATGGGAGTATAGATTCATTATTTGAGAGCTTCCTAACTCTTCAATATTGGCATGTATGTAATCCCTAATATCTTCAGTGCGCAATAGTCCGTACGATACAAACAAAAATGCACCTAGTGGATTAGTCTCAACAGACTTATAAGGATGCTATTTGAACTTTGGACAAGGTCTATCCTTGAATTTGACTACTAGAGGAGTGGAAATGATTTAAAATTCACAGGATTTTCAATAAACACCTTTCTATCAGATCAAAGTTTGATCGCAAAACCTTCTTTTTGCTTGAATCTCTCCATAGTTTAGCAGAGTTCACTCCAGGGCTCTCCAAACTACTTTCCACCAAAATGTAAAGTGACAAATGAAAGATAAAAATGACCTTTTATCAATCACACACCTAACCCTTTTGTCACAATAAATTATTTTATCCTAATTCATCCAATTACCCTATTTCCATGTACTAAGATAGATGATTCCTCTGCGAATCTTCATAACTTTACAATACTACCTTCACTTGGTTGAACAAAATCTGAAAAGCATCAATCCACTTACTGGACTTGCCAACATTCTAGTATCAGTTTATGGTAGGGGGTTAAAATATTTTCCTAATAGCTCCCCCTAGGCCAAAGGCCTAAAACTAATTCCTAGAGGGATTACTAGAAGCAGATTCTAGTGCTGGAGTATTTACTTCAACAAAGGGATTCTTCTTCACCCATTTCTTCTGCATTTTCCTTTTGATCACATCAGTAGTGACTTTACCTTTTCCCTTAACATCCTATTTCATGTTCTATTTTACCAAACCTCTTATGTTCCAACAAAATCTAGTAGTGTGGCCAATTTTTTTACAGTTATAACAGACAACACTTCTCTGTCCAGGCCAAGTGTTCCACCGATTTTGTATTGATTTGAATTGGTTAGCAATATGCCCAAATCTATTTCATGCATAACATCTGAAATCTCTATGAAAGTTATTAATCAAAACTCTGCATTCACTTGACTTATGTCCATACTTATAGCAATTAAAGCACTGAATTGAGAATGATGGTCCACTTGTGTTTATAACACTCCTACACTGAGAAGCCATATGACCAAATTTATTGCAAGAAAAATAATAGCCATTGAATCTTTGAGCATTTGGTTGTCTTACCAAATTCCTTTTAGTTCCATTCATCTAATTTCCTTTCCTGAATCTCCCTTGTCTAGATTTCTTTTGTCCAGATTTGGAACTTTCTCCTTGTTCATATCCAATACCTCGTCTGTCACGATCAGTCCTCTATCCTTTAATGAGTTCATCAAGTTTGGCTGAGCTTAATTTGAATTTATCCTTGTATTCATTTGCAGTAGTAAGTTCACTTTTGAGATCATCAAGCTATTTTTCAAGCACTTCCTCATTGTTTTTAGATTGTTCCAGTTCATTGTCCAATTGACTGCATTGATGAGATTTTTCTTTCAAGGATTGTGCAAGCTTTTCTTCATTCTTCTTTCTATCTTGAATCTCATTGGTCATTTTCATCATGATAGATTCCATTTCATGCTTTAGAACAACATTTTCTTTGGAATACTTTTCACATTCTTTTGTTTTCTCCTTCAAGGCATGACTAAGTTGTTCATCTTCCATGCTTCTATTCTTTTGCTTAAGTTGATCACACAATTATTTTCTTTTCTCCCTTGATTCATTGATTTTGTCTTTCAATGACTGAATGAATTTCTCTGCACTCTCAAGATTTTCTTCTAATTCCCAGTTCTTAGACTTTGACTAGTCAAGATCATCGAGGGCCACAATAAGTTGTTGAAGACTAGTTGTATCCATTGACAAACACCTTCCAAGATCTCCCCAAGCTATTAGACTTCTTTCGAGGAACTAGCTCTGATACCAATTGTTGGGAACACGTAACACTAAGAGGGGGGTGAATTCTTGTTGTGCAAGAATTAAATTTATTATTCTAATCTTTAACTCACTTAAGCATTCAACAAAATATTTATGCATGAACATAAAGAAAAAAATCTCAACACCATAACACTAGGATCTTTATGTGGAAACCCTACTGATAGGGAGGCTACAGGAAGCAATCACAGATTCCTAGAAGCTGCAAGAATTAGTCACACTGTTTTCAGGTGCTGCAAGAAGCAATCACAGATTCCTACACTAGGCCTTGTCATAGACCTCCTTGGTGAAATTTCTATTCCACCCTAACCTATAGGAACTCTACCTTTTCTAAGTTCCCCTGGTTCTCCTGCCAACCTCACTACCTTGTCAAGTTTGCAACTACCAAGCCAAATCTTGGTGCTATGACTCCTTTCTTCCTTAGCCTTTTATGCATCTAAAAGACTAATCCTCCCTCAATACATGAATGAATCTTGCAGGGGTGAGGGAATGTTTTCCAAATCTCCAAAACAACCTCCTAGGGTTCCTGAAACTTCACTTAGACTCCATCTTACCAACACTTGCATGAAGCCTATTCCATAGGTTTAGCCTTGAGCCCCTATTTGGTCTCTGAATAGGGGTAAATTGCTTTTCCCTCCTCAAACCACCAAAGAAACATAGTTCTTGGCTTAGGAAATGTTTTTCCCCTACCTACACCTTCAATATTTCTAGGGTCTTGGCTCTGTCCAGGCCATACTCTGCCATCATGCAAGCTCTGCCCAGAAAACTAGGGTTTCTAATTGTCCAGAACCAGTTTTAGGACTGGTGAAAATTTATCCTCCTAAATGGATTGTTGGGCTCTCATCCTTGTCACCATATGTGGCCAAGACCTTCCCCTAAATTCTTCAAAAATAATTTTTTGAAAATATTTTCTCCCCTGCAAGTTATCAATGCTGTTTTGTAGCCTTTCCTAGCCGGGTCCTCACTGGCTCGCCTAGGGCAAGGATTTTCTCATAGCTCCTGCAACCAAAAGAAACCTAACTCCTACCATATTTACAAGTAAATAGATGGAGCCTGACCATGTTCCCCACAATTCCATACTTCCTGGTACATAGGGAATGCAGCCTAGAACTCCATTTTTACACAGTTCCAATCAAAACAAAAATAAGGAAATAAAACATAGAATTTACAAGAATGGATGAAAATGATGGAACAGCTATCAAATGTGCCAAAAAAAACTTTTAGAGGCCTCTCTAAATGCTAAAAAACCCTACATAATTCCTCTTTTAATTCATTTAGCTATTGTCACGCAAATAAAAATAGGAAAACATAAAATAAGACAAGAACTCTATTTTTTTCAATTTCTGGAAAATAGTTCGTAAAAAAAACTTCTAACCAACCAAAAAGGTCATGGTATGCCTTAAATATGTCTCCAAAACAATTTAGGTGCTTTGATCGTGCTTCTAAATGACCTAAAAAGAACTTTCGTAAAACCCGCTGTGTTTTCAGACATTTAACAATTTTTCACTATTTAGCAAAGTGAGCCTCTAAACTCATTGGACTCTTGACACCCTCTTTCCAAAAGACCAAAAAAAACCCTAAGCACCTAAAATAATGATCAAAATGACCTTATTATAGCACCACAAAATTTAAGAACTCAAAAACAAAATAGTCCTTTGCTAGGTGCTCCTGCACCATTCTCCCCCTCTCAACTGAAACAACTAAGGAACTTTAGGAGAGATCAGAGATATGTCAATATATTTCTTCTTAAAATCAGCTTCTTCTACCCAAGTAGCTTTATATTCATGCTTATCCTTCCATTTGACAAGATGATCCATGTACACGTTGTGCCTTGTAGTCTTCTTCACTCTGGACTCCAAGATCTTCTCTGCTTGTAGCTTGTATTGATGAGGGAAGGGTACATTGATGATGTCCTTGAGAAATTCTTGACTGTTCTGATCCACATCCTTGACTGATCCCTTGTACTTGATCAAATCTGCAACATTGAAAACTGGAGAGATGCCCAAGTTTGATGGTAATTCCACCTTGTATGCATTCTTGCCATATTTGGCCAATACCTTGCAGGGACCCACTCTTTTCATTTGTAACTTGGTTTCCATTCCCTTCTACAATCTAGATTTGTTGAGGTGGACCATAACATAGTCCCCAACTACAAATTGTCAATCCTTCCTTGACAAATCAACATTCTCCTTCAACTTTTGAGTTGCTGTTGTAACTGTTTTCTTGACCTACTCATGAATCTCTTTCATGGTCTGAGTGAAGTCTTTAGCATGTCCACTCCTATGCTCCATAGATCCAAGATCTCTGAGCTCACAAATACCTCTTGGGTGCATTCCATACACAACCTCAAAAGGACTTTTCCCTGTAGTTCTATTTACACTGTCATTATAAGCATATTCAACTTGAGAAATTACCATATCCCATGTGTATCCATATTCTTTAGTCAAGCACCTTAGAAGATTACCCAACACTCTATTAACCACCTCTATTTGACCATTGGTCTGAGGATGGTATGCTGATCCAAATGATAGATTTGTACCCAATCTGCTCCATAGTGTTTTCCAAAAATGACTCATGAACTTCACATCCCTGTCTAATACAATGCTCAATGGCAATCCATGGATTCTTACAACTTCCCTGAAGAAAAGACGGGCTATGTAACTTGCATCATGTGTAGTCTTGCATGGAATAAAGTGACTCATCTTGCTAAATCAGTCCACAACTACATAAATACTGTCAAAACCAGTTTTGGTCTTAGGAAGACCTACCACAAAATCCATGCTCACACACTCCCATGGTCTATTAGGAATAGGCAGGGGCTGATACAAACCAGCATTGCTAGCTCCCCCTTTGGCTTTCATGCAAACAACACACTATTCTGCATATTTTCTGACATCTCTTGCTAACTTAGGCCAGTAATAGAACCTTTGAACTAGCTCTAAATTTTTGTTAATACCAAAATTCCCACTAAGACTTCCATTATGTTTCTCTTGGATCAGATTTTCCCTCATTGATCCTCTTGGAACACATAACAGATTTCCCTTAAATAACAATCCATTTTGTAGAGTATATCAGCATATTGACTATGAAAATTATTTTATAAAATATGAACATACCTTGTAGGCTTCTGAGAAATCTTCATTCTCACCATAGAGATATTTAAAACTCTCCAATCCAATGCTTTTCAGTTGTATCTGTTGGATTGTCAACATTCTCCTGCTTAATGCATCTGCCACTTTGTTTTGCTGTCCCTTCTTGTGCTTAATGGTAAATGTAAAGGATTGGATGTACTCCATCCATTTCAAATGTCTATTACTCAGCTTCTCTTGGGTGTTGATGTAACTAAGTGCCTGGTTATCAGTAAAAACCACAAACTCTTTGGGTAATAGATAATGCCTCCACTTCCTTAGGGACTGCACTAAAGCATATAACTCAAGATCATAGGTAGAGTAATTTTGCTTGGATTCATTGAGCTTTTCACAGTTGAGTGTGATGCAAGCGGAGTAGTCAAGAAGGTAGGCATGTAGCTTGGCTCCAGGTATGAAATCAATTTGATGACTTATTTCCCTCTTTAATGGTAGAGTTGCAAGTGCTCCATCACTCACTATGCTCTTGTACTTTTCTAGCAGCCTTTGAACTGTTTCAGGTATGACTATCTTCTCAGCCTTTTCTTCCTCTTTGGAATGCATAAGGACCGTATAACCTTCATTCCCTTGGTGTAGATCCTTGATGAACTCTTTACCACAACTCAACATGATATTAGGAACCTTGGACTATCCTTCATCATCCTCAATCAATGATTGCAGTTTGAAGGTTCTTCCATCCTTCTCAAATGAGATGGTGTTCTCTTTCCCATCATAAATGGAGCTTCTGTCATATTGCCATGGTCTGACCAGTAGTAGATGACATGCATCCATGGGTAATACATCACAAACCAGCTTGTCTTTATAGCCTCCAATTGAAAATTCCACTGTTACTTGCTGATTAACCAAAACACTCTGCCCTTTATTCAGCCATGTGACTTTGTAAGGATTGGTATGAGGTACCTTCTGCAATTTTAACTTAGTTACTACCTCCTCAGAGATTATATTATCTATTGAACCTGAATCCACAATGACTTTGCATACTTTCCCAAGTATTTTGCACCTTACTCTAAAAAGAGCTCTTCTTTGCTTAGGTTCCTCTTTGTCTGGCTGCCTAATCAACACCCTATTAAACATCAGACTTTCACCTACTTTTGATTCTATTTGACTGATCTTAGGTGATTTGACACTCATGGTGTCCTCTTGTGCATAGGCCACTCTCTTTTCATTGCTTGATGAAGAAGCTTTCTCCGGGCATCTACAAGCTAGATGACCTAGCTGATTGCATTGGTAACATTTCATGGTGGAAAAGTAAGAGTTACCTATGCCTGCTCCTCTTCCTCTATTTGAACCTCCTTGAGGTCCTCTTCCTCTATTAAATCCTCCTCTTGAGGATGTTTCACCTCCATGCTCAGTAAGCTTAGATTCTCCTTGGTTTCTTTGATCATTACCTCTTCCTTGGTAACCTCCATGCTGTCCTCTTTGATCTCTGCCTCTTCCTCTACCCTTAGAGGACTGATCATGCTTTATTTTATTCCTCTCTTCAATATTTATAGCCAGCTGATAACATTGGTGGACTGTCTTGGGGCTGAGTAAAGCCATCTCTTCCTGTATGTTCCACTTCAAACCATTGAGGTACATAGCCACTTTTAGGCTTTCATCTTTTGCCACATTTGATCTCAAGCAAAGCTTTTGGAACTCTTTAGTATAGGTGTTGACATCTTGATTTTTTTGTCTTAAACTCTACCTCATCTTGTGGAGTTGGATCTCATAGTCATCTGGCATATAGTCTTCCTTTACCTTAGCAACCATTCCTTTCCAAGTTGACATGGGCTGTTTACCTTCTTTCTCCCTTTCAGTCTGGACAAATTTCCACCATGACAAAGCTGATCCTCTCAAGCTTGATTTTGTAACCTTCACTTTATGTGCTTTAGTAACTCCATCACACTCAAAATGATTCTCCATACCTTCTATCCAATCTATGACCAAATTAGGTTCCATTTTCCCACTAAATAATGGTACTCCCTCAAGTCCTTTTCTACTCAATGCTTTCAATGCTTTCAAGAAAGGCTCCTCCTCCAAAACAAGATCAGGTTCAGGGACCTTGTCTTCCTCTGGAACCTCTTCTTCCTTTGGTACCTTGTCTTCCAACCTCACATTGTTCAATGCTTTCTCAAGTTGCTTTAATCTTTCTTTTAAATACTTGTTGTCCTCTTCTTGTTCTTCAACCCTCCTGGCTAACTGTGCATTTTTCACCATGGCGGGGGTTTCACTTGACTCAACTTCTGACATATAAGCTGCTTCCCAAATATTTTACTTGCTCTGATACCAATTTGATAGGGAGGCTGCAGGAAGCAATCACAGATTCCTGGAAGCTGCAGGAATCAGTCACACTGTTTTCAGGTGCTACAAGAAGCAATCACAGATTCTTGCACTAGGCCTTGTCATAGACCTCCTTGGTGAAATTTCTATTCCACCCTAACCTATAGGAACTCTACTTTTTCTAAGTTCCCCTAGTTCTCCTGCCAACCTCACTACCTTGTCAAGTTTGCAACTACCAAGCCAAATCTTGGTGCTATGACTCCTTTCTTCCTTAGCCTTTTATGCATCTAAAAGACTAATCCTCCCTCAATACATGAATGAATCTTGCAGGGGTGAGGGAATGTTTTCCAAATCTCCAAAACAACCTCCTAGAGTTCCTGAAACTTCACTTAGACTCCATCTTACCAACACTTGCATGAAGCCTATTCCATAGGTTTAGCCTTGAGCCCCTATTTGGTCTCTGAATAGGGGTAAATTGCTTTTCCCTCCTAAACCCACCAAAGAAACATGGTTCTTGGCTTAGGAAATGTGTTTCCCCTACCTACACCTTCAAGATTTCTAGGGTCTTGGCTCTGTCCAGGCCGTACTTTTCCCTCATGCAAACTCCGCTCATAAAACTAGGGTTTCTAACTGTCCAGAACTAGTTTTAGGACTGGTGAAAAGTTCTCCTCCTAAACAGATTGCTTGGATCTCCTCCTTGTCACCATACGTGGCCAAAACCTTCCCCTAAATTCTCCAAAAATAATTTTTTAAAAATATTTTCTCCCCTGCAAGTTATCAATGATGTTCTGCAGCCTTTCCTAGCCGGGTCCTCATTGGCTCGCCTAGGGCAAGGCTTTTCTCATAGCTCCTGCAACCAAAAGAAACCTAACTCCTACCATATTTACAGGTATAGAGATGGAGCCTAACCACATTCCCCACAATTTCATACTTTCTGGTATGGAGGGAATGTAGCCTAGAACTCCATTTTAACACAGTTCCAATCAAAACAGAAATAAGGAAATAAAACATAGAATTTACAAGAATGGATGAAAACGATGGAACAGATATCAAATGTGCCAAAAAAACTTCTAGAGGCCTCTCTACATGCCAAAAAAACCTACAAAATTCCTCTTTTAATTCATTTAGCTGTTGTCATGCAAACAAGAATAGGAAAAGAAAAAATAAGACAAGAACTCTATTTTTTTCAATTTTTGGAAAAACAGTCCGTACAAAGAACTTATAACCAACCAAAAAGGTCTTGGTATGCCTTGAATATGTCTCCACAACAATTTAGGTGCTTGGGTCGTGCTTCTAAATGACCTGAAAAGAACTTTTGTAAAACCCGCTGTGTTTTCAGATATTTAACAATTTTTCACTATTTAGCGAAGTGAGCCTCTAAACTCATTGGAATCTTGACACCCTCTTTCGAAAAGACCAAAAAAAAACCATAAGCACCTAAAATAATGGTCAACATGACCTTATGATAGCACCACAAAATTTAAGAGCTCAAAAACAAAATAGTCCTTTACCAGGTGCTCTTGTACCACCTGTTAGGGAAAAAACCACGGTGGATGGCCAATCCACAATATAATCTTAGTATACCCAAAATAAAGATTACAAAATGGGAATGCACTTGCATTTAGGCACATTGCCTAGATCTCACTACTCAAAATAGAAAGGCTCACTATCTTACAAAATTTTGGATTAAATCCAAGCGAATGAACTTAGAAAATAGCCTCTACAAATGCTTTATTACAGTTCTGGTTAAGCTCAGTAGTCGATATTTTGTCGTTCTGACCGATTCTACAATTCTGCTCTGCTCTACACAAACTTGCACTAAAAAATTTTTAATGCACGAGTGAAACTATGTATAATTGCTCAATCACTCTTCTGATTATCAGAACACATATCGACGCACCTTCCTTACACACCAAAATGATGTAACTGATCACTTATATATATCTGCAACAAATAATTTAGCCACAACAAGTCAACTTCAATAAAACTTAGAAATATTGAAATTTTTTTCCTTAGATCATAAATAATATTTAATGTGCATCCACAATGGTCATCCACAACTTAGCTTGGACCCGAAACAAAATGATCAAACACTAAAATATTTGAATAAAGATTCCTTGAATATCCGCACCACGATATATCATCTGAGTTGGCCAAAAAACAATGATGAATAGAAAGATATCAACTGGATCACTGAACTTACATATGACTTGGTACAAGACACTGATATTTTTGGATAACACAAGAAATACATTAATAAACCTTCCATGAGATCTAGAAAACAAAATAATAAGCAAAATTTTTCATGTGAATTGACGATCACAAAATTGGCAGATGTTCTATTCTTCCTGATTGTCCTCAATCTGTCTACTGGTAGGAGAAAATGATGACATGTGGATCCAAATACCGACTAGGGTTGCCTTCAATGACAACACGTGAAAATATTTGCAGTGTCTCTTGCCAATACTATCTTTTTTGAGAACTCCATTAAGTAAATTCAATTGAAAGTATGTTTTTCAGGCCAACTTGTAATGTGTTAAACGTTTCATCTACATGATTCCTTATTGAAAACATGGGTTGATGTGCGCCATCATGTGTTTTGTTTGGGATCATATTGGAATTTGTAATAAGTTGTTTTTGGTCCTCTTTATATCCTAGATAGGACCACATTATGCTTCTCTTTGTGGATAACTTGTTGATAACATTGTTTGTATTCTATTTTGGCTAACGTAATTGATATTTTGAGATCTTGTGGAGGATATAAATGAAAGATAAAATAATTTGCAAGAAGTGAGAGTGTGGTGTAGTGTGTGAAAAAGGAATGATGAAGCGAGTCATGGAAAATAAATATTAGATGAGCCTTAACACCTCAACCAACATAGTGTATTGTTGACAAATGTTGTAATTTCATTCATTACTATTTATTTGATTAAGTATTATTGATTTTTTTATAAGTTGTCAATTCTGATAAAAGTATGAATTTGAATATTGTTGAATATTTTAAAGAGTTTAAGACCCTAAGGGTTTAAGTTTTTATAGATATTAATTCACCCCCCTCTCAGTATCTGGGTGTGTTCAACAATTGGTATCAGATCCAAGCTCCTATGAAGAATCTTAACCTCTTGAGGAAAGGTCTAAGATGGAAGATGATGGATCCTACAAAGGTCCTAGGTTTGATGGGAGAAATTACAACTTTTGGAAAGTAAGAATGGAAAGCCATCTAAAATCTCTTGGGTTTGGTGTATGAAAATATATCAAGGATGGTTAAATACTCCTACTACTCCTCTAATTGATCTAGCTAAGATTATGTTTTATGGGAACAATGCCAAGAAAAATAATGCTATCATGTGTGGGTTAGCTGATTCATAAATAATGAAGGTGATGAGCTATAGTTCTACTAAGGATATGTGGGAAAATATTGGTAGAATTTATGAAGGAGCTAATGAAGTGAAGCAAGACAAAATGAAAATAATCAAGAGAAGATTAAGATACCTTGAGGATGATAGAGGATGAAAATATTTCTAGTTATATGATCTTAGTGGATGAAATAGTTTCTAGCATCAGAGGTCTTGGTGGATATGTGAAAAAGGATGAGATTGTGAAGAAGGTTTTAAGATCTCTCCCTAAATATTATATTCATAAGGTATCTACTATTGAGGAGTTTAAGGAATTGGATAATTATTCATTAGATGAAATTTTTAGGGCTCTCACAAGCTTCAAAGTGAGAGAATTTGAAAAAGATGTTCCAAAGAAGGAAGTAGTATTCAAAGTCAACAAGAAGACCTAGAAGATGAAGCAACTAATTAGAATGATGAATTTGATGATTTAGAAGAAAAATTTATGAGAGGATTGAAGAAAGGAACTAGGGCATACAAAGGTAAGTTACTTTTCAAATGCTTCAATTGTGGGAGAGTTGGAAATTTTTCCTCTACATGTCCTTATAAAGAATCTAAAGATGGCAGCAAAAGAGAGAAGTTCAAAAGGAGTCTGTATTCCAAGGAAACCATTTGTTCTTGAAAAGATGAGGATAATGATTCAAATGATGAAACACTATTCATGGCATTAAAAGATGGAGGCAAAAAGAGTAATTTTGGAGAATGTAAGATATTTGGTACTTTGCAAGCTAATATAGTCAATGAAAGATCAATGAATATGTGGAATACCTTTCATGCAAAGGAAGAAGAAAATGCTTGGGTGATTGATAGTGGTTACTCTAACCACATGACTAGTGACAACAGAAGGTTCATCAGCCTTAAGAAGTGTAATGGTGGAGCTATTAAGATTGGTGGTGATGAGTCAAACATAAATTTGTTGAAAGGGTTCTATAACTATTAATGGAAAGAACAAGACTAAGGATGTCCTCTATATTAAATGTGTGAAGCATAGTCTCCTCAGTGTTAGTCAAATGTGAAGTAAAGTATATAACCTTACATTTTATTCCAAAGGATTGAGATTAGGATGCAAAGGTCTAGAAGATTGGTTGCATAAGGTACAAGGAAAAATGGAAATTTCCATTATATTAAGGACACAAATAAAATAATTTTCTTATTGGCTCAATTTAGCAAGTGTTGGTTATGGAACAAGAGAATGAGACACATAAAATTTGATAATATGGTAAAGATCAATTCTACTCATGGAGTGAGAGATATGCCTAAGATAACTAAGCCTATAAATACATTATGCAAGGAATGTCAAATGGGAAAGCATACAAACACAAGTTTCAAGGGCAAGGAGTGTTCTTCTACACTACTATTAGAGTTGATTCACACTAACCAATGTATATCTACTAGAACAAGGAGTCAAAAATGTGAAAGGTATTTCATGTTTCTTATTGATTACTACTCTAGAATGAATTGGGTTACAGTTTTAAGAGAAAAATTAGAAGCCCTTGATAAGTTTAAGATTTTCGAAGAAAAAGTTGAGAATGAAATGGATGCTAAGATAAAATTCTTAAGATTTGACAGAGGAGGTGAATTTACTTGAAATGAATTTGAATTTTTTTGTGAAGATCATGTTATTAGGAGAAATTTTTCTTCTCATAGAACCCCTCAGTAGAATGGGGTAGCAGTTGGAGAGGAAGAATTGGGTTGTGCAAGAGATGGATAGGGAAATGATGAAAGATACCGATCATCCTGATATTTATTGAAAGGAAGCGGTTCACATTGCTATCTATCTGCTTAAAAAAGTATAGTTGAGGATCAACAACACTAAGACCCCTTATGAGCTATGGGATGGAATGCCTCATACTATTAGATACTTAAAAATATTTGGTAGAAAATGGTACATTGGGAGAGATGAAGACCTTAAGAAGTTTGATTCAAGGTGTGATGAAGGGATCTTTCTTGGCTACTCAACCAGAAGCAAGGCCTACATATGTTACAACAAGAGATTAAGAAGAATACTTGTATAAAATATCACAACAACTAGAGGTTTGTGAACCTAATATACCTCCTTGATTTAAAGAAGAAGAAGAAGAAAAAGAAGAGAAGGAACAAGAATTAGTGAAGGCCCCTAAGACTCCATGAAAATATGTTAAAAAAGAACCATTCTATAGATTATATCACTAGAAATAAGAATGAAGATGTGCTGACTAGGAGAAGGATTTCAAAAGAAAGTGATTAAGTGAATTTGTGTTTACTATCAAATGTTGAGACCAAGAAATTTGTTAATGCTTGAAAATATGAAGGATGGATGAAGGAAATAGAAGAATAATTTAATCAAAGAGAGAAAGATATGACATGGGAATTTAGATCTACTGACAAGAATGTTACTAGAACAAAGTGGGTGTTCTGAAACAAGCTGAATGGAGAAGGTGAAGTTGTGAGGAACAAAGCCAGATTGGTATGTAAAGGTTAAATTCACAAGTTGAAGGTATTTATTTTGAGGATACTTTTTCTCCAGTAGCTAGAATAGAGGAAATCTGTATGTTTCTTGCTCTTGTTTCTCACAATAATTTCATAGTCTATAAGATGGATATCAAGTTAACCTTCCTTAATGGTGATTTAGAGGAAGATGTTTATATTGAGCAACCAAATTGTTTCTAGCTATCTGAAGATCTGGACATGGTGTGCAAACTCAAGAAATATTTAGATGGACTCAAGAAAGCTCCAAGAGCTTGGTATGCTTAGTTGTAATAGTATTTACTTCAACAAGGTTTTAAGAAAGGTACCATAGATAGTAATCTTTACATTAAGGTAGAGGAAGACAAGATTTTGTTAGTGGTTATATATGTTGATGACATCATTGTTGGTGGAGATGATAAAATGTGTAAGAGGTTTGCATAAGAGATGCAAAAAGAGTTTGAGATGTCTATGATTGCTGATTTTTCTTTCTTCCTTGGGCTTCAAATTTTTTAACTAGAAGATGGTATCTTTATCTCCCAGTCTATGTATGCTAAAGAGATGTTGAAGAAGTTTGGTATGGAGGATTACAAACTATTAAGTACTTCTATGGTCACCGGTTGTCACTAGAGCAAGATTGATGAGTCACCTAAGGTTGATTAGACTCTTTATATGTCTATGATTGGATTTTTATTGTATTTGACTACTTCAAGACTTGATATTATGCATGTAGTATGTTTGGTTTCCATATATCAAGCTAGTACTAGGAAAAATCATGAGAAAGTAGTAAAAATAATATTCATATATTTGAAGGGAACTTTAGATTATGGTTTGTGGTATAAGAAGGATGGTTACTTTTCTTTGAGTGCTTATACTGATGCTGATTGGGAAGGATGTGTGGGTGACCGAAAAAGTACTAGTGGAAGTGAATATTTATTAGGAGATAGATTGGTCTCTTGGTTTAGTAAGAAGCAATACTCGGTGTCCTTATCCATAGAATAAACTAAGTATATTGTTGAAACATCTTCTTGCACCTAGGTGCTTTGGATGAAGCAAACTTTGAAGGATGTAAAGGTGGTATATGATGAACCCATTCCCATATTACCTAATAATATGAGTGCAATTAACATTTCCAAGAATTCCTTGATGCATTCAAGGACCAAACACATTTATATCTGGTATCACTTTCTAAGGGAGAAGGTTGCAAAGAAACAAGTCAAATTGGAGTATGTGCCTACTAAGGATCAAATTGTAGATATCTTCACTAAGGAACTTTCAAAGGATACTTTTGATTATTTTTCAATAGAATTGAGAGGTCATTGGCCCTCCCTTTTCTAACTAGATGTAGAATTGTTTCATCTATCTAGGGGGATAAATTCATGTCATATACTTTTCTCCTAGATTGATGTGTGCTACATCTCAGGGGGAGTAGGTAGTTGGTCAGTTGCTACTAATATAGGGAGCATGCATATTTTTTTGAAGGAGTAGTGTAGTTGTTGAGTATGTGCATATGCTAGGGGAGAATGTGTTGATGCTTTCAAATCAAGATATTTTTCCCTTTGTCCTTGAAGTCAAAGGGAGAACATGGGAAAGTGCGTGTTGCCATGAATGCCAAAGGGGGATATTGTTGCACATATGTTTTTCATTTTTGTCATAATTTATCCCAACACTTTGTTTGGGATTGATTGTACACTTAGTTTGGGATATAATTGATGGATTATTTTTTTATAATAGTTATGTTGTTGATGCTCATGGTTGATGTCATACCTTGTTTGATATCAAGTAAAGTAGCTTTGAGTATGTTTTCTATCAACAGAGTTGATATCATGATGATATATTAAGATGATGATTAGAAGTAATGTTAAAGTTGGAGAGATGTTGATTTTCTCTAGTATTTTGAATTCTCTCCCCTATTATTCCTGAGGAAGCATGTGTTGCTCCAAGGAAGTTCTGGTCTTTGCATGTTTGTGAAAGTTTCTGCTACAAGAAGTTGCTTTGAAGTCTATTTGGGATAATACTCCAAATTCCTTTGATGTTGAAGATATGGTCTTATAGTTTGGGATTCAATGTCTATGTTATATGGATTTTGCACTCCTATATTTTTAGGTCGCCATTGTTGTTGAGGAGGTTTTTGGTAATTACAATGGGTTAGTAGTTTTGTTGGTTGCCTAAATTGGTCCAAAAAATGCTCTACATTTCTCCTCATTAGTTTTTTTTCTCCTAAAGCTTGGTGGATGTTCTTTCAGTGTCTGTGTAGTGTCTCAATTCTATTTTCATGTGTTGGTGTTTATCACAAGCTTTTTTTTATTAATGTTCCATCTCACGGTTGTGTATTTTGTACTTCTAGGATGAAGTATTCTATTTCTATTTGGTTTGTGGTGGTTGTTTGTGGTATGATAGTGTGAAATAAGATTTTGGAAATGTTGGTCGATGTTCGTGGAACATATATTTTTGGTTTGCACATCAATGATTAATATTTTAGTGCCTGAACTAAATATTTTAAGAGGTGTGAAATGTGATGTCTCTTTTGCACAATTAGGGTCTTTCACCTAATGGAAAGAGATAGATTCCACACCTAAAATCTAAGTGGTTCACTCAAACTAAGATATGTATGATAAAATTAAGACTAAATTAAATGATATAAATGAAACTAGATGATGTAATTGATTGATTAAGTATGCAAACCCTAAGAAATGTATCTTGTTTGAAAACACATTGTGTAATAAAAAACACCTAGAAATGTGAACAAAACTGAACAAAAATGGATTAAACTAAAAATGTGCACCTAAGATATGGATGGATACTAGAAATGGATTTTGGAATGCTGATAATTCTAATTTTTAGGCTTGGTAGGACTCATTCACCATTCTGGGCAAATCGATCTCAATTCTGTAAAATTGTTTTGGAACCCATTTCAGACAAATGGGTGTGTAAATGTAGAAAACTAAAAAAAGGCTTGAAAGTGGGAATCATTCGCCACTCATGGAGAATGAGTCCAATTTTTAATTTCTAAATATTCAAAGGTGGAAACAAGAGCCTTCAGTTTGTAGTTTCTACTTTTCCAGGTGTCTAGTTCTGAAACTGTTAGATTCGGGTTTGAAAGTGAATTTTTGTGGGTATTTTGAATTTTCCAACAAAGAGATGACTTGAAAAACTTTGAAATGCAATGTTCAATGATTTATAAGCCTCCAAGATGTCTAATTCTACAAAAACACAAGACAAGAAAGAGAAATTTTGGATGTTAGGGCATGGGGGTTTGCCTTGGTCAAACCCCTTTTAGGTAATTAAACCAAAATGACGAAAGAATGTAATGAAGCATGAATCAATGAAGTTAATACCTTGGCATGAAGATTGATCTTCAATGTCTGTAGAAAAACAAGAAGAATCTTCCCTTGAATGTCTTAGGAAGCTAACTTGATGACTTATAATAATGAAACCCTAAATTGCTTGACTTGAAAGAGAAGATGGATGATGAATGAGTTATGAAATGAGTTAATGGATGTGAATTAGGATTTAAAAACTTTATTTATTGGAAATTCACTTTATTTTCTAATAAATTAGACCCCTAAGGCTGACATGAAGAAAACCAAAACATAAATTTCAAAATTTCCCACTAAAAAGTAAAAAATGGTCCAAATGGGACTCATTCGTCACCTTGGGTGAATCAGTCCCACTTGGAAGGGACTCATTCACTAGAAGTGGAAAATTAGTCCTAGTGGGGCCCATTTGACAACTAAGATACTAGTAAGTAAGGAAATAAGGTTTGTATGATGATTTTTTTGGGTATTTCATCAAATTATGCCTTAGGATGTACAATATGGTGTAATAGGAGCCTATTAGTGATGATGTAAAATTCAATTAGGGGTTGGGACACAAAATTCAATGTGAAAATGTGATTAAATACACTTTACAACACTAAACTAAGTTCCACATAGCCTAGAAAAGAACATCTAATGTGAATGTGTAAATCACATTACAACACTAGATTAACATTAAGTTTATTTTATAAGTCTTCTAGATTGATGTGAAGATGTAGTTAAATACATTTTATAATGTTGAACTAAGGGAAAATGGGTTCGTTAAGTCTAGAAAAGCATGAAAGTCTTTTACAATACTTTACAACACCTTTTCAAAACATCGTGAAATGCATTTGAAAGGGTCCAAGACCTAGTGTGGATGTGAAAAACACCTCACAACACCAATTCAAGGCTTCATTAAGTCCAATTTATTCCCAAATCAAGCAACTTTCCTTTTTCTATAGTACATTTAGCCCCCACTTTAGTGAGAAGATTAACAGGCTTCAAACTCATGGGTATGTGTAGGATCATGATGGGCTAAAAAGTGGCGATATGTAAGTGATATGATGGCCCATGTGGCTGACGAATTTTTTTTTTACCCAATATTGATGAAATGAAAAGGGTTTTTAATGGAGTTTCTCAACTTTCCACCAATATAAATTATGCTTTACTGTGAATAAATAATAAATAATTATTATTCATTTTCTATTTTAATTATGACTAAAGTCCTCATTGATAGGCTGATTGAAAAATGTCTATAGCTTTCAAATGGTATCACATTTTTTGAATCCAAAACATGTGTCACATTCTATGCTTCACATACTATAGGATTAAAAAAAAATGAATTTCATAAGTTTTGACCAAGTTATGGTGGTTAGACATACGATTTTTTATATTTTTTAAAAGATGTAATAAAAAAATCATAATTAATTATTTACTTGGAAAACAATATGCATCACATTGGGACATGAGTCCTCTACTTATATGTAAAATCCTATAAAAAAAATCATTTTATTGTGGTTAGGGTGGTCAGACAGGCACCTACTTATTTTTTCCTTGAAATTTAAGTACTACTACATTGAAATTTCAAATTTTCACCAAATAGATTTATTTTTCTTTTAAATAAACCTAGTAGTTTAGAAATTGCACTCAATTTGCTATAGATTTTATTCTTATATATTTTTGAAATAATATAGATAAGTTATTCAAATTTTTACGTCAAGTTGCCTAACTCTGATTTTCTGAATTTTCTTTGCCACTTAAGTGCTTGTTTTTTCCATGATGATCCTGCACATACCGTTACACTAAAGTAGACATTCAAGAGAGATACAAGTGTATAGATGTAGATGAAAAATAATGACAGAGATCAAGAAGGAAGTCAAGCCCCCAGGATCAAAGTTCCTCAGTCAAACCATCAAGATGCATAATCATGCAATGGAAAGCACTAGGAAGAAGAGAAAGATGAAAATGAAAAGGTGGATCAAGCTTTGAACATTTGTACAACTAGTTGTGGATCAAATATAGGCTATTTGTCCAAAAATAAAATGGATACTCACTCTAGGATGATGATACTCTTGGTTGTCCATCGGGTGAGAAAGCCCAAAAGGTGAGAAACATATGCTCAGTTGGTATGTACTCAAAAACACATAGGTGGCTATGGGGAAAGTCATGCCTTGGAATGGGCTTCCCACTCAACCATACCAAATTTATACCTCTTGATAACTTTAATAAGGTGCCACAAAGGAAAATTATTTTATAGCTCTATGAAGTAAGTAAAACTTTGTATGCTTGACACTCATAGACATTGGTAAGGCAAAATAGTGTAAGGAATGTTCAAAGGGATTTTGCATTATTTGTGCAATGTGTCATCTTATGGAACATCATGCTTAATGTCTCCAAGAGAGGATAAGCTGAAATGGTCTCATCTTGTCTCCAAGAGAGGATAGAAGCAGTGTCTCATCCTAGGCAACATTGTACCTAATGCTTCCAAGAGAGAAAATCACAAGAAAAAGAAAATCACATAATGAAATGTGAGTGGTGATGTATGCCCCCAATTTAAAGTGGTTGTGAAAACCAGTACTATAAGAAATTGCTTTAAAGTAGAACAAGAAGACACGAGAGCTTACTCAAAAATCCCTATACCAAGTCATAGTTTTTCGAGAGGCTACGTCATGAAAAAGGGAGTATGCAACATGCAAGCCAACTTAAGCCACATCGTCCATGTCCCAAGCTTGCTATTATATATTCATGATATGTTAACAAATAGCCAAAGGAGGAAAATACAAGTGATATATGAGGTCAAGGCTACATAAGCCCATGCCATCACTTGGTGTAGGAAAAGGGTGAGCCGAAACAACTGATGAAATGCATGCTAGAGTGAAAATCAGTATCAATTAGAGGAATTAGGTGCCCCCACATAGGGAGGAATTCCAAACTCCTTAAGATGTTGGATTATACGACTCAAATTATTACATTCATTAGTGGAGTGACCATGAAATCTATGATAGGTGTAGAATGAAGTCTTGTAATAGCATTTCTTACGAGTTCATGGAGGGAGGGTGATCAAGTGATCTTGGAGTCTCGATAAGATACCAGATTGATCAGTGGTAGAAGTTGGTCTTGTGGTTTTTTTCAAAGATACATCTTTCTTAGTATTAGATGTCACACTTACACAAGTTTCTCTAGATTGCGATATTTTGTTCTCACTCCTACAAGAGGAGGGAAAATAAATTGGATTTAAATCATTGGTATCTTGGGAGATGACATTGACATTAAGTGAAGGTTTGTTGTTTGTGACATATTTTGTAAAGGACGAGGTTCAAGACCACTGGTGTTGAGGAGTTCAGGATGGACGATTGTTAAGAATGATTTAGGAGTATGTTGTGTGATAGGGTTTATAGGGTTGCAAATACCTTGTTCATGAGCACCACATCCTTTTCCACTATATCCAACTTGTTTCGTAAGCTCATAACCTTTTCCATAAGGATTATTCATTACTTTTGAATTGGGTGGTTGCTCATTAATGTGTTCGTCAAAGGTTGTTGTGTAGTTTGTGTCTTTGTCTAAAGTGGTTGAGGAGGATGCTTTCGAAAGGTTGTCTGAATTTTGTGTTGACAATATTGTTGTGTATTTTCCCTTATGTGAATCTTTGTGGATGATTTTGTATTCACCCATGAAGTCATGCTCAAAATTCAAGGAACCCCAATCATCTTCTAATAGCATCATGACTTGTTCAATATGTTGTTGTTTGTCTTTTTATTGTGTGGGTTCCACTTGTGTGGTTGGTGTTAATGTGTTCAAGGGGTTCTCTTTGGTTTTCTCAAGTTGCAAGACACTATAAGGCTCTTGATCAGTGTCGAGTGTGCATACTTTGTTGTTGTAGATGTATTTCATTCTTTGATGAATAGTGGAAGGCACACCATTCATTGCATGAATCCACGGTCTGCCTAGAAGAAGGTTATATGAAAGATCATGAGGCATAACTTGGATCTGTGTGTTCAATTTAACTTCTCCAATTGTAATAGGTAAAGTGATCACACAAAGTGGTGTCTTTTCGACATTGTCAAATCCCTTAATAGATAAAGATTCAGGTTGAATTTTTGAATTATCCACATGAAGCCTATCCAAAAGGTTTATGCTACACACATTAAGGGTTCACTTTATCCCAATTTGATTGTATTGAGAAATGATCATGAAAGCTTCATTTTTTTTTCACTTCCAAAGGGGAGAGTTCACTTTGGTGGAAAATAATGTCATCATTTATTCCTTGGATCATGGTTGCTATGTTAGTTGGTTGCGCATTAGAAGGGACAAGAACTTTTTGGAAGGCTACTTGAATCATGTTCTGATAGTGAGGGGATGCTTCAATGAGATCCCATAAGGATATCTTAGCGGGAGTATTCTTTAGTTGTTCAACAAGATTGTACTCCTGAATCTATGAATTTAAGTGAGGATCTCGAGGAAAAATGGGATTTGGAAAAGGTAAGGGTGTTGGTGTGGGTTGTTGTGGTTGTGGATGATTTCTAGTCTTATATGTATGAGCAACATTATTATGACTTAGTTGCTATGACACATTATTCTAAGGTGGGTAGAGGGTGAATTTGGATTTGTGTTGAGTGTGTTTGTGTGAAGGGGGATAAAGAATGAGTTGAGGTTGAATAATATTAACATCCCTTGGCGAATGAAAGTCTAACTTAGGCTTTGCATCTCCTTTCAAGGGCATAATATTATTATCAATGCCATATTTTCCTTGTATAATGATATTATTCTTAGAGGGAGAGTGTTTAGGAGAACAACAAACCTCATGTTCTTAACAATTAAGGCTTGGTTCATCTAAAATAACTTAACCAAAACTAAGGGAGTTATTAATGGTTGAATGTGTTTGATTATTGATAGTGGGAAGATTAGAAGAAGACTTTATTCGATTGCCAGTTGTTTCTAAGGTCTCATTATCTTGTTCCATATTATCTACCCTACTAGGAGAGCTTGTAATATGTTCATCTAAGGTTGAAATTTGTAAAGTATCTTCATCACAAGTAGGAGAGGCATCAAGAGAAGGACCATTAGGATTTTCAAATAGATCTTCCCAAATGGGAGGAGCATTAGGAAAGGGAGGATCAAGGATTTCATGATTCTTAATAGGGATGTATTCTAACACCTTGACCTATCCTCTTTACATCAAGGAGGGATGTTAGGGGATGAACAAGGTTGATTGTCATGGTTATGGAGAGTAGGTAAGGTGATATTTATAAATGAGTCTATGATCTCATGTTCTTGTTGTCTAACATCTTCCAAAGGGGAATAAGGAGATGGACAATCAAGACCCTAAAGAATTGTAACTTTTTTCACCAAGATACCTTTGTCACTAAAAGGAGAGGTATATAGAGAAGAAAAAGTATGTGTGTTTTGTCTACACCTCCATTCACACCAATGGGTAATGTAATGGTTTGGTCAAAGCTATGACTAACATGTTCCTCATTGTGGTAATCAAAATTAAACTCATAAGAGGGGATATTGTGCTTATAAAATCCATGTTTAACCAAATCAAAGACACATCTTGTGAAAAAGAACATGCTATGAAAAAGGAAATAAAGCATAATGCAATGATTTATATGTAATTTTCAGATGTAAAACAAAGTAAGTTGCTAATTATAGTATGTAATAATCTAAAAAATGAAATGTTGGAGATGTAAATGTGAAATTAAACAATGCATGAAATGAGCTAATGTAAGCTAGATCTAATGAAATTCATGTTATAGAAACTCAACTAACTGATATAGTTATGTAATGGTAGCAAAAAAAAGCTGAAAAATAAGGTTTTCAGTCCCGTAAAGGGTAGTTTTAGGGGTGAAAAGGGACTAATTCATCCAAGGCAGCAAATGAGTCCCAGTATGGACTTATTTCAGAATTTTCATATTTTTTGAGTGTTTTTTATGTTTTCTAAGTTCTATGATGCAAACCTAAGTTAAAAATGTAGAATTTGAGAAAATTTAAATGAATTTAGATGCCAACAATGCAACCTAAATGCACTTTTTATGAATGCAAAATTTGAAACCTAGCATGCCAATTAACTAATGCAAACCCTAATGCAAAGTCAATGCAAGGCTAGATCTATGATGAAGGACTCCAAATCAGAAAAGAGAAGTATCCTAAAATTAGGTTCACATTGGGTTTGCCAAAATGAATCAAATATTTTAAGAGGTGTGAAATGCTATGTCTCTTTTGCATAATTAGGGTCTTTCACCTAATGGAAAGATATAGACCCCACACCTAAAATCTAAGTAGTTCACTCAAAATAAGATATGTATGATGAAATTAAGACTAAATTAAATTATATAAATGTAACTAAATGATGGAATTGATTGATTAAGTATGCAAAACCTAAGAAATGTAAATTGTTTGAAAACACAGTGTGTAATGAAAAAACACCTAGAAATGTGAACAAAACTAAACAAGAATGGATGAAACTAAAAGTGTGCACCTGAGATATGGATGGAGACTAGAAATGGCTTATGGAATGCTAATAATCTTGACTGTTAGGCCTGGTAGGACTCATTCACCATTTTGGGCGAATTAGTCCCAGTTTTGTAAAACTATTCTAGTACCCATTTTAGACAAATGGGTGTGTATAAATGTAGAAAACCAAAAACAAGACTGAAAGTGGGACTCATTCACCACTCATGGTGAATGAGTCCACTTTTGAATTTCTGAATATTCAAAGGTGGCAACAAGATTCTCCAGTCTGCACTTTCTGCTTTTCCAGGTGTCTGGTTCTGAAACTATTGGATTCAAGCCTGAAAGTGACTTTTTTGTGGGTATTTTGACTTGTACAATGAAGAGATGACTTGAAAAAATTTTCAATGCAATCTTCAATGATTTCTAAACCTCCAAAATTTCTAAATCTGTAAACACAGAAGATAAGAAAGAGAAATGTTGAATGTTAGGGCATGCGGGTTTGCCTTGGTCAAACCCATTTTAGGTAATTAAACCAAAATGATGAAAGAATGTAATGAAGCATGAACCAATGAAGTTAATACCTTTCCATGAAGATTGATCTTGAATTTCTGTAGAAAAATATGAAGAATTTTCCCTTGAATGTCTCAGAAAGCTAACATGATGACTTGTAATAATGAAACCCTAAATTACTTGACTTGAAAGAGAAGATGGATGATGAATGAGTTATGAAATTAGTTAATGGACGTGAATTAGGTTTTAGAGACTTTATTTTAGAGGAAATTCACCTTATTTTCTTGTAGATTGGATCCCTAAGGGTGACATAAAGAAAAAAAATTAAATTCCAAAATTTCTAGCTGAAAAGTTAAAAAATGGTCCAAATAGGACTCATTCACCACCTTGGGTGAATTAGTCCCACGTATCAAGGAATCATTCTCTACAGGTGGTGAATTCATCCCAGTGGGGCCCATTTAATAGCTAAGATTCTATGAAGTAAGGAAATAAGGTTTGTATGATGACTTTGTTGGGTATTTCTTCAAATTGTGCCTTGAGATGTACAATATGGGGTGATAGGGGCCTACTAGTGATGATGTAAAATTTAATTAGGGCTTGGGACACAAAATTCAATGTGAAAATGTGATTAAATACACTTTACAACACTAAAATGAGGTCTACATAGCCTAGAAAGGCACAAAATCTAATGTGATTGTGTAAATCACATAACAACACTATATTAACATTAAGTTTATTTTATAAGCCTTTGAGATTGATTTGAAGATGTAGTTAAATACATTTTATAATGTTGAATTAATGGAAAATGGGTTAATTCATTCTAGAAAAGTGTGAAAGTCTTTTACAACACTTTACAACACCTTTTCAAGACATCATTAAATGCATTTGAAAGGGTCCAAGACCTAGTGTGGATGTGAAAAAAACCTCACAACACCAAGTCAAGGTCTCATTAAGTCCAATTTATCCCAAAATCAAGCAAGTTTCCTTTTTTCTACAATATAGTGCCACATATAGTATTGAGTTGGTTTTTTGGTGAATTTGTGGGTAACTGGTCGATAGGGCTTGTTCTTTTTCTTGTGATATGTGCTTGGGAGTCTACGCTAGAATTTGAGGTTGTGTTAAGATGGATTTGGATCCTAACCTATCTTGTTGAGAACCGTATTGAGTAAATTTAATTTAAAGTAAGTTTATTGGGTTGATTGGTAATGTGCTACACATTTTATCTACATGTTTCCTTGTTTCCAACTTGGGTTAATGCATGCTAGCATGTGTGTTGTTTGGGATCACATTGGAAGTTGTAATAATTTTTTTTGTGCTCTCTATCTCTTGGATAAGACCACATTATGTTTCTTTTTTATGGACAATTGGTTGAGATCGTTGTTTATATTTTGTCCTAGATGACCTAATTGAAGTTTTGAGATTTGTGAAAGATATAAATGAAAGATCAAATTAATTGAAAGAAGAGAGAGTGTGGTGTAGTGTGTGAAAGAGGAATAATGAAGTAAGTCATGGAAAAAAAAGATCAGATGAGCTTTAATGCCTCATTCAACAGAGTGTAAATTGTTGAAAAATGTTGTAATTTCATTCACGTGTCTTTCTATTAGATAGTGAGTCTCTTCAACTGGTCCTTATAATTTGTATCTTCCTCTGGGGTTGTTTACATCAGTGATGCAAGTCCTTGTATCTTTCCCTAAGGTTGTGTTCCTTAGTCTTCAAGTCCTTTAAGGAGGAGTGCACTTCCTTAGGTAGTGAGCCTTAAAAAAATTTGTAATTTTGTAAGTAGTGAGCTTCCTATATTGTGATATTTCTCACCATGTTTTCTCCCTCATTTAGTTTTCCACATGAATCTAGTGTTATCTTGTAAATGTGTTTTCATTTCCTTATCTTTTATTTCTTCAAATTTGATTAAGTATTACTGATCTATTTATATGTTGTTGATCCTGTTAAAATTATAAATTTGAATATTGTTGAAAGGTTTAAAGGGTTTAAGACCTAAATGGTTTAATTTTTTATAGATACTAATTCACCCACCCTCTCTATATCTGGGTGTATTTGAAACAGTTCATGCATCTTGGATATGTCCTATATCAATATAGTATAGACAATTACATGTGTACAAAAGACTATAAAAGCTAGAAAGTGAAATGAAATGATAATTCATAAAACTATGGGATTAAATATAAGTTGTTACCTTATTGAATATGGGTACCAAAAATTTAAGACTGTAATTTTCAACTATTGAAAGATTTAACTAATTCCTCTAGAGTGTGAAACCAATATAACACTACATAATTAAATTCAAAACTATGAAATAGCATTCATGAATTATACATGCATACAACTATAAACTTAACTAATTTTAACAATGTGTCATTTAATCTAACAATAGGAAATAAAGTGGAATAGAAGTACCTCAAGTGGCCCTTTATTGAGTTGTTTTTTCAATAGAAGTTGTCAAAACCTACTTACTCAATAATTCATGATGTCAAACTAATTCCCTTTATTTCATATGAAAACTTGAACTCTTACATACAATCCAACAAGAATCTATGGAATATTTATTATTCAATAATACATATCTATTTTTGCAACTAAGAACAAATAAAAACTAACTTATTAGCATGATCAATTAATAACTTAGAAAAACTAATAGAAACTATATTTACTCCTCAACAATAGATCCCAATATATAGGGTTTTTGAGGAGTTTTATTCCTTTAAAATTGAAAAAAAAACTCATAAAGTTTCCATCCACTCTCCCTCAAATATAGGAAGAGGAATTAGTCTAATAAAATAAGAAAATAACTATGAAGAAAAAGTGTAGAAACTAATTTAGAACTCTATTCCTAATGGGTAACTATCATGACAAAGATGTGTTCCTAAGAGTTTAGTCATGTCATAAATGAATCCCATTGAGAATAGACTCCTTCTCTTCTTGGTGGTCTTAGTCAATGAGAAAAATTATGATGTGGTGACTCATGGTTGAATGATCACCCTTTTTTATCTTTTCGAAGTGTGACACCTTGGATATTTTAACCTCTCCTTTGCAATTGTTCGCAGTCCTTATGCTAGGGACTGAAAAAATTGTAGGTTAACAATATTTCTTACTACAGCATGTTAGCTTCATTCCTACAAAATCTACATTATTAACAATCATAACTAAACATAAAATCATATTAAATCCCATAAACATTCATGCATTCATAGAAGCATATATCAGCATAACTCATTTCCATTTCCACATACTTGAAACTGCTTAATAGTGTATGAAAGGCATATAAAAGATATATAAATTCTTTGTAATGTTTGTGAAACTTACTAGATGAAAGCGTAAAATCATAAAAAAGTAAAAGGATAACTAGAAATTAATTGAACCCATCACTTCTCCCCAACCAAGCTATTTATTGTCATCAAGAAACTTTAGGGTTGAAGGTTATATTGCAGGGTCATCTCTCTAAATTCTACCACATGTAGTTTACTGACTTTCCCTATTTCAAATAATATCCTTGTTGATTTGAAAGCTTTATTAGTATTATTTTTGTTGTTGCATCTTCCTATTGGTCTCTCCCTATCCAATTTGGTATAGGAAACAAGAAGATATGAGGATGGAAGGTGAGAGGGAACCAAGAAGCTCCATTTCTCATTACAATTGAAAAATATTTATGTGACCTATAAATCATTGTTGCATAATTATGAGTAGAGTGTGGTTCCTTTCTCTTGAGTTCTGGCATAAGTTCATTCCACTTGCTTTGAAAAAAGTGAAGGGATTCTCTAATTATACCTATTGATAATTCCTTCATTCTCTTATAATCTCTTTCTCTACATTCCATAATATTTTCTTTGAATCTTCTATGTTGGATGAGTTCTAACTATTCATCCACTACTCCATTAGGGTATTTTGAATACTCTCTTAGATTTAAGGGGACAGATTCATCTTTATCATGATATTCATAGAGAATATTTCCCCTTTGGTTCTCATTTATAACAAAAGAGGCCAAGGCTATTATTTGGAGATCCCTCACAAACATTAATGGGTTCCATTAAGTTTCACAAGAAAGAACAAAATTGTGCAAATAAAACTCACACAATTAGTCTTTCATTTTAGGTGTTGACTTCTAGAAATTTTTTTAAAATTAAAATATGGAATTCATTACAA
The DNA here is from genome assembly GCA_007258455.2 of Sequoia sempervirens. NCBI lineage: Eukaryota > Viridiplantae > Streptophyta > Pinopsida > Cupressales > Cupressaceae > Sequoia > Sequoia sempervirens. The sequence continues at coordinate 157,155,675 of VDFB02256132.1, read as the reverse complement.
TAGCTAAGTCACTAATTATCTGGATAAACTAAAAACATAAAAAAATTTCTTATAAAAACAAGGCATAAAACCTGGCAGAAAGTCTGCATTTCATCAGCTATACTATTTTATTTGCTAGTTCTTCAATTTTTACTTTCAATTTCATCAGTTCTATTTCTTGCTTCTTGACTGTCTTGGTATGATTAGACATCATTTTAGTTTTCTCTCTTTTCCATTCTTTTTCTTTTTAGAAGAATTATTGTGTTCTCTTCCACACTCAATACCAAATGACACAATAGTCAGTGTAGTGGGGGTTTTTATGTTGCAAGGTGTGTGTCTTTGGTCTCCTTGTGCTGTGCAACATAGCGCTTGGGTACATGAAATGGATTAATCACCTCCCATGGATTCATTAAATCTAATGGTTGTATCGGGCATTAACAGGTCAACATTTTGGTGCCACAACAATTTTCTATGAAATAATTGGTATTCGATATTGGATTAAGGGTTCAAACTCCTCACTTGTGTTGGGGGGGATTGTTGTAAGGTGTGTTCTCTTAGTATTGTGTTTCCCAACATAGTTCTTGGGTTTGTGACATGGCTTAACCACCTCCCGTGGATTCATTAACTCTAGCAATTGTATCAGGCATTGACAGGTCAATCTGTTGGTGCAACGACAACCATCTATTCAACACTTTATAGGTCCAATTGTTCTATTTAGAACTGGACATTTTCCATCTGTTTCCACCATGGAAAGTTGTGTCAATATTTCTAGTTATGATTCATGTTCAAATTTATGGAGTCTTTCTTCCAACTTCCTAATTCTTGTATCCCTCTCACTGTCCATTTGCTAATATGTTTTCAATAAGTCTTCTAATTGTTTCATTCTCCACAAGGCTTCATGCAATTTTTTATTTTTATTCCTTTCTTCTAATAAGAATTCCTCTTTCTCCAAAAATTGTTCTTCTCCTACCTTTTCTGTATAAAAAAAACCCTTCTAAGATAGGGCTCTTCAAATATTTTCTTCTCATCTTTTTGGCAACAAATTTTTCTGTTAAATCAGAGTCAAAAGTGCTCGTAAAATAAAAATATTGTATAATTGGCACTTTTATTTCATCACCAAGGGTATTTCCCTACGAGTCCGTGTCTGTTTCTATCATTACAACATATTTTTTTCTTTATATCCCTTCCATTCAAGAGTCGCTTCTTTCTTAGGAAATGTGATCACCTTCTTGATGGTGTGGCTCTCATCTAGCCCTTTATAGGTGCAAAGGTAGAAGCCCCACTTTATTTTCTTGTCTTTTGGTGGCCTCTTACTAGAAGTTGGGGTTTTCAAATTATCTTCAACTACGAGCTACTCAATAGAGGTTACAGGTTATGTTTCTTGCAAACCCTTCTCTTTTGGTTCCTCCATGCTACAAGTAGGTGTCATATCAATGGAACCAAAGGGAATATCTCCCTCAAGAGTAGCCATTACAAGTTCTTCTACTTCTCATTCATATTCCCTATCTTCTTCATTATGTATTTGAATAATATTGTTGATATTGTTGCAATTCAGAAAATCCTCCCAAGACACATTAGGAATTTAAACCCTAAGGATTATTTTAACCAAAAAAGTTACTAGAAAAAAATAAGATAGATTCAGTTGGTTTCTTTTCCTTTTATATTTTGAGGTCATTCTCTTCAACAAATTGTAAAGAAAATTTGGAACACTAACCTACCTCCCATGGCATAAGTGACTAAGAAATTTGAAATATAATGTATACATCAATGACTATCTATCGTCACAATTCAAATACCTAATTATATGTGAGGCTATAGATGCCCAAAGCCAGGGTAAAGATAAGAAATTTGTACCTTGAGAAGAAGAATCCAAGTTCTCACCTAGAAAGGGGAACTAATTTCTAGTTGTAATGACATCTACCATTACTAAAATTTCCTCTCCATTTATTGGAAGCCTCGATACTTCTACAATGGAAGCTTCTGATGCATCCACTCTCAAGCACCTAATAATTATCTCATCATTCTACAGAGTGCTAGCAAACTACTAAGCCATCAATTCATTAAATTTTGTGTCTGAGGAAGTAATCCAACCAGCCATCCCATTGGAAGATTGGCATTCACTTTCTATCTTCCAAAAAAAATATGGGGTAATTGTTCTCCTCCCAATGCAATATCTCAATTGAATCACTTCTTTTTGGATTTGCTTTGCTATATCAATGAATTTAGCCAATTTTGTAATAGATATCTATTCTTATTTTTGAACTTCTAAACACTTAGTTTCCTCTTTGAGAATGGTAGAAGATAAAAATGGAAAAAAAAATTGGAAATAGCTAAAGAAAATAAAAATGGAAAAAAAATGGAAATAGCTAAAGATTATGGGAAAAACAAAGAAGTTGAATCCACTTCTCATGGAAGTTTCGAACTTAGCCAAAAGTGTGAAATTGGGAAAAACAAAACAAGATCTCACTTTTTATGAAACAGGATCCCATTTAGCTTTGAGACCTCAAGCCAAAAATGGGATCCTATTTTCTAAAAGCAGGATCCCATTTCATGAAAGGTTAAAATATTTAAAAAAGAAAACATGATCCCATTTCTTAATGTTTCAATTTTTGGCATAGTTTTTTCTATGGGTTTTGGGTTAGAAAAAAGGCTTAGGGAGCCAACCGTTAGGTTTGGACCTACTTTGATAGTCAATGTTAGTAGAAAAGAGTGACTTTGGACATATGTGTAAAGATGTTTTTGCATAATTTTTTGATGAAATTAAAACTCATTATAGATGAGATTGTGTAAATTTCAAATATTTAATGTTTTTTAGAGTTGGATTATTTTTTTCTATTTTTCAAATAATTTTTAATGAAACTAGTCCATGAACTTGAAATAACATGTTTTCTTATTATTTTAATAACTTTTTTATTAAAATATTTTTAGAAAAAAATTATATGTGAACAATATTTAGACAATTATTTTCAATTTGAAAAAAAAATGATAAGTTTAGGTCATCTTATTTGTGACGTACACGAGGGGTTTTCAAAAAAATAATTATGACCAATAAAAAATTAATTAAAAAGTTACAAAGAAGATCATGAACAATATTTGGTGTCTTGTATATCTTTTCCCTAAAGGATTCAAAAAAATACTTTTATTTATTTGTCAAAATATGGTTGACGTACAAATGCATGGTATGGCCCTGAAAAGTGACTTTTAAAGAGTGGGTTTTAGGCATGCCTATTGAAAATAAATTTGTATAATATTGGTATTAAAATAAATTATATATTTGGAAACTAGACTCTAAGTACTACATTTCATATTACCAACTTTTGTTAAGATTCAATATTTAAAAGCTTGAAATTTTTAGGTCAAATGTGACAAGTTCTGAAAATCAGGGAATACACTCCCACTTTTTCGTCAAAAAGTGGACTCAAATTCTTGCACACACCCTTAAAGATTATTTCCTATGAATAACCATCCCCCAATTGAAATTTCTAATTATCCTCAATTAGGAAGTATGGAATGTTAGAGGAATAATTAATAAGAAATGGAAAATTTAAATGCTAAGTTGATATGCATGCACAAATGATAAACATATATAAAATTAGTAAGATTTATTGTTAATTATGATAATTAATATAAAGAGTACCTATTTTCATGTTGTGAGATGATTTTTGACACATTTGAAGTTGTTGAGTATCACCATGTAGCATGATTTGAAATGATATGTGTAATGGAGCAAATTCGCACCGCTAGGAAAATTCCCCATTTACATCGCCCCTACTTTAGAAAATGAAAATCATATGATTAAAATATACATCCGCCACCTTTCCCCATTCATTCGATAGCTCATTTTCATGTTGGTCTGAATGAATTTTTTCAAGGATGTGCATATGTCACGTAGACATCTACATGTGTTTCTATCCTGCGAGGATTCCTACCTCTAGAATCTACAAAGGTGTTATGTTTCTCCATTGGTAGCAAAGAATAACTTATTTGACTCCCTTGAAAAATGCCAAATGGCCCTCTTTCCTCCTTTCCATTCAAATTTCCTAATTCTTAATTCTATCCAACTTCACCTTTCTGCAACTCTTGACTAAATTCTTCATGCTCTCTTGATTAATTCTCACACTTCAAGCTTCACCACTTCATTGTAGCTACAAGTTGGTTTCTTGGCTCCCCCACTTCATTTTTTGTGACATCATTGTTTTTGGAGAAATTCCAAGCTCACTCCTACTTTCCTTGAGAGCATGTAGATGTAAAGGTGATATCTCCCCTTGTCCATTGCTTATGCATCATTGTACTTGTGTAGTAGCATATTTTTGTTTGTGTTATTGCTTAGAACTTCCATTTCCATACATCTCTTTATCATTTTCCACACTCGTTGCTATATGGTTTTTCATGGAGGTGGACACACCTAAGTGGGAGAGTAACTGAGACAATCCTCTAAAAACAACCCCAACATTTTCAATGGTTTAATGTGTGTAGGTACCCTTGTATATATCTCTTTGAAGATTCAACTCTCAGATAGAAAGGTCTTCTTTTCTCACCTCCTCTTCATAAACCCAAACATAGTTTAGTTAAAGTATTCTTCTTGTTGTATTGCATTCTTGTCCTTGTTTGTTATTTTATCATAGCATAAAACTTCATTACTCAGGTTGTTAGTTAGATTTCATGTGTTTTAATCTATCTTTGAGACCTATTTGTACAAACACAAGTGTGCCATGTTGGACTTCATATCCTACATTTTCATCCTTAGGAAGAGAGTTGTCTGGGCAACAGGTAACACTCTAGAAATCAGCTCGTCTCACCCTCTAAAAAGACTCAGATTACCAGAAGGATAACGACTACTAGATTGTTCTTCCTTTTCAGCCTTAGCATTTTAACCTTTCTGAATCACTTAGGAAGCTTGAGGTAGATCATGGCAACTTGTTGTTTAGGACTCTCTCGTGGCCTGGAGTCCCTGTGTAGCCGATCCTCCTCCTCTACATTTTGGTGAACCCAGCGTGAACATCGTAGTGCCTTATTTTTCATGTCGAGATTTCTCCTCTAGCATCTCATGTGGGTTGTAGACCTAAATGTTGTGAAGCTCTATGAGATTTACAACTCAATCTACAACCTCCAAGTACATTGTCAGAAGAAGCGTGCAACACCTAGAGATGAATTTAGCAAAGGTCAATATTGGTCTCACTTCTTAGAGAATGGTTTCAGGGACAAAGATGAGATTCTTCAGGGAGATGACTTGTGTCCCTACTCCTACCATTTCTCCTTTGGAGCTACCTCTGGACAAGGATGATGCTCTCGTTAAAGCTATAGAGCACCTCCTTTCTCTAGATAAAAGGCTCTTGGATCTCACAAATCATTTGGAAAAGAACAAAATATGGCTAGGGCTATTAGGCTTGTCAATGAAATGAGATATATGTTAGACAAGGATCAGGTAGGCCTGGAATTTCTCTAAGGCCTTACCAACATAATTGTAGCATATGCCCCTTCTTACAACTCTAGATCAAGTGTTATCTCAGGTTCTATTCTTGAGACCTCTGAAATGAAGATAGGAGTCTCAATGCCCATGACAATGATATACATGACCAAGACAGGCCCTTCCATCAATACCACCCTTGTGCCTAAGCAACCTCCAACCATCAAAGTAAACAGGGTCCCTTTGGGATTCAATGCCATCCCTCCTAATGCTGGCGGTGGTAACATTGGGGGAAATGTTTGCTCTAGTGTTGGGAACCTTGGTGGAATCGAGGATGGTGGTTCCAATAGCTCCAATGGTTCTGGCAGTGGTTACATTGGTCCTGTTTCATTGTTTGATCTTGTTTTGAATGCTTTGCTATTAAACATGGGCTAAATGAAAAAGTAGTTGGTGAACCTATCCTAGGCCACCTCCTAGCCAATTTTCTAGCCTTTCTTTCATCAAATTCCTTTATCAATAGAAATTCTAAAAACTCCTATCCCGTAGGGGATGTAGATTCCAAATTTTGAGAAGTATGGTGCTAAGGGAGATCTACAAGCACATGTCTCAGCATTCAATTCCATGTGTACAAATTTATTCCACCATGATGCCCTAATGGCCAAGTTGTTTCCAAGATTTCTCAAGGAAATGACCCTCAAGTGGTACTATTCCTTGCTTGAAATTCCATATTTTTGTTTGATCAACTTTTGAATCAGTTTCTTTGACAATTCCAAGAAAACATCGAGCCAAAGATAGCCTTTTTTGGACCTTGTCTGATGTAAGAAGGGAGAGCATGAGAAAATAACTAATTTCATTGCTTGATATCAAGCATTGTTTTCACATTTTTCTTATCCCATTCTTGACTCAGATGTGCAAAAGGTTTTTCTCAATAACCTGCAAAGGTCTTGGCCAGAGAAGTTTTCTTTATTGAATTACCCTTATTTTGCACATTTGTGGCTATGTTGTGGGAGTACCAATAGATGGTTGCTCAGCTAGAGGGATCCTCCTCATGCTTCCATCTTGAAGGTAGGTCTATTGTATCAATTTTTCGTAAAGGTAATTTTTTTGTGAATTTAGTTGTCGCTTCTAGTGACATAGGCCTAAAACATAACAAATAATTTACGAAGTTATTAGAATCACTCATATATTCTAAAGAAATTGCTAAAAGATAAAGTGATAACCTTGTTAGACCCTCGGCCCCTTACTGAACCTTATCTCGACTAGTATGAAGAAAACACATTCTTCCAGTACCATTGAATTGACAGACATGACACTAAAAGATGCATGCACCAAGTCATGAGATACAAGATAGCATCGATGATAGTACTATGTACCTTGATGGGAAGAAGAAAAATGCTAACAAGTTAGTCGAAAAATCCAACAATGACTTGTAAATCTATATGAATCCATTTCCATACCACTCTATGAATTTTATTGTTGAACCTTTTGATCCCATTTCCCTTGAGTTCTCAAAGTATGTAAATATGGTTTCATTTACATGCATTCCTCTCACTCAACCAGTGAATGGATCCCTAGACATATCTTTCACACCGTAGGAATTTCCTATGAAGAAATAACCTTTCCATTTGTATATTCCTACTCACATTAACAAAAAAATCATAATTGATGTCCTGGTTGATCCTGCGAGTCATATGAATGTTATAACAGAGGAGGCTCTATTGATAATTTTTTTCATAGGGAGGAATATGAGTGTAGACACATAAAATATACTGATTGACATCATGCATTTGATCCTGACTTACCAACATCGTTTCTTCCTAAAACATCCCTTGGTCTAACCATTTAATCAAATTCCCCCATCTGATTAAATTCATCAATAATCCTCTCTTGATTAAATAAATCACTTTGTCTAATTAAGTCATTTCTCTTGTTAATTAAATCAATCTATCTGATCTAATTATCCCTATTTAATTAAATAATTAATTTATTTGATTAAATCTCTAAAGTCTATCCATTAAATTAAATAAATTAAAACCTTATTTCATTTAATCTAATATCAGCTCCTTTAAAATTAAATAAATCAAAATCCTTATTTAATTAATCTCTTGTCATATTCCTCTCTTATTTGATTTAAATAAATCCATAAATTTGAGTCAAATAGGTCACATCATCTAACCTCTCTCCTGTTAAATTAATTAACCCTTGATTAATTTAACCTCAACTCATGTCACATCCTCTAGATAATGCAAGTTGCACATGAAAATATATTTAATTCATTTATTAAATCTCTGTTTTCCTCACAAGGCATCTTTTGGAATATTCTCTCAATTTGAATTCAAAAATTCCAAGTCAACATGTACATCCAACAAGGCATTTAAAACCTCTTACATGTCCTTTGCCTTCAGCCATGTGGCATTTATTGCATTTTCCCTTCCCTCTTGCATGTCATTTCAAATTTGAATTTCAAATATTGGCATTTATTGGCACAAACCCCAAATCTTGCACATCCATCATCCATTCATAGCTTGACAAGTGGCATCATATCATTGGATGAATGTTAGTCCCACATTGCTCAAATTTAGGCATTCATCCATCTTGAAATCCTATAAATGAAGAGTTCCTCTCCTCATTTTATCATCCACAATCCAAGTAAAGTTACCATGCTCAAATCATTAGCCATTTTCATCCATCATCATTGAGTTCTTAGCTAGGTTTTTGCAGATTTTGGCTTGGAGTCTTCATTCTTCATCAACAAAAGTGGATGAATCTCTTCAACATTTGAAGCTTGCAATCTTAGGAATTGGGAAAGGGCCAATTTTCACATCAAATTGGCACCAATTCCCCCATGGGATCATGAATTTGCATATCTGATTAGGATTTTATCTTGTTTTTGTCCTTTGCATTATGTTCTTCAATATTTTCTTCCTATTTTGAGTTTGTAAATGGATTTCATAGGGAATCCTTGTTTTGGCTTGCAAATTCTTGTTTAACTTGTTTATTCATGTTGTTTTGCAGGTACCAAGGTTAGGATTCGCACAATGAGAAGTTATAGACCATGATACATACACATGATAGACTCTTGATCCCTCCCCTTGGTTCCATCACCCTCATGGTCTTTGTAGGGCCCAAGGCCATAGATACCCTTTTTGATATCATCCTAGAGTCAGATCTATTTAGGGTGAAACTAGGCATCTTGTAAGTGTCTTAAGTTTTCTCACGAGGGCTCTATGCATGTTGTGCACAACACTAGATATAAACCAATGGTGTTGCATGAGGGGCTACTCATTAGATCACTTTTGGCCTAACTCGGGTGATTTTCTTCCACAAAGGAAAACTTTTTATATTGCACCTATATCAAGTACAAGATTGGGGGCATAAAGCCAAATGTGACCTACCCTGCATCCCCCTTATGCCATCTCTGTCAAGGGTGGCATGATCATGTAGAAGAAAGTTGCCTCCTCCTCTCAACAAAAGGGGGAGGGTAAGATTTCTCGCATCCAAGACCTTCCTCTTCTTCTGTTGTTCCATATAATTCTACCTCTTTCCCTTTTGTGGTGCCTTAAACCTCTACTCCCATTCCTTGCATGGAGAATTCGATGGTGCCTACTTGGTAGAAAGCTAAGCATCAAGTATTTGAACTTCCCATCTTTCCCATAGTGCTAAGGCTCTTTTTCTATGGCAAGGGGAAGGGTCCTCATGGACTTTCCCATGTATCTCGACCTTCATGGCCTCCTACCACTGTTGCCCTACAAGTAGTGAATGGGAAGAGGCTTGATGTTGAGGCACCTATGTTTGCTTCTCCACCTATCATCATTTTTTCTCATGTGCTTCTTTCTCCTGCTCCCATTCAAGAGGCTTCCCTTCCACTGACAACAATTTTGGAGGACACACTTATGGGATAATAGGAGTCTCCTATCTCTTCTCAAGCAATCAATTTTAGTTCCTAGAGCTGATGAAATCAGCTTGCATGTGAGTGTAAGTGTCAAAGAAAGGATCTAGCTACTAAACAAGCTGCCTTGCAAAAGGAGGAAGGGGAGCCAACAACACTTTTTTTAACATCTCCTATTGTGCCTCCATCTTTTGCTCCTTTCACTTCAGTTCCCCTCACCTCAATTTATCTTCTAGCTTCCCACATGAATGTTGATGACCCTCACCCTAAAAGGGTGTAGGTGTTCATGACTCCCTCAATGGATCCCCCTCTTTTGATGTCCCTTCTAGACATCCCTCCATTTTCCCGACCAATGGAAATTTTTAACACCACGGTGGTGTTCATTGTGGCTCTCTCTTCTTCCTCCTTTCCTTCTACTTCTTTTATGGGGAGTCTGCATCATCCATTGAAGCATAAGCTAGAGGGTGACCTCACTCCCAATGGAGGTTAGAAGAAGGGATCACCTTCTTTGGAGGGGAGTTCTACTTTGGCTTGCACTATCCCCATGACAAAGGTAGCCCTGATGTCTCCTAAGTTTTCCATTATCCCTATTGACAAGGTTGATAGTGGATCTCAAGTGCCTCCTTCATCTCTTGCCTAATTAACACATGGCACTTCTATTAAGTGCATGCTTAACTCAGAAGACAATGTCTCGACTCTGTCAACAATCTTTCCAAGGTCAATAAATTTTACCTCATAGGAGTTTAGTGAAGGAGACATCAAGGGGCCTTCTTCCTTAGCTCTTGTCATAGGAGAATTGGAGGGTGCTCCTCTCACTATCCCACCCTTGTAGGCTCATCCAGCCTCCCCATATGATGACCTAGATTGGGAGAATGATGATCTCCTAGTTCATGAGGACTAGGGGAGTACCTCATCTTTATTTGTAGATTATATTTACATGTGTGTTTTGTTTCCATCATGGTCATTTTCATGTTTTCCTAGAGTACCTTTGTCACCCTTATAGGTTCTTCAATATAGGAGTGAAATTATGTCATAAACTTCTTCTATATGTTTCATCATTCTTCTATATGTTGTAAGTTAATTTTTTACAATTAGGGATGATGCAAACTATTGGCCTGGGCATTTAGGCCTCCCTTCCATCTTGACCCATTTTTTTTAATTTTTTGTTCATGTTCTCTTCTTTATATATAGAAACTTTGGGTACTGGTGATATTCTTTTCACACATATATCACAGGTTACCTATAAGAACTGATCTGACCCTAAACTCCCGGATCCCCTTGTCTCTTGATTTCTTCATCTCTACTTGTTCCTTGTTTTCTTTATATTTTCCTACCTCTCTTTCTTCTTGCTTTGTGATGTTGTGGTTCTTATGTGTTGTCTATCATGTGCATGACAAAATTTCCACATTTACATCTCGCTATGTCTCATGGGCCACAACACCACTGCCTTTTCTCTCTTTCCTTAGGATGACAAATATTGCTCCTTGGATCTGCACACACCATCCTATGGAGGCTACTACTTTTCTAATTTTAAATAAGGTATATTTGGTGGCCAATGAATCCCTTAATAAAAATTTTACACTTTTCAAAAATTGCATCCTTTGACAAGGATCCCCTTAGCAAGATTTTCTTTCGAAAAAAAATTTGTAGCAAAAAGAATAAAGAAACTTACCTTCGAGAAGGCCATTAGTTTTATCGGATTCTTTGATGAAATAGATCTTTCAAAAGGATTCCTTGATAACAAGATTATTTACAAAAAAATTTATGCTTTTCTATTGGAGTTTCCCTTTGAATGGCCCCCTTGCTATGTTGAAGGGTTCCCAAGGGACCCTTTGAAAGCTTCTCCTTCAATTGTTTTCTCTAAGATATGACTACTTATTTGTGTGAATTTTGCATGCCTAACATGTTTTATTTGCAACTTAACATGTTGCTTTGTAGGACTGAGCACCTATAAAGTTTCTTTTACAATCAATCTTGGAGGACTAAGCACCTCATCAAACTTTCTTTGAAAGAGTGAGCACCTATATGGATCAATCAAACTCTACGAAGCCTTTCATTTCTGACCCCTAGGACCGATAACTTGTGGCATCCCCTTTGCAAGACTGAGCACTTGTAGAACCTTTGTTCACCTTCTACAAGATTGAGCACCCATGAAGCCCATTCTATAGGAATGAGCACCTGTAGAGGTTTCTTTCACCTTCCATAGGACTGAGTACATGTGGAGCCATCTCTCTCTCTCTCTCTCCCGCACATCTGATCATGTTAGATTAAAGTCTTCTTTGTCGATAGCTCAAGTATATGCTCTTCAACTTTTTTTTCTATATTACCTCGCATTGATGACACATATGCTCACTAAAGTGGGGGGAAAATGTAATGGAGTGAATTTTCACCCCTAGGAAAATTCCCCATTTACATTACCCCTACTTTAGAAAACAAAAATTTGATGATAAAAATCCACATCCGCCACCTTTCCCCATCCACCCATCAACTCATTTTCGTGTCAATGGAGGAATTTTGTTAGGGACATGTGCATCGCATGGATGTCCACATGGCATGCTATCATCCTAATAGGATTTCTTCCTCTATAATTTTTGTAGATGTGTTATGTTTCTCTATCGATGATGAAGCATAATGTCTCTACCTCCCTTGATCGACATGAAACAACCCTTTTGCCTCCTTTCCATTGAAATTTCATAATTCTTCATTCTATCCAACTTCTTCACCATTATTGAAATCTTGAATGAATTATTCATCCTCTCTTGATAAAATCTCACACTTCAAGTTTCACAACCACTTCATTATAGCTACAACCTACTAGTTTCTTTGCTCCTCCACTTTGTTGCAATGATTTTGTTTTTGGAGAACTTGCAAGCTCACTCCTTCCTCTACTTTCCTTGAGAGCATGTAGTTATGAATGTGATATCTCCCATTTTCAATTACTTTTTCATCATTGTACTTACATAGTAGCATATTGATTTTTCTGTTTGTGGACAATGATTTTGGCAAACCAAAGTGCTTACTACCCCTTCTAGGTTTTTTCACCTAAAAGGGGAAAGAATTTGAACAAAATCCAAATATCTACACCCAAATTTAATTTGAATGAGATGTGATATTCATAATTAAGATTCTTTAAATCTCTGATCTGAAAATGAAATGATCTAATGATGCAAAACCTAAGAAATGCAGCTTGTTTGAAAACATAGTGTGATATGCAAAAAGATGAAGTAGATGCAATAATTGAGAAAATAAAGATGCAAGACATAAATTATGTACCTAGAAACTAATGAAGAGTTGACTAGAGACTGCAAAGAGCTCTGAAATTCTGAAAATTCTAATTTTTGAGTCAACTAGGACACTTACACTAGGTTGGGCAACTTAGTCCCAGTTTGGGGAAATTGCATAGAAATTTGTTTCTACCAAAAGGGTACCTGAAAATATAAAAATTTCTAAAAAAGTAGTCCAGTGGGACTAATCGCCACTAGGGGTGACTTAGTCCATTTTGGATTTTTTGCAAATCCAAAAGTGGAAATGGAAGCCCACAACCCACACTCTTCTTTTTGACAGAAATCTGGCTCTAAAACTTCGAAAAACCCTACAAAACAAAAAATGTTTTGAATTCAACTGGGGGATTTGCCTCGGTCAAACCACTAGTTGGTATTTAAACTTTTTGAATGAAAAAATCTGCATAAAAACCCTAGTCTTAAGTGTTTCTAAGACTGAGAAAGGATGAAATGATACAAGATCCTATTTTGATGTGCTAGAATATGATGAATAAATGACACAAGTGAATGATGCAAGACTTCAATGCATGGAATCCTAAAACACTTCAAATGAATACAAATGGCATACAATGTGTAATGAAAACCTTAAGTCTAAAGATAGGACAAAAATCGAAGATGGAATCACTTTGAAAGCAAGTCATTAGGTGTGATTTGATTGCTAGTTGCATCTCCTCAACTTAGATTTCTCCATGATTCACCATAGGCATCCATGATCAATCCTTTGCAATGCAAGATCTTGGACAAAAAGTGAGCTTGAAGACCTACAAAAAACCTAGTTTTCTGCCCCTAAGCTTCAACTTTGATGTAGAAATGCTATTTAATCATCTTGTGGAAGATATTTTGCTCTTGACTTTTGATTTTTGCTTTGTGAAATGACTAGGAGATGTGAAAAATGACCTAAAAACATGTATTTATAGTCATTAACACCGAATTACTCAATATTTTAACATCATAGGCCGACGTCCCTCACAAATTTGAACTAGGTTGGTGATTTTCCCACTCAAAAGTGGAAAACACCCCAAAAAGGACTAAGTCGCCACCTTGGGCGACTTAGTCCCACCGGGAATTTTTTGGTGGGTTGCATTAAATTTGAGTGGTTTGAGTGGTATTTGTCAGGATTTAAGTGGTTTGTGATTGAAATAGGCCTTAAGGTCCAAAATTATGAGCATGAGGGGCTTGTAAATGCAATTTTTAAGGGGTGATTGAAACAAGGTGTCTAAAGTAGGACCTAGTTTACCACAAAATTGTCTCTTTCTTCAAGAGTATACATTTTTTGGTGACACATTGTTATAGCTTGGCACTTGCATTTTCATACATCTCTTTATCATTTTGTACACTTGTTGCTATCTGGCTATCCAAGGAGGTGGAAACACCAAAGCGGGGGATAGACTGACGCAATGATCTAAAAATAGCCCCAACATTTTCCTTGGTCTTTTGTGCGTAGGTACTCTAGTGGGGATCTCTTTGAAAATTAAAATATTGGATAGGAAGTTCTACTTTTCTCACCTCCTCTATGTTGATTGAATCATAGTTTAGTTCAAGTATTCTTCCTTTTTATTTCATTTTTGTAATTTTCTATTATTTTGTCGTAGCTCATAAAAAATCATTATTTAGGTTGGTAGTTAGATTTTTGATGTTTTAATCTATCTTTTAGACCTTCTATCTATATAGATGCTATCACACCACTAAAATGCTAATGTGCCACACTGGAGTCTATATCCTACGCTGCTATCTTCAAGTAAAGAGCTATTTGAGAAACAAGTTGCACTTTAGAAATTGGCTTATCTGACCATCTAAAACACTCAGATTAGCAGAAGGACACTAGCAACCAAATTGCTCTTCGTTTTTAGCCTTTGCATCTTAACCTTTTCAAATCACTTAGCAAACTTGAGGTAGATTAGGGTAGCTTGTTGTTTAGGACTCTCCCATGACTTGGAGTCTTGAAGTATCTGATCCTCCTCCTCTACAATATGAAGTGATGGTAATGAACTATAGGTAGGCATGGTTTGGAGTGTAATTTGGAATGAGGTGAACACATGGAAAATAAATTTGAATTTATGAATGAAAAGCTACGCAAAGTATGTGATGTGAAAGGTGGAAGTTAATGCATGGTATTGATTATGTGAAAATTTTAAATTCTCTCTAATGTCTAATCAAGTTGGTGCTTACTAGGTCTACACATAGCTGAAAGGGTGAATTCCTAATTAAACAATTCATCTTTCACAAGAGGTTGCATTTAATTATGAAATGGGGACTTGTAAAATTTAGATAGTGCTGACACAATGTATGCATTCATGTATCTTAGACACATCCTATATCAATGGATTATAGGAAATTACACATGTAAAAAAGATTGTAAAAGTTAGAAAGTTAAATGAAATTCTAATTCATAAAACAAGAGGAATAAATATAAGTTGCTACCTTATGCTACAGGTACCTAACACTTAAGACTATAACTATCAATTGCTGAAATTTTTAACTAATTCCTTTAGAGTATGAAATCAATATAACTACATAATTACATTCATGAATAACACATGCATATAAATGGAAACTTAACTAATTTCAACAATGCATCAATTAATCTAACAAGAGAAAATGAAGTGGAATAGTAGTACCTCAAGTGGCCCCTGCTTGAGTTGTTTCTTCCACAAAAGTTGTCAACACCTACTTACTCAACAATTCATGATGTCAAACTAATTCCTTTTATTGCATATATGAACACTTGAACTCTTATATAGAATCCAACAAGAATCTATTGGATATTTCTTTTTCAATAACACATATGTATTGTTGCAACTAATAATAAATAAAAACAAACTGATTAGCTTGATTGATTAACACCATAGAATAACTACTAGCAACTATATTTACTCCCCGACAACAAATCTCACTATTTTTATTCCTCTAGGACTGACAAAATCTCATAAATAGGTCTTATTCATTGAGAAAAAGTATGATGTGTTGACTCATGGCTAAATTATCACCTCCATTCTCTTCTAAAGGTTTTGCGCCTTGGCTATTTTGAGCTTTCCCATGTCTGCAATCAATATGCTATGAGTTGAAAAACCTCTTGTTGTAGGTTAAAAATCTTTCTTGTTGCAAGATGTTAGTTTCATTCCTAAACCCTAAACCCAATCTACTCTTTATATAGAGATTGGAAATTTTCATGTTTTTTTTTTAAATTTTTAATTATTCAAAATTAATAGAGTTATTTAGCTATAATAATTTACTATTGTAATAAATCATGACATAACACTTTCCTAATTAAATCATACATCTACTTAACATAGATTATTGTTATTAAATAAATTAACTAGCATAAATGATTATTCTAGAAGAAAAAGAAAGTTGTGACATATTTCACCTAAGACTTTGCATCATCATGATGTGTATGAGTTTTATATTTAAACATAAAAAAATTGATAGGAAAATACTTAATAAATTAACTTAATTTAACATCATATCAAATGTAACACTTGCAAGTTGCTATGAATTTTTCAAACCTAAAATTGTCATACCCTTATAATTTTAAAACCTTGACCAATATTTCAATAACTTAAAAAAATGTAATGGCATGTTAATAACAACATGGTTCCTTTTCCTAACAATCAAACAACTCTTTCACAAGGGTTAGAACATTAGCAACTAGGAACAAATGACTTGTAAATAATCTCAACTAGTGGACTAAGTCTAAATCAATTCACTATTAAAATATTACACCAAAAAATCTCATTGGAATGGTCAACAAATAGAGATAATAGTTAATCTCAATACAAATTTAATCACATATATATATATATATATATATATATAAAACTTTTTTTTTGGGTAAAGGTGGCATAACCACTATATCATATATTACATAGCTGAGAAGAGTAGAGAAGGAGGTCTTCCCTGGAGATCAAAACAAAAAATATAAAGCTAATCACTGATCAGAGCAACTTTTAAAAGAGCTAGCCCTCTTTGATGATAGAGGAAAGAACATGCTAGAGTGAGGATCATTCATAGCATGTTTATACAAAACATGAATAACATTGAAAGAGGATTGAGTGTTACAATACATAATTTCACCAATATGTGGATGAAGATAGCTTAGTTGAACGTAAAAAACATGGGGATTATCCTCCACCAGACCACAATCCATCAAAGAAAGGAGGAGTGAGCCTAATTGGAAAGGATAACATTACGATCCAAAAAACCTCCCACCTTAGAAGAGCCATACAGAATGTGTAGCTATCCAAAGCCTTCAACAAAGAAGAGAAGGAGAAAATAGAGGGCATCAGATAGGAACCTGCAAAGAACTTTACCAACTCCAAACACCATGCGACATCCATAAAATTTGATACAAACATGGAAGCAACCTCATGGGGCAGAGCTAAAGGAAAATTTAATAACCAATCACAGCCAATCACCTGTATGAGAGCATCCTTAACTTGGCTGCATTAAAACATGAATATACGAAGAAGCTTCTCCCTTTTAAAAGGAAGAGAATTTTGTTATCCAAAATTTTCATGGGATGGTTTTTTTCTAAAATCTAAGTCCATCTCATAGAACAAACACTTACAAACTCAGACACCTTACAACGAAGACCCCAAAAGCAATGTATATAAAGAATTGAAGCAAAAGATTAGTATGATTATATGGTGATGCACACGAGAAAAATACAAAACTTGAAGCTTTGATATAAATCAATGATATCAATCTGTACCCTGTAATTGATTGGGAACCATAATCGTACACATGTCTGGAAAATTTATTATAGAAAAATTAAAATCAAATGTACCAAAGTAGATGGAGAGGTGATAACTAGACCAGATGTCTATAAAAGCCAAAAAAAAAAGCCAATTAAGTCTATCACGAGTGAGAAGACCCCAAAATAAAAGTTAGGGATCAATTCTTGAATACCATCTTCCAATATTTGGAGTATTAAATTCTACTAAGGAAAGTACAAAATATCACTTTTGATGATGTAATGCCAAGTAAGGCATGCAAAAA
This sequence comes from Sequoia sempervirens, assembly GCA_007258455.2. Lineage (NCBI taxonomy): Eukaryota > Viridiplantae > Streptophyta > Pinopsida > Cupressales > Cupressaceae > Sequoia > Sequoia sempervirens. The sequence continues at coordinate 157,138,121 of VDFB02256132.1, read as the reverse complement.
ATCATGCTTTACATTTAACGCAAATGTTGACCTGAGTTCTCCAACACTTATTTGCAAGTAGCGGGGAATACCTATAGGCCGGTGAAGGAGAAAAACAATAAATTGTTAGAGGAAAAATCATCAACAAATGTAAGATTTAAGTACCACCATGAGAGATCACCAAAGAGAACATCTACACCAAATTGTATGTAGGTAACCAATGTTACAACACATGTAATCAAAGAATAAATGGAACACAAGTTTCCATCGAGCCTTGCATACACAAAGGTTAAAGAAAAATTTCCATCAGATACTAATATACAAACTTTTCAGGGAGATATCCATGTAATGACAATAATTTTTAAACCATCAAAATGCTCGAAAGAAGTACAAATAGTCTGATGAGAAACAAAATAACATATTACCTCTAAACCGCATAATCATAATTAAGACTCCTGGAATAAATCTTGATTACTGCTATTAGATTTTTAGAGGAGATCTAGCAACTCTTTCTGAGATAAAACCATGAAGGGAAGAGACTTTTCAATAGCCATTTTAGCAAGATTATCTGCGATATCATTATCTTCTCTATAACAATGTAAGATTTTGAAATACATGAAGTTTTGAAGAGAAGTTTTAGCATGAATATATAAGTACTTTAAATGTCAAGAATTTGAATAATTCCTTAACAAAGAACCCATTACCACTTGAGAATCCCCCTCAACTATAATATGAGATATATTGAAACTTAGAGTCAATTCCAAACCTAGTATCAAAACATTAAGTTCTGAGACATTATTTGTTACAATACCAAAATTTTTACAAGAATCCCACACAATATTTCCCTTATGATCTCTTCTAACCATACTAGCCCTCAATGTCCTAGGATTTCCTCGAGAGGCACCATCAAAATTGAGCTTGAACATTCTCTCTAGAGGAGGATCCCATTTCACATCTTTCCTTATGAAATTAACACCCATACAAAGCATTGACCCCTAGATAGGAGGAGGTTCAAGAAGAGACCATGTTCTTAAGATCCAATCATCCCAAGAAGAAAAATCCTTCTTTATATAAGAATTTCTTAGGAAAAATGACATGATTGATTCTGAGATTAAGGACTCAATTTTTTGAGTTACATGATTTATATTCAACACTTTTTTCCTAAAAATTATGTTATTTCTTTTCAACCATATTTTACAAACAACAATAGAAGGACTCAATTCCCAAATGCAAGAAAATAGAAAGCTTTGAATAAGAAGGGCTAACATTGGAAGTGTTTTAAGAGAGAGCACTGCAAAGGACTAGACTATCCAAGCTTATTTTGAAACCACACCCAACATTTATTAGAAAATTCACATGATAAGAGTAGATAATCTATATCTTCAGATGCCCTACCATACATAACACATGGAAATAGAGGAGTTATGCCTAACCTATCCAATCTCATTCCAAAGAGAATTATATCTTTCAATGACAACCAAGAAAAAGCACTAGCTTTAGGAAAACATGTTGAAACCCAACACAAATAATGAGGTCAATTAGAAACTTTAACTGAGTTTATGAATGATTTGTACCCATCACTTGCATTGTAACACCCTAATTTTGGTTTGATCCAAATGATCTCATTCTCCTTATTTGATAAAAATACATGACATTTTTTCAATTTCTACCTTAGTGACTCTTTTAAGTGTTGAGACATACCTAGAATAAAGTCAAAACATCTCTATTTCATGGTAGGAGGAGAAGCCAAAAAATCAATTACCATATAGTTCTTGACCTTGCATCCCCGTAGGGATTTAAGAATAGAGGCATTTAAACTCCAATTTCCCAAGGCCCTAATGAGCTTATGACCATTCCAAGAATCATCCCAAAACAAGGCCTTCTCCCCATTATGTATGATCCAAGGTAAATGGGGAAGAATGAGAGATCTGCAAGAGGAAATAAAATTCTATATTTTTGAACCTCGAGGGAGAGTTTTCATAGTGAAATTTGTTCCCTCTGTAACGAGGCTGGATACTTGTATATCGTGATTTTGCACCATTTTGAATTTTTGTTTTCATATAATCTCTAAAATATCTTGGATCCTAATGCCTTGTTTTGAAAGACCAAATCCCTCAGGCTATTACCTCCCAAATATTTTGGTAGACAGAGTTTTTTCCAGGAGACTAGAGGAATTATTTTCTTCTACTTTAAGTTTTCTACCCAAAGAAAGTCTCTTAACACCTTCTGTAGTTATTCCATTTTCCCTTTTGGTATTTTTAATACCAACATTAAATAGATTGCGAGAGCTTAAAGAATAGATTTAATCATCAAAAATTTTCCCACCAAGGAGAGTCATTTAGATTTCTACAAAATAATTTCATTTGAAATGAAAGTGATAATATTGTTCCTAAAAGGAGTGATTTTATTTACTAGAAAAAAAAGGAACCCCAAGGTATTTTCAAGGAAGGGAGTCTAGTTCGAAACTCCAAAATGAAATAATCTTAATTCTCATCAAGGGACTCACATTAAAAAAGAAAATATTTGAATTTTCTTTATTGATTTCTTGACTAAAGCAAGAAGTATAGGAAGAAGTAAATCTTTTCATAGCTTTTGGTTTTGCTAAGGTTTATTGGCTAAAGAGGAGAGTTTTATTAAAAAAAAAAAGAGTGAGTAATAGCCCATGTAAAATAACTAATCTCTACTCCTTTCCAAAGGTTCCTATCATTTGTAGATATAATGGTCCTACGCAATCCTTCAACCACTACAATAAAGTGAAACCGTGTAATATCCCCAATAAAATTATTAATTCTAATTTTTGGAATACTTTATCAATTTTTGAGATTTTATGTGCAACAAGTAAAAATTGTGAAATCGGGTGCGTTGAAAATTGCACCAATGAATCCAACCACACTTAGAATTTTATTGCAGAAATAAATAAGAGAGTTCTAAAAAAAACAATTGGCAGCATAACAACCTATAAAATGCACTTTGGACATTCTATAGATCTTCCCTTACAATATGCAGAATTTCCACCAATTTGGCACTCAAAAATACACTCGAAAGCCCAATAGATTTGCACAAAACCTTTCTAGCATTTGAAAATAAGAATATAACTGAAATATATATGATATGGGTCTGATTTCTACAGAAAAATAAATCCATTAATATGCTACTACAACACCAACAAGATAGATTACAAACTATGAATCAAAACTCATTGAAAAATCCCAACAAGAACCTGCAACAATGCAACAACTAAGCTTTTGAAGCACAACTGTAATCTCTGAGTGAAATTTCCCCTAAAGACCTTCAGAACCACTTTCTTCAAGCCTCAATCTCCTTGGTTTATCAACCTTACAGATTTTTACTTCATTGGTTTATTAGCCTCTTAAAAAGATTCACAAACTGTGAGAGAAAATATGCATCAAATGAATCCAAAAAGAAAGAAATTGCATTTTATATTTGTTTCCTTCTTCATGAAGGTTCTACCAAACATTGGATTCACGTCCAAATATTTTTCCCTAATTTTAGGTACTTACAATAGTCATAGAGTGCATTATAACACCTCTAAAATTAGCCTTGCATATTATACCACTTATATGGCATCTTTTCACAACTCAAAATGCATTTTTTGAGGTACTTACATGAGGCTAAAGTGATTTTTTCCAAAACTCATGACCCACCTATGTTGGCACCACTAAATAATTAATATTTATTTGTACTTAGATAAAACTTTCACTATGGCCATATAAGTATTTTAAATAATATTATATTCTAATGTTGTCCTGATACCTCTAACTTACTATTTTTTAGTAAGTTCTAATTTTGGAAAAAGGGACATGAAAAAAAGAGATAAGGGATCACCCTACCTAAATCATTAGGTAGAAGAGAAGAACCCACATGGTGAACTATTTACCAAGATTGAGGATTTCACACTTGAAATGCATGAAGTAATCAATTTACACTAACTACTATAACAACCAAAATTCTTGAGAACAAGCAATAAGAAATTCCAGTTAACCTTATCATAAGCTTTCAACATATATAATTTCACTATGACTACAAGTATCTTTTCCTCCACTATATAGTGCAGGACTTCATGTTCTATAATAACACCATCAACATGTTGCAATGTATGCACCCTTGGTCTCCATGTGTCGTGCAACATAGCGCTTGGGTTCATGACATGGCTTAACCGACTCTCATGGATTCATTAACTTTGGCAATTGTATCAAGCATTAATAGGTTGATATTTTGGTGCAACAACAACCATTTGTGAAAGAATTGGTATTAGAGCCTTGGTCATGGGTTTGAACCCCTCGCTTTCACTAGGGGAGATTTTTGCAAGGTGCACAACATTGGTCTCCTTGCATTGTGTAGTGTAGTGCTCAGGTTCATGACATGGCTTAACCACCTCTCATGGAGTCATTAACTATGATAGTTGTATCGAGCATTACAAGTCAATATTTTGGTGCAACAAAAACCTTTTGTGTAACACTAGAGTATCCTTCCTTAGGAAAAGGCCCCCTTGTTCCTAAAAAATAATCAAAGGGATAAGAGTGGAAAGCCAACTTGAGATGGATTTTGTGAAGATTTTATAGATAATGTTGTAGATAGAGATAGGTTGGAAGTTTATAAATGTTATTGGATTAGATTTATTTGGTACCAAGACTACAAATGTGGTATTCATCTCCTTAAGTAAATTGCTATTTCTTCTAGAAGACTCCAATGCCAGGAGCACATGCTTTCCTACAAAATACCATTTCTAAAAGAAGAGAGTTGTAAACCCATCAGGTCGCAAAGCATTTTCTATGGAAATAGGAAACACAACCTTTATGATCTCTTTCATAGTGAATTCACTCATAAGCATGTCATTATGTTCCTTTTTTATTATATTTGGAGTGTTATCAAGGAAAGATTGATCAAATGAACCATTATCAGAGGGAGGAGCAAGAATATTCTTAAAGAATATTATTTTTCCCTTTTTTAATTTCTTGATAGGAGGAAAGAATCAACCCTCCCTCACCCCAAATAGATAAGACACTCTTAGCTTGCCTCCTTAGTTTGGTTGAAGCATGGATTTTTTGTATTTTTATCCCCTTCTCTCAACTAGAGATCTCTTGAATTTTTGTTCCAATACACCTCTCCCCTCCTCAAAAACCAACTCAAACTTTAAATATTTTTCCTTTACAAATGATGAGAGATCCATACCATTTTTAATTATGACCTATAGAGATCAAACAGTTCTTTCTCAATTTAGATTTTGTCTACAAAAATATTTTTGAAATGATTGAAATTACATCTATTCTTTGATAAAATTCAACTTCATAAAAATTTGAAATATGTTAGAGCCCTCAACACAGGGCCCCATTTCCTGCCAAGACTTTAATAGAGGAATAAAATTTCCATCTCTAAGCCATATTGTTTCAAATTTAAAAGACCTCTTTACCTAAGGTTTATCCTCAAAAATAGACTATGAGATGTGGAAATGATCTTGAACTTGGCACCATGTGGATTAATAAAGAGATATTATGACATGAAGACATCTAGTTATCTAATAGGATAAAACAATCTAATCTTTGCAAACTAGAAACAATCCTTTCATTTATTGGAGCATGTAAATTTCCATTCTTTGGCACACAATAATACATATTATTGCTCCTCACAAAATCCCTAAAGTCTTCCAAAACCCTATTCAAAAGGATTATCCCCCCTTTTCTTAGCCAAATCTAACACCACATTAAAATCACCCACAAAAACCTTATATATTTTGAGAGCAGAGAAGAAATCTTGGATAATTGTTCCCATAATTTATTTTTTGACTTGAGGAACATGGGCCATACATATTAAACAACCACAATGGCTGAGAAGAGGACAATCATGTTACAGTTACCCTATCTACTGATTTCTAGAGCAAGTTAACTATAACTATTGGAGCAAGCTAACAGTGACCCAACTTCTCATTGACATGAAATTCCTCTCTATGGAGGTAAAATATATCTAAATCAACTTTAATTTCCCCTTTATTAATCATTGATTTTTTTGAAAAGGTATATTGATGCCATACCTCATGTTTGTAAATCAAATTAACATAAGACATAACCATTTTAGGGTTTTCTAAAATAACCCATATCATGAAGAGAGGAGAATGCTTAACCATCAAGCATTCAGATTTCATAAATATCCTAATAAAATACCAAATGAATTCTAAAGAATAATTTTCAAAGAATTAAAAGTGTAGATGAGGCAAATCAAATAAATCATCTTTTTGACCCCTCAAAAATCCTTAATAGTGAGATTTGATTTCCAAATGTGCAAAGAAAAGAAAGTATTTCAAGCCAAAATAGACCATTTTGCAGCATATATTCCTTCATTTCCATTTCTTTGAAAATAACTAGAAATAAATCCTTCGAAAACAAAAAAGGATCAAATGAATCATACTAATTAATTCATATCCATTCTCAAATTTGAGAAAATGTCAAACTTTTTCCCGAGATCTAAACAAAACGAGCATTTGTTTCCACATCCGCAAATATTTTTTTCCATGCATGAGTTTAGAAGGCTTACCATAGGGATACGGTTCCTCCAAGATCCATTTTCCCTTAACCATTATCAAGAGCCTTTGATCTTTTCTCAAATTCCTTGCACATGAGATTGCTACGATCTTGAAGATAAAAAATAATTCCATGCAAGAAAGTCTACAAGAATTCTACCCACATCTAAATCCTAGACCACTATTCACTTTTATCTATTAAGAATGTTTCAAGTTGTTAAATAGTTAATGTCTCTTTCAACCTAAGAATATCATAAATCTGAGCATGTGACAATGCACCAAATGTAAAGGTAAAATAAGTTTTCATATTTATGATTCACACTACTAGCTACATCTTATAATGTTAAAAAAATTTGTCATCTTAAGGCGTGTATCTAATTATGCTTATAATTTACTCATTTAATTGTCATTTTAAAAAATTTGAGTTAAATTTAAGAAATTGAATTAAATATTTATTTAATTTAAGTAAAGCTAAAATGACTTGGACTAGGGTGCCTAACACCCCTATCCCACATAATCAGACCCAAAATTTAAAATATTGTTTTTAGCCTTAATGTGTTTAAGAATCCAAAATACTTTGTCGATTTGTCTTAACAATTAATATAAAATATGTTGAAACTCATAAAGATAATTTTTCCTTCCATTTGAACACCATATGGAATGGAATTAAATTTTATGACTCTATTGTCCTAAAGGAAATTAATGCAATAGCTAAGAGTAGAATAAGAAGAAGATCTAAAATACATTACAATTCTAAAAAACATAAAAAAATTCATGTTTATACATTGTAAGATGTTTCACATTAATTGTTTATTATTGTTATGAGGACTAACACTTGCAGGATCTCTAACTATCCTCCTATTTCTCATTGTGTGATATGAGAAAAGTGACTTTAGTCCAACATGGATATCATATTTGAGTGGTTACAGTTCTGAAGTGGATTGAACTGGATTTGGGATCTCAAGGCTTCAAAACCCTAGTTCAAGAATTCATGTGTCTTTTATCATCAAATTAGGGAAAGTTAATTATTCACTAATTGTCTAAATTTGGATTTGGCTTTTATAGTCAAAGACCTGCAAACTTGGCTCTATTATATTTCCTGTTAAAACCCATCCTCTTTTTGGTTAATTGACTAAATTAGCCCAGCTATTAAATTAATTATGTCATTTGCATCTATTAACCTAATTAATCTAATCGGGTTAATTCACCCCCTTTCATGCTAACATTTCATTTTATTAAATTAAATACATCAAGTTGTTTAATTTAAATGCCTATGTCCTCTTATTCAATTAAATAACCCTAAGTTATTTAAATAAATAATCATATCACTTCCCCTTTCCATTAAATAAAATAACTATTTAATGAATATCCTAATTACTCTTAATTGTATAATTAAACTTTTATTTAATTATCAATTACTAATTAATCTAAATCGCCCCACATGCAAGGGAATATTCCCCATTTGCACATTCCTCCAAAAATGGAATATTCCCATGGAATATTCCTTTGCACAATTTGATTTAGTTATAATTAACTAAATATCCTTTTTCCTCACCCATGAGAATATTTCAAAGAATATTCTCTCTCCTCACTCATTTGAAAAAGGGAATATTCTTACAAAACTTCATGTGAAAGTTAACTCAAAACTTCATGTGTAAGTTAACTCAAAACTTCTTGTGCAAGTTAACTTGTGACCTCTTGTACATGTTAAAAGTGTGTTTGTTTGAAGGAATGATAACCCTTGATTAAATGTCATCATTGATTCTCATCCCTTGAAGAGAATCCATGATTTGTGCCTCCAATTTCTTCCATCCTTGACCATTGATTATCCTTTTTGATCTTATCGCTTCATTTCTCATTTGCTTTCCTATAAATAATTCACTATTTGGAGACAAATGGATCCATCTTTTAACATCAAACTTATGTTGTTAAAATACTCTTACTTGCATTCACATTTAGCATAATTTTAGCTTATTTTAGTTGTACCATATTAGCTTAGCTTCCATTAATGGCTTCCATGATAACATAGATGCATACATTTAGCTTATTTGTTAATTAATATTTTAATCTTTTGAAGCTTCCATACATTTAGAGTAGATTTGCATACACCCATATCAATCATATTAGCATATATCATGTTAATTTAGCATTTAAATCATATTTTATCACATATCTCTCATCTGTTTCATCGATTCTCTTCAATAGAATTGATTGAAACAAGCTCATTATCCAAGGGATTGGGAAAGGGTTGCCATTCCACGTCAATTCAACACCATTCCCCCAATAGAATAAGTTTCAATGTCTTAGATTAGAGGTTTTTCAAGCTTTCATAATTTAGAATGTTATTTTTAATGGCTTCTTTGTCTTTGTTTACAGTGAATGATCCTATTGAGACTGATATATAGTGGGTTAAATATGCCTCGAATTTTTATGGATCAAGTGTAGTTAACTTATAACTATGCCATTGGTCACATTTTGGTGCTAGAAGGAGGGTGAACTTTAATGTTTTGTGTGTTTTTGGGAGAAATTTTCAGTTTAATCTCTTAAATGTATGATTTCCCTTATTTTTTAATGAATTTTATATGACTAATCTTGCAGAATAGTTGCTGGGTTTTGAAGATCTCATGTTTAGCTTTCCAAAAAAAATTATGATTTTAAAATTGATGAAGATTTGAAGAAGTTGTCATTATCTTAAGTTGCTATCCATCATTAATTTTGCTATTTTTTTTGGGGCATTTAATCTCTTAAATGCATGATTTTCCTTAATTTTTAATAAATTATTGAACCATAGATTATTTGGTAGGGCTTATAGGCTACTCTTGCACTCTTAGGATGCTTCACATAAAAGGAGAGAGATAAATCCTATGTGTGTGTTAAATGTGCAAAGTTAGTATCAACACAAACCTTAATGAAACAATTTATATTGAAAGATTCAAAGCAAAGTAAACTATTCTAAGTTGCAATAAAGATAAATCTTCCAAGAACATCTCATTGTCCCGTATACTTAAATGATTCTTTTTAACCTTTTGGGCCCTCAAATTTCTATGTGCACAAAGGCTATTAGAATGACATTTATGAAACAAGATTAGTATTCAACATGCAAGCTAATCTAATACCTACATGAAACTATATGCAAACAATGATGAGTGAAGGATGATGTTGATGATAAATGAACAAGTGGAGGTGGATACTATGGTAGGGATCTATATTATTTTATGCATGATATTCCATATGCTCAAATGCAAACTTCAAATGAACTAATCTAAAATGCAACTATGATGCAATATGTTAATATAAGATGTAAACATGATGCAACACATGATATAAAACTAGCTATAAGACTCTAAGAATGATCTAAGCTCCAATGATAAACTTGAATAATAGCTCTACTTCAAATGTGGATGAAAAATACAAGGCCCAAGGGTTGTATTTATAACAGTTTCCAAGCATATGGTGAGGTGAAAATAATCAACGGTCAAGATCAAATAAGAAGAATGGATGGTGAAGATGAAGAGAATCATGATGTTGTCCCCTTGACCAAAGAAAACATGCACCATGTGTGTGGAAGAATCTCTTGACCAATGGGCAACATGCCATTTGGATGGAAGATTCAAGTGTGTGAAGAGAAGACCATGTGCTTCCAAAATTAGTGGAAGTGTGGGAAGAATAAATCATGTGCTCCAAAAGTGGGTGGAAGTGTGGGAAGAAATGAGCCATGTGCTTTTTGAAATTGGTGGAGGATAATTCCATTTAAAAATTAGAGCTATTTATTTTCATGTGACCTTGGTGCGGTGGCAATAAAAGTTGTAGAAATGTGCTCTAATTCCTAATTGGATTTAGTGAAGATTAATTAAATAAAACAAGTTTAGGAAACCTTGTTTATTTAATTAAATTAGAAGAATATGTTTTGAAATTGAAGAATTTAGGAAATGAACAATATAAATAAATTGAGCATTTATTTATATGTAGTTGGAATATTAATCAAATAGCTAGTATTTAATTAATTAAAGGTGATGACCATTTTTAGGTGTATACATTTTTCCCCTCTTTGAATTAATGTGTTTAAACATTGCTTCAAAGAAAAAATTGATAGTGATGCTTAGAAAATATTTTGATTCCCCAAACAATGCTCCAGACGTTGATTTTTCAGGTATTGTCAGATATATGCCCCCTCAAGAGATAAATCGGTAAAATGTTAAATTTTTGATGTTTTGTCGAGGATTCAATGATTGCATGATGATGTTGTAGTGATGTGATGTTGATTCAACATTAAACCATTGATGCTTTGATATTAAATATGATTTACCTCTTGAAATTTTATTCTAGACTCTCTCTTTGAATAGTTTTAATTAGTTAAATCCCATTTTTGATAATAAATCCCATCATAATTCCCTCCATTGTCCTTTAAAAAGATAAAAAGTGGGAAAAGTGAATTCATTTTCATATTGTGAGTTTGGAGAATTTGGAGAGTGGAGAGCTAGAGGAAGATGGATATCCCTTCTCATAGGCATCGTTTCGAGTGTCTTGGCCACCACAGTCACCTTGCTACCACTAGACCTACGGTACACATTACGAGAAACCTCCTTTATTCATTTTACCACCTTTTTATCAATGTTTTGAAGCTGGTAGATAGATGTTGTAGGCCATTTAGAGTCATTTTTTCACTTTTGGAGGGTATTTTTGCTATTTTTAAGTCATTTTTGGGAGTTTCTGGGAGTTTTGGTGCCTCTTGCTTATGCTCTAGCTCCTTTTGCTTGTGAAATGGTGCCTTTTGCTTTTGTTTTGGCACCTTTGGGGTCCCAAATTGAACCTTTTGCAAGTTTCACTTCATCTTTTGACCCTTTATCTGCATGTTTTGACCCTTGTTTCCCTGAAATGGCACCTTTAGGGTCCTAAATGGCACCTTTTGCAAGCTTAGAGGTTTTTCCTTTGAGTGATTCATGGTGATTTACCCTTTTTTTTCTTGTCTGATGATGTTTGATTGATGAAAGTCCTCCTGATTATGTCAAACATTTCCCTGTTGATGTTTGTTGGAACTTATATGATGTTCATGAATCATGTTAGTCATTGCATTGTTCCATTCAACGATGCTTTTGATTGATCTCAATATAATTATGTGATGTTTTTTGTGTGATTTGATTTTTGATAAGATAGTTGATGATTTGATCTCATGATAGGTGAGAGTCAAAGGATAGGGTGTCTTGATGATGTTTCAACCTCATGATAGGTGAGGATCAATGATAGGATTGATGATGTATCAACCTCATGATAGGTGAGGATCAATGGTAGAAATGATGCTTGATTGACCTCATGATAGGTGAGGATCGATGATAGAAATGATGCTTGATCAACCTCATGATAGGTTAGGATCGATGATAGGATAACTTGATGATGTTTCAACCTCATGATAGGTGAGGATCGATGATAGGATTGATGCTTCATTGACCTCATGATAGGTGAGTATCGATGATAGAACTGATGCTTGATCAACCTCATGATAGGCGAGGATCGATGATAGGATAACTTGATGATGTTTCAACCTCATGATAGGTGAGGATTGATGATAGGATTGATGCTTGACCGACCTCATGATAGGAGAGGATCGATGATAGAACTGATGCTTGATCGACCTCATGATACGCAGGGATCGATGATAGGATAACTTTATGATGTTTTGACCTCATGATAGGTGAGGATAAATGATAGGATTGATGCTTGATCAACCTCATGATAGGTGAGGAACAATGATAGGATATCCTGATGATGTTTCGACCTCATGATAGGTGAGGATAAATGATATGATTGATGATGTTTCAACCTCATGATAGGTGAGGATCGATGATAGGATTGATGCTTGATTGACCTCATGATAGGCAAGGATCGATGATAGGATAACTTGATGATTTTTTGACCTCATGATAGGTGAGGATCGATGATAGGATTGATGATGTTGTATTGTTTTGATTGATTGATTTGATGGTCTTGATTGATCCTAATTTGGTTGACTGATGAGCTTGATTGAACATGATTTGTTTAACTGATGATCTGGATTGAACATGATTTGATTGACTGATGAACATGATTGAACATGTTTTGATTGATTGATGAACATGATTGAACATTGTGTTAGGGAAAAATTTGATAGATTGATTGATGTAATGTTGATTTTTTTTCCCTAATATGATTAGGAGGACTTTGATATGCTTTAGTCTTGTGAATGTTTCCCAAAGATGTGGGGGATGGTGCATCAGTTGACTCTGAAAGATTTGGATATTATCACCTGTTGTGGGTTGAAATCCTTGCTAGACATACCCCAGTATAGGATTAATAGGGGTTTACTGAATGCTCTAGTGGAGAGGTGGCATAATGACCACAACACCTTTCATCTAGCTACTGGGGAGATGACAGTTACTCTAAAGGATGTTTATCATATTTTGCGGATTCCAGTGATGGGTGAGAAAGTTGTGTATGATAGAGTAGAGCAGGGTGGGACCGATCTCTTACGTAGGATTTTTCAAGATGATCATGTTTTAGGTCATTAGGTCCCCTAGCAGGAGATGGTTGATAGATATGATCCTCTACCGTGTGTTTCTTTCGGGTTCGTTGGCGGATTCCTTTTTCTTGACCGTAGGTCAAAGGGATTTTCAGTTGGTTGGGGTTGAGTATTGGAGCGTATGACATTGGAAAGGACTAGATATGCATGTGGTTCATGTATGTTAGCCCATTTGTATCATGATTTGCACTAGGTTGTGTATTGTGGGGCAACAATTCTCTCTTTCGGGATTACATTATTGCAGACATGGGAATGGGAGCATTTTCCAATCACTCAACCATTGGGAGATAGAAAACAATTAGTAGGTAGACCCTATGTGTTTAGTTATAGTGGTTCACATGTTTAACATAAGCTGGGAAAATTAGCTTATTGGAGATGTGCCCTAGATGACCTGGAGATTGTGACATGGTGCCCAAACTTGGATTGAGAGATGTGGCCAAAGGATCAGGTGGAGATGCGATACATGTTTCTGTCACAATACTTGATTGGGCGAACACATGCTGTGCTTGAGATATATTTGTATCTGCGGGTTTGTCGACAATTTGGACAAGTTCAGGCAAAGCCCCAGGGGGTTTCCCATTATGCACGGTGACAACAAGATGCTATGGAGTGGGGCCCTTGCGTATCTTATGATGTTTTTTGTACCGAGTATTATACATTGGTGCCATGTCTATGGGATTATCTTCCGTAGGTGACAGATGCAGGGATGATAGAGGAGTATTCTAAGTATTTCTACACACATCCTTTTATGAGGTTATCTAATCCTGATGAGCCAGTTCCACCAATTGATGATGATGACAGGGCACCAAGACAAAGGGTGGATGGAGAGGAGGTTCCATGATGCCAGCACCATCTAGGGGGAGCTCGGCATAGCATATTTTGATGTATACACTATTGGGACATTGGTGATGTTATACTTCATGATATAGTACCATTTTTGATATTGATGTATCTCATCATACTTTTTGGATATCCTTGTACACTTTGACATTATGATTTTTTGAGGTTATATGATATGCAACAATGATTATGATGATGATAGATGTCTATGATGCATTTAATTTCCATGTAATAATGATTCTTATGTTATGATATGCTATGGATGCAAATGATGATGCAACTAATGTGTTATGATTCTAGGGTGTTCTATGGATTTATGCCTATGTGATGCATGTGATGGATCCTATGATGTTAATGAAATGTGATGCATTTTATGTTTTTGTTCTTTTCTAATGCAAATATGATGCAATGGATGGCTAAATGAAGTATGAAATGATCACATGATGATGCATAGTTCAATGTGTTTATGATGTTTATATGATGATGATGATGATGATGATGATGATGATGATGATGATGATGATGATGATGATGATGATTATGATGATTATGTAATGATGATGCTTATGTGATGATTTATTTATGATGTAAGATGTTCCATGTGATGATTATGTTGAATATGCATGGATTTTATGCGAATTATGTGTGATCTTTTGTAATGATGAATGATTATTATGTGATGCAAATGATTATGCAAATGATTATGTTCTAGGGTTTTAAGCTTAAATGAGTGAATTTGTCCAATTTCCAAGAATTGTGGGAAGGTTATCATCAGTTGATCATTGATTAAGTTAAGCTTAAAAAAACATGACATTTACCCCAATTCTTTTGGAAATCTGAAGAGACTCACTCATTTAGGCTTAGTGAACCACTTCCCTAATGCCACTATATGAAATGAATTTTTTTAGTGTGCAAATGAGATGTGATGGATGTCATTTTTTTGTTTTCTGATGCAAATGTTATGATGTGATGCATGGATGGATGAATGATGTGATAATGTTTTGCAATGTATGCAAATGATGATGCAATTCATATGCAACTAAATGATGTGTTTTTGTTTAATGTCAAGTGTAGTCAATCCATCGATAAGAGAGATAACATCATTGTTGTAGCTTGGAAAATCTATAAATACAAACAAAAACTAACATGGATGCAATCTTCTTTAACCATGCAGATCTCGTATGCAAAAATTTGTCATTAATATTAGCCAATTTGTCGTGCTTTTTATCATCATTGGGCCTTTAAAATGTTGAAAGTGAGTACAAGCATCAATGGTATATTTTATACCATGATAACCTGAGTACTACTTCCATGATGTTTGATAGTGCAAGTTAACACAAGCATCTAAGTATGATTAAACTGAGATGACATGAGTATTGCTTGTGTAAACAGACAAGAGTTAACCCTTTTCCTATGCAAATTCAAAATGTCATCAGTGATACTTTGGAGTGCACGTCTCACAAAAATTTGCATAGTAATAATGATCAACTCACAAACAATAGACAAAGAAAAATCATAGCCCTTCGAAGATCCTCTAGTTTGATACATCATCGAGGGGATCCAGAGATATGATAACAAAAATCAAAGTATAACAATTGAACATTTTTGTTTAACGTGATAAACCCATGATTCAGAAGAGGCATCATCCTTTCAATTTTTTGATGTTTTTGGGATTTTTTGATTGTCCAATTTTTAAGTGTTTTATGATATTTTGACCATGAACCTAACCTAAAGACCTATCCTAGGGGCCTCGGAGGCTAATCAAAGATTAGCCTTGCCTACGTTATACAAGCACAGACCACGTAGTTCAACTAACTCAACCGATTTACAAGACCAAGAAATGAATAGACGAGAAACGACAACTAATTACAAGGGACCACCAAAGGATTTTGACCTAGGGTGTCTCGGGGCTGATCAAAGATTAGCCTTTCCTACATTTAAGCTTAGAGAAAATGTAGTTCAACAAGACGACTCTATTTTTGACTAACTTTTGACCTATTTTTGGATTTTGATATGCTATGTATATTTGATGCATTTCTAATGGTGATTGATGTTCAATGTTAGGTTGTGTTATGATCATTGCTTTTGCTACGTTTTTCTTCCTGCTATTTGTCTGTTGGTTCAGGTTCAATGTTTGTTGGCCCCAGTGAGTTCAGGATTTTGCCTCGAGTCTATGGTGAGACACGATCGTGATGCTAGGATATGTACATGATGCTTTTCAAAGGATAGGTAGATGGATTGGTGAAAGTGAAAAGTCAACATGCTCAAATAGATGGAAAAGCTAACCTATCACAAATAATGCCTGTTGCCAGGTTTTTACTAGTTTTTATTCCACTTTTTCATATTTTGTGATTTTTTTGATCTTTTTTTTTTGTTACCAAGACGCCTATTTGCTAGGTTTTCATCACGACAACCATTTCTTCAGGACATTTTCTGATGTTTTTGGTATTTTTCAGGACCTTTTTTTGATGCACTAGATGATTCAAGTGTAGAACTTTTTGAGATGTAGTCTATTAAGGGGTTCACCAAACAAATCCCCTTTTGGTGTAGACAACTGATATGCTCTTGATCTAAAGGTAGAAACAATGACAAAGGGACATAGCCAGTTTGGTTCAAATTTCCCCTTCTTCTCTCGATCTTGTTGATTGTAGGGGTTCTCTTTCAAGACTAAATCACCAACCTAAAATTTTCTAGGCTTGACTATGTGGTTGTAGCTTCTGGATATCCTTTGCTAATATACCTTCAGGTGATCTACCACATGCCGATGATGCTCATCCAAGAGTTCCAATTCTTGTAACCTAGACACCCTATGATCCTCATCTGAAATGATCCCTTTTAGTGACACTCAGAGTGATGGAAGCTCAACCTCAGTGGGTAAAATGACTCATGAGCCATAGACCAAAGAATAGGGTGTTGCTCCTATCGGGGTACAAATATTGGTTCTGTAAGCCCATAGAGCAGGGTTTAGTTGTACATGTCAGTCACGTCCAACATCATTGATGATTTTCTTTAAGATATTTGAGATAGTTTAGGATGAAAGATTATTTTTTTTTTCCTGTGATGGTGGTTAGCGGAACTGCTTCAATCCACTTTGTAAAGTACTTTGTGGCTGTGATGATAAACTTGTGTCCGTTGGATGAAGATGGGTGTTATTTTCCTATGAGATCCAATCCCCACTAACAAAAGGGCCATGTTGATGCAAAAGGATGAAGTTCCTGCACTGGTGCATGGATGAGATTGCCATGAATCTGACACTTTTGGCATTTCTTGACAAATTGAAAAGAATCCTTCTCTGTAGTTGGCCAGTAATATCCCAAACAAAGGAGTTTCTTAGCTAGGGCTAAACCACTTGAATGAGTGCCACAAACACCTTCATGTACTTCCTATAAAGCCATTTCAGTTTTGTCACATTCTAGACATTGGAGGAGAGTTCCCTCAAGACCTCGTCGATAAAGGACATCTGCGATAAGGGTGTGCCGAGTGGTTTGGCGAATGAAGTTTCATTTTTTATTATGAGATAGATCAGGAGGAAGGGTGTTATCTTTTAGGTATGTATATATTTTCCCATAAAGGGAAGTTTCAACCTCAGCTAGATGGTAGATAACTTGGGACTCAGGGTTGTCATAAGATGGGTTGAATAGTTGTTCCACCATGAACTTGTAATGGGCTTGTTTTTCTGGAATCTGCAAGAGAGAAGCAATGGCTTCCATGGCATGAATGGCTTTGTTTTTGTTTTGTGGAATTTGCTCAAATCCTATTTCCACAAAGTACTTTTTTAAGTCGTCAACCATTCTTTTGTAGGGCATCAACTTTTCATCCTTTGTTTGATAGTCATCATTTACCTGAGTAATGACTAGTTGTGAATCCCCATAGACATGCAACTCTGTAATCTTCCACTCAACTGCCACTTTGATTCCAATGATCAAGGCTTCATATTTGGCTATGTTGTTGGTGCAACAGAACATCAGTCTATAAGACTTGGGAATGGTGTGTCCTTGTGGCGAGATAAATAAAATTCTAGCTCCTGATCCATGCTGTGTATAAGAACCATCAAAATATAAGACCCATTGTTGTGTTGATATTGTTAGGACGTTAGCATCTGGAAACTCAACGTTCATGGGATGATTTTTCTGCAATGGTGCTTCAGCTAACTGATCTATGATTTCTTTTCCTTTGATTTCCTTCCTATCAATATATTGGATGTCAAATTCACTCAGCATCATGACCCACTTGGCTAGTCTTCCAGTTAGATTAGCTTTGCTTAGAAGGTATTTCGGTGGATCTATCTTGGCTATCAATTTGATGGTATGGGTAAGCATGTAGTGTCAAAAATTTTAGGTAGAAAAAAATACTACTAGACAAGCCTTTTCAATGAAGGTGTAATTGATCTCATAGCTATTTAAGGTTCTACTAATGTAATATATTTCCCTTTATTTTCTTGTTGAATCCTCTTGTGCTAACAAGGCTCCCAATGATATTTCAGTTGTTGCTATGTATAATAAAAGTGGCTTTCCTTCTGTTGGTGGTGTCAAGATAGGTGGACTCATTAGATATTGTTTTAATTGATTGAAGGCTCCTATAAATTTATCATCCCATCAAAAAGATACTTTTTTGTGGAGCAAGTGGTTGAAAGGATGGTTCTTGTCTGCCAGTTGCACAATAAATCTCCTAATAGATTGAAATCTCCCTTGCAAGGATCTGAGTTGGCTGATGTTTTTAGGAGGAGGCATCTCCATGATAGCTTTGACCGTTACAGGGTCCACCTGAATGCCATTAGCCGACACAATGTACCCCAAAAGTTTAGCCCATGTTACATCGAAAACACATTTCTTGGGATTTAGTCTCACATTGAACTTCTCTAGCTTGGTGAAGATTTTATGTAAGATTTCAAGGTGTCCTTATCTAGTGTAGGATTTTTCCAACAAATCATCTACATAGTCTTCCATAAAAGTGTGCATCATGTCATGAAAGATAGTGGTCATTTCTCTTTGATATGTGGCTCCAACATTCTTCAACCCGAATGGCATGAAACTCCAAGCTCCACTGATAAATCTGCATGATAACTTTACTTCAAATGTGGATGAAAAATACAAGGCCCAAGGGTTGTATTTATAGCATTTTCAAAGTGTATGGTGAGGTGGCAATAATCAATGGTCTAGATCAAATAAGAAGAATGGATGGTGAAGATGAAGAGAATCATGATGTTGTCCCCTTGACCAAAGACAACATGCCATGTGTGTGTAAGAATCTCTTGACCAATGGGCAACATGACATTTGGATGGAAGATTCAAGTGTTTGAAGAGAAGACCATGTGCTTCCAAAATTGGTGGAAGTGTGGGAAGAATAAATCATGTGCTCCAAAAGTGGGTGGAAGTGTGGGAAGAAATGAGCCATGTGCTTTTTGAAATTGGTGGAGGATAATTCCATTTAAAAATTAGAGTTATTTATTTTCATGTGACCTTGGTGAGGTAGCACAAAAAGTTGTAGAAATGTGCTCTAATTCCTAATTAGATTTAGTGAAGATTAATTAAATAAAACAAGTTTAGGGAACCTTGTTTATTTAATTAATTTAGAATAATATGTTTTGAAATTGAAGAATTTAGGAAATGAAAAATATAAATAGATTGAGCATTTATTTATATGTAGTTGGAATATTAATCAAATGGCTAGTATTTGATTAATTAAAGGTGATGACCATTTTTTAGGTGTATACAAACCCCACTCAAAAGTCTAGCTAGGTTAACTCAAATTATGCAATGTATAATGTTATTTAGACTAAATGGAATGATCTAAGTGCAATTGGATGATCTATTTGACTGATTATGAATACAAAACCTAAGATTTATGCAATTTTGGAAAACACAGTGATGTTTGCAAAAAGCTTGAATTGATGAAAGAAAATGTAGATTAAACTAAATAGAAAGCAGAATCTCAGAACATGTGCACCTGAGAAGTTGAAGAGGACTCGAGAGAAATCTAGAAAACTAACAAAATTTGATTTTGAGCTGACTGGAACTCATTTGCCACCCTTGGCAAATCAGTCATAGGTCAGGGTTTGTCTGCACATAAGTTGTTTTCCGTCAACTAGGTGTCAGGATTTACATCTAACTCAAAACTACATCTCAAGAGGGACTCATTGGCCATGCATGGAAAATTAGTCCAATTTCAAATTTTTGTAATTTCAAATCTTTGTTCTGCACCTTGACACCTATACAAGACTTCTTGAGGGAAATCCGAGTCGAGATCTTAGATAATTCTTGCAAAATAGCTTAATTTTTTTTGTCTAATGATGGGTTTTCCTTGGTAAAACCCCTAGTTGGGTAATTAAACCTTTGATGGAGAAAAATATGCATAAAACCCTAGCCTTAGATGTGTTAAAGACTAGGAAAATCTAAATTATGTCAAAAACCCTATTATATTGTGCAAGAATAAGATTTATGCAAATGCCATTTGAATGATGAAAGACCTCAACCCTAGAAATCTTACAACACATAAAAAATGGAGATAAAATTTCATGCAAATGGAATTTAGATGCAATGAAAACCTTAATATGAAGATAGAGTGAAAATGGAAGATGGAATCACTTTGAAACCAAGTCTTTAGGTTTTATTTGATGGCTAGTTGCATCTCCTCAACCTAGATTTCTCCATGATTCACCATAGGCATCCATCCTCAACCCTTTGCAATGTTAAATATTGACTTAAGAAGTGAGCTCGGAGACCTACAAAAACCCTAGTTTGTTGCCCTAAAACTTCAACTTTGCTAATGAAACTTGTTGTTGAAGACTTGACTTTTGAAATTACTTTTGTGCAAATGACTAAAAAGATGTGTAAAATGACTTAAAATGAGTATTTATAAGAACCAACACCTAATTCTCCCATTATTTAGACCTAAGAGGTTGACAATCACCAAAAATATAAGTTGAATTAATTAAATCCCCGCTCAAAATTGAATTTTCCCTGAAAAGGGACTCATTCGCCACCCTTGGTGAATGGGTCCCACCAGAGGGGACTCATTTGCCCAAGGTGGAGAATGGGTCCCACTACTAATTTTTTATGGTGGGATTTTTGGATATGAAAGAATTAAGTGCTTTTTGTCAGGTTTTAAGTGATTTCTTAGGTGAAACAGGTGTCTAGATAAAAAATAATGGGTCTTAGAGGCCTATAAATGTTGTTTTGAAGGATAAATGATGCAAGGGGACTCAAAAGTGGGTCCAATTATGTGTGAAATTGTGTCTTTTCTCAAGAGGGTCCAATTTTCTATGGTGCAATTATATATGACTAATCTTGCAGAAAGGTTGTTGGGTTTTGAAGATGTCATGTAACTTAGCTTTCCAAAATATTTTACAATTTCAAAATTCATCAAGATTTGAGAAAGTTGTCATTATCTCAAGTTTCTATTATAATCTAATTTTCTAAAAATGTTTCTCAAACACTTGAAAGGATAAAATGAATTAGCTTTCAAAGTTGGATAAAATTAAATCAAACAAACTCACATTTGCTTTAAATTTTTGATTTCGTCTGATTTCTAACATGTCTCTAACTTTTTTTTTTGGTTTTTAGACTAACCATTTTTTACAAGTTTGGACAATACAACTTGAAGAAAAGAAGCATACTATTATCATTTGAACTATAATTGTGACAATTATTTCAACACTTTTGGGGAAATTTTAACCCAATTTCTTATGCTTTTCATTTTATGCTATAGGACCTCACTAATTTTCATTTGGGTTTAAAACAAATGCTCAAATGGGACTAAAATTGAACTGCCATTTCATTATTGTCTTTTGGGTTTAAAATTGAACAATGAAAGTTAACATTTCATTTGGTGCATAAAATGAATTCATCTTAGCTTTAGAGGATAGCATGAATGAGTGCTTGCTTTATTGTGACACACATATAGTGAATATCCAATCCCCTTGTGCTTCGTGTGATCTTGGGTGAAGAGAAACACTCCAAGTGTACTTCATTGTTTGTTTTCACTTATAGTATGTATCCAATCCCCTTGTGCTTTGTGCAGTCTTGGGTGAGGAGAAATACTTAAGTACACCTTTATGCTTTGTGTCACCCTTAAGAGAGGACTTACTATGAGATAGACCTTGCAGTAGGAAACTCATAGGCAAGTTCTTGCAAGAACGTTTACCGACAGGCTATATTAAAGGTTGGGAAGTCATGATAAAGTACCTTCTATCATGGAATGTATAATATACTATACCTAGTACCATGCCTTAAGTTGAATGGGAATGATAGTAAGATCCTTAAGTGGAAAATCGGGTGTGTATACGATTGGGTGTTCTCAATTTGTTACTAAGAACCAAATTTTTTAGTTACAAAAAATCCTTATTGCTTGTTGGTGTAGGAACAATCATTTTGAAGCCACCCTAGATTTGTACTATTTATTGTTGAAACAAAAAAATCCTTAGGATCTTTGGATCTTCAGTATTTTGAGATTGGTTGTCCCGAGAAGTGTCTGTCGTGGAGGGGAGCCAGTGTCACCAAATGTTTAACTATTCACATTGTCTTAGTGTTTGGGGAAATCCGAGTGGGGATTCAACAAGTATTATCTTTTGAGCCTAGGATGGTAAATGCTTGAGAGTTAATTTAATAGTTTGCTTGGTTCCAAAATGTTGCAAACAAACATTCACAATCTTCCTCAAAATTTTAAACCCTTTGGTCTAAATATGGATACCTTTTGAAATAGCCTTGATATATATGATTTTCCTAAGGATTTCTATCCTTAGAGATTTCTAAATATCTTGACTTATATCTCAATATGTATTTTTCAAAGTTAACATAAGAAACTATGGCTTCAACCTCATGGTTTTCACAAAATGATAATTGTGAAATTTATGATGTTTTTGACACAAACATTTAGTTTGAAAACTTAATCAAGAAAAGTGTTTGTGGTAAAAGAAACTCATTAAGCAAGATAAATTGAAAAATTGAACCCCACATGACCATTTGGAAACTGGTCATGCTGATTGAACAACCTGACCATATGCCTACTACCATACAAGGAAAACATTGCAAACATTGAGTCGAAAATCATCGAGTTCTATTTTTAAAATCATTGAGTTCCATTATCCAAAGTCATTGAATTCTATTATCAAAATCATTTGAGTCCTATTTTACCAAAATCATTGAGTCCTTAGGGTTTGATCTCTTTAAAGGTATAACATGTTTTTCACTCCCTTGGTCTTGGAAAACAAAGGTTCACTCTAGGTCAACATTGGGTTAAACATTTCACTCACCCCTTCATCAAAATTCATCCTTTGCCTCACTAAACTTTGCAAAAAAATTTGAATACACATGTTGGAATATTGTTGTCATTGATGTCAAAAGAGGGATCATAAGTGATATGGAACTGATCCTCCAACTGAGAAGGTTGGAATTGATGTCAAAAGTGTCTTTGATGTCAAAAGAGTGTAGAATTGATCATCTAAGGAAAATATTGGCATGATGATAGATCAATAGTGTACCTAAATGCTATGACACTCAGAGGATGAATGTGAGAGCAGTGAACCTATTTTTGGAAGTATGTGTATTGGTTGTTGAAGTAGAAGAGCAAGGTGCTCAATATGTTGCATAGTTGAAATTTTTTTGTCATCCTTCTACAACAGTTGCTTCTAGGTATGTGATGACAAATTAGGTACCAGATTCAATGTGGGTTTTTTGAGAGCATTCTAGTGATGTGATTTGTAGGTCCAAGAAATGAAGGATGCATTCAAGAATGCATTATTTCTACTCTCAGGTGATATTAGGGTTTGTAGATAAACCCTAATGCATTTACAGTAATGGCAGCTAATATATTCTACTATTTTGTTGTTGATTGCTAGTTGAAGGTTGCAGGTTAGTTAAGTTATAACTTATAGCCTTTAAGTTCATTCGATGACCGGTCCCTTCAGCTTCTCACCTGGTTATTACCATTGATGGGTTCTACTAGATATCATGCATCGTAGATAGATTTTGAGAATTGGTTTGTAATTCAATGATATGCGATGAGTGGTTATTGTACATAATAGAAAGTAAGTTGAAGTCTGCCTCAAGATCAGCGATATGAGATGAAGATTTTCAATGGTCGTGATGATTATGATTGAATGATGTACGATATGGCGATAGGAGAATGGATGCTAGTTGTGGGACCTAGTAAGGTGGACGTGGCAGTGAGACCTAGTAAGATGAGGATGACGTGCTTTGATGGTACTTTCAAAAAGTGAATGACAAGATGAACATGTGGCAGAAAGTGATGGGTTGCTTTGAAGATCAAATGGTGCACATTTAAATATGGAGCTTCGATGGTTATTGCTGAATATCGTGCATCACAAATAGCTTTTAAAAAATGGTTTGTGGTTCAGCGATACATAATGAACAACTATCACTAGATCTCCTAAATTTCAGAAAGCTAATTGAAGTTTGTGATAAGATATGCAATATGTGGTGGAGAATGGTCCTTTATGGGACCAATGACACATGGCATCATATCACATGATCACTTCACATTGTTGTTTTGAAGTGAAGTGACAAGATGATTTGAGTGATATGTGATGTATGGGTGAGATTGAATGAAAGAACATCCAACATATGACATTGCATCGTAGGGTCTTAGTTCATCATGGTTATGAGTTCAAAGTAAGTCAAGCTTTCAGCTATGCATGATGAGTGTTGAGCAATAGTAGAGAATAACATTAGAGGAAAACACATGGCATTAGTCCTCTAGCCTGCGAAGATTTGGTGGACTCATTGTTAGTACCAATAGGATAACAATGGATGGTGTAGATTGTTTGAAAACTAATCCAATAATGATTGGTACATTTTAGTGCATCACGAATAGGAATGGTGACGCTCACAGCATATTAGCGTAATGTGATGGACGATGGAGATTCAAGGGTATGCGATCAGATGGTGATAGCTATGTTTCTTCACATCATAGAAACAAATGTGGATGTCCTAATTGATATAGTGATACATAATGGCTATGAAGGATAAGGTCATCACTAAAGGAGTATGCATTGCAAGTGTGAAGTTCAAGACTGAAGGAAATTCTATGATACACGATGGCTATGAAGGAGATCGACAATGGAGATCACAAGGAAATTGATCTAATGGTGATCATTAATCAATGGAAATCGACGGTGCATGATTAAAGGTAATTGATCTGATGACAAGGTTTTAAAGATATGATGTTGAACATAAGCCAATGGATCATGGGGTGAAGAAAGAGATTGATGACCTACATTCAAAGATTGATATCTCAAATGGCTAAGTCTATGTGAATAGGGTTTTGTTTGGTAACCAACATAGAGGGAGGAATTTATTAGTCTAGTTGCACAACTGACCAAAGTAAATGAAGATTTGATCTTCAAGGCAATGATATAGATTGCAGATATGATCAAGATGAAATCTGATCATATGGATAGGAGAATGAATTTAATGCATAATTTGATTTTAAGGTTTGATAGGAAGAGAATGAAGGAAAAAAATTTGCACGAAATTTAATTTTTTGTGGCTCGATGAAATATATAGTAATATCTTATAAATTATATTAGATATCTTAATTATGAGCTGGATAGTGGTGTGTGTGTGGCTTGAGGAAAAAGAAGCTTTCTGGTGAAGTTAGTATGTGAAGAAAACCCTTATAGTAATCTTGAGATGATCTAGACAGTTGAGAAGATCTCGAGGAAAAGATAGTAGGTTGGTGGAGAAGGAAGACAATTAGATATTTTCGAAGTGAGATGTTTGCATTAAGTGTACATGAATGAAGAGAACAATATTCAATTATATGAAGTACTGAATAGAGTTACATCTTACCGAGCATGTTGTAGAGATAGGAAGAGTGGGGTGATGTAGTAAGTTTGCAAGAAAGAGAGAGTGAAGTGTAGTAGACAGTGAATGCATTTATTCAAGTCCTAGACTATAATACAAACTATTATCTAGGTTTGCATTCAAGTTAGCGCAAATGTATGAAACATGACATAAAGGGAAAGAAGAGAAGAGTAGTGAAATAGAATAGTGATTGTTCTATGTGTAGAGAGTGCAACTTTAGCAACAGAGTGTAAGTTACATAAAGTGCAACAATGTACTGAATGTAATGGTGCATTATAGGTTAGGAAAAACCAATCTATGAATATATGAGCTTGTAATGTTGTAAGAGGTTGTAGCCTCATTGTACTAGGTTGTAACTCAGGTTAGGGGATTGTAGTCTCCTTGGAGTTGTAGCTCCTAAACCAGGGTGTTGTAGCATCCTTGAAGCTATAGCTTCTAAAATAGGGATTTTTTTTTACTTGGAGTTGTAGCTCCTAAATCAAGGTGTTGAAGCATCCCTGGGTTGTAGCCCTAAAACACTGTAACAAAGATTTCTTTTGTGATGCTAGATTTGAGCAGTATACTCAAGCAACCTTGGTCACCGTGCTTTTTCCCATATTTGGTTTTCCAATTATATTTGGTGTTGTGGGCATTTGTATTGATTGTGTATTTGCATGTTTATGTTTGCATCCTTAGGTTTCAATAAACACAATAAGATTTGAGTAAGAAATCTACACAAGATATTTATATTTAAGGAAGTAATCTTCATAAAGGTTTTTGAGAGCCAAATTTTGTTATATGTTGATTCACCCCCTCTTAGTAGATCATTGTGTTCCAAAAATTGGTATTAGAGCCCTAGGTTCCCTAGGAGAAGCTTAATTAGCTCAAGGTAGATCTTGGTGAGTGAACACAAAATTGGTAATAAGAAAGGCTCCAAAAAATTTAGAAGTAAAAAGAGTGTTAAGAAGAATCTGCACACAAAAGGAGAAAATAAGTTATATGATGTTTTTGGTGGGTCAAATGATGAATATGTAGGTTCCCGTGAGATTGATGGGAATGAATCCATGTGCATGGATTTTATTACAAGGCTTGATTGGTCTAGTGAAGAAGAAGTAGAGGTTGACCTAAGAAGAAGTTTCATATGTGCTCTGAATGAGATCGATAAGTTGAAGAAGGAGAATGAAGTACATAAAATGAATGAAAAAAAGGAAATGGAGAGACTAACTAAAACCCTTGAAGAATCTGATCAAATGATAGTTTGAAGACACAAGTGGAGGAAGCCAAAAGGATAGAAGATGTATTTAAATCAAACTATAGTCTAAATCATATAAAAACAAGAAGTGGAAAAAGAATATTCAGAAAGAGACTGATAAAATTAGTCAAGAACTAGAGGAATCTAATCAGTTGGTGATAAATCTTAAACTTCAAGTTGAAGAAGCTAAACAAGGTGAAGTAGTAATAAATTCCAAACTAGACCTTGAAGTAGAAAGATGCATGAAGCAGGAGGAAGAAATAGTGTCATTGAGAAATGATTTAGCAAATGCTAAAGAGTAGATTGACAGAGGCCTAAAGTTGAAAGTTGGTTTTGAGATACTTGATGAATTAGTGAAATCACAAAATCCATCGAAACCCAAAGAAAAATCTGACCTTGGGTTTGAGAAAGGAAAGAGTTTCTCTACCAATACTTCTGCAATTATATGACAGATTTAGAGCAAAAGGAAGATGTTGCACAAGGAAAGAGGAAGCCTGCACAAGTTGCTCTAGAGAGAGTACCTCTAGAAATATAAAATAAGATAAAAGCACTACTAAGGTGAAGAAAGCTAGAAAGTAAAAGAGACTTGTTTCATACAAGAGGAGGAACAACCATTCAGTTCCTGATTATCTAGAGAATATGACCACAATAGAGAAGATAGTGGAGAAACTAGTTCCTAGAAAATTGAAGAAAAATCAGTACACAAAGGGAGCTGATGTAGAAAGATGCACAAGGATGAGATATGCAAAGACGTAAAATCAAAGAATACCTCCTCATCCTGATTAGAGGAACACTATGATCAGGCACTCCTCATAACTTAATGGTTATTGCTATGTTTGTAATCAGTATGGTCATAGGGCTACAGAATGTAGAGCTGCACCTAGAAGGAGCATTAAATATGTAAATATAAATTATTTTGCTCCTGTTGTAGATATGAACATAGTGTGCTAAAAATGTGATAAATTTGGTCACCTAGCTAAGTATTGTTGATTAAATAATGTGAGAACAATAGAACATTATAATAAGAAGAGAAGTATGTCCCCCAAAGTGAACAATGTTCAACATATTCCTAAGAATAAGGCTGATAAGAAAGAGAAAAATATCAAAAAGGTGTGGAGTTAAAGGTTGATAAGAAGCACCAAATGTGGTTGCTTTTGTCTCACATCACTAAGTATTAGTGATAGGGCATGAGTCCAGGGAGAGCTAAATTGATATTTCTTCCATCCGTGGAAATGGAGAAAGAGATCAAGTTAGGTAAAACATGTTTTACAAATTTCTAATGACTTGACGGTTGTAGATTTATGGTCACATTCTTGCCTCTTGAAATGCTTGTCAAGGTGTAAGAAAATTAGCAGATGGTGGATAGTTTGCTGCATAAATTGATATCAACATTTGGTGTCAGTTATTCAAGAAAGAGTGGTGTAAATGCTCTATTAAGAGAAATGTTTCCTACCTACAAAGAGAAGAGATATTGTTAAAAGGAGTTGTTCTGTGTATATTGTTTTTAAATTGATATCAAAACATTACAAATTGGTTCACAATAGGTTAGTTGGTATAGAGCCTCTGAAATGAAGCTAGTGACGAATGGAGTAAGGTCTAAGGGGGAGTTGCTATTGGTATCAAATCAATGTTATACTTGATATAGTACAATCTTGGATATCAATTGGTATATAGCATAAAGTGAACAAATTCACAAATGGTATCATAATGATAATTGAAATCAGGGCATGATATCATCATTTGCTGTCAAGTATATGATTCAATTGGCACAAAGCATGAATCATAATATCTACAATTCATATAAGATTTGATTGGAGAAGAGCATGTAATGGCACTTCAACTAGCATCATATATTTTTTTAATTGGTATAGAGCAATTGGAAAATATGGTTTTTCCATTGTAATAGAAAGGTTGAATGCAACAATTGGCATGAGAGAGAAAAAATTTCTTTAGTTGGTATTAGTCAAAGGGGGAGTTGAGTCCCTTTTCCATTGCTAAGAAAAAGTGGAGGCTATATCAGTACGGTGACTTGAGATAAAAAAAGAGGAGAAAGAATGAGTAGATGCTCAAAATAATTGAGAATGTAGGAAGAAGTGAGCAATGCTCAAAGTAGAGCATAGGAGATAAAGTTGTGCAGTTGCTCATAAGGATGAGCAAAGGATAAGGAATTTCAAAGGAGGGTACTAGAGAAAAGCTAGACCCTTTGTACTGCTTGTCCAAGGGAGAGAATGAATTTAGGAGAAGTGATCCCTTTTCCATTGATGTCAAAGGGGGAGATATTCATGCAAATTCTCAAAGAGGAGCACCAGAGAAAGCAAGAATTGAAGTGGAAAGTAAAAGATGATAGTCATATGAATGTTGAATTTTCTAATTGGTATCATTGATCATTTAGGTTTTTCCATCAATGAAAAAGGGGGAGATTGTTGGAATATTGTTGTCATTAATGTCAAAAGAGGGATCAAAAGTGAGATGGAACTGATCCTACAAGTGAGATGGTTGGCATTGATGTCAAAAGTGTTTTTGATGTCAAAAGAGTGTAGAATTGATCAAGGGATATATTGGCATGGTGATAGATCAATTGTGTACGTAACTACTATCATGATCAGAGGATGAATGTGAGAACAGTGAACTTTTTTTTGGAAGCATGTGGATTGGTTGTTGGTTTAGAAGAGCATGGTGCTCAATATGTTGCATAGTTGACAAAATGTTGGCATTCTTCAGTAACAGTTGCTTCCAGGTATCTGATGAAAAATTAGGTACCAGATTCGATGTGGGTTTTTTGAGAGCAATCCAGTGATGTGCTATGTAGGTCCAAGAAGTGAAGGATGCATCCAAGAATTCACTATTTCTACTCTTAGGTGATATTAGGGTTTGTAGATAAACCCTAATGCATTTGTAGTCATGGCAGCCAATATGTTCTTCTATTTTGTTATTGACTACTAGTTGAAGGTTGCAGGTTAGTTAAGTTATAACTTATGGCCTTTAAGTTCATTCGGTGACTAGCCCCTTCACCTTGTCACCTAGTAATTATTACTGATGGGTTCTATTGCATATCACACATTGCATATAGCTTTTGAGAACTAGTTTGTAATTCAACGATACATGATGAGTTGTTATCTTACATCACAAAAAGAAAGTTGAAGTCTACCTCAAGATTAATGATATGCAATGAATATTTCAACAGTCATGATCATTATGATCTGATGATGTACGATAGGGTGATAGGAGAATGGATGTCGACTGTGGCAGTGAGACTTGGTAAGATGAGGATGATGTGTATTGATGGCACTTTCATAAAGCAAATGATAGGATTAACATGTGGAAAAAAGTGATGGGTTCCTTAGGTGCACATTTAAATATGGAGCTTTGATGGCTATCATTGAATATCGCACATTGTACATAGCTTTTAAAAATTGGTTTGTGGTTCAATGATACGCAATGAACAACTATCACTACATCTTGCACATCACGGAAAACTAGTTGGGGTTTACAATAAGGTATGTGATACATGAAGGATAATGGTCCTTGATGGGACTAGTGACACATGGCATCATATCGCCTAATCGCTTCACATCACTGTTGTGAAGCGAAGTAACAAGATGATTTGAGCAATATGCAGTGTATGGGTGAGATTGAATGAAAGAACATCCAATGGATGACATTGCATTGCAGGGTCTTAGTTCATCGTGGTTATGAGTTCAAAGTAAGTCAAGCTTTCAGAGATGCGTGATGATTATTGAGCAATTGTGGAGAATGACGTTAGAGGAAGACACATGGTATTAGCCCTCCAACCCGCAAAGATTTGGTGGACTCATTATTAGTACAAAAAATATAGAAATGGATGATGCAGATTGTTCAACAACTGATCCAATGGTGATTTCTACATTTTGGTACACTGTAGATAGGAATGGTGATGCTCACAACATATCAACAATCTGCGATGGATGACAAAGATTCAAGGGTATGTGATTAGACGGTGATCACTATGTTTCTTCACATCATGGAAATAGATGTGGATGTCCTAATTAATGTAGCAATATGTGATGCCTATGAAGGATAAGGTCATCACTAAAGGAGTATGCATCACAAGTATGAAGTTGAATGCTAAAGGAAATTTTGTGATACATGATGGTTATGAAGGAGATCGACAATGGAGATCATAAATTGATTGATCCAATAGTGATCATCAGTTAGTGGAAATTGATGGTGCATGATTAAAGGGAATTGATCTAACAACAAGGTTTTGAATGTGAGCCAATGGATCTTGGTACAAAGAAAGAGATCGACATCCTAGATTCAAAGATATAGATCTCAAATAGCTAAGTCTGTGTGAACAAGGTTTCTTCTGGTAACTGACACAGAGGAAGGAATTTATTGGTGTAGTTGCATAAGTGACCAAAGTAAATGAATATTTTATCTTCAACGAGGCAATATAGATTGTAGATATGATGAAGATCAAATAGAATGCATAATTAGATTTTAGGGTTTGATAGGAAGATAATGAAGGAAAATTCTTTGCACCAAATTTAATGTTGTGTGGCTCGATGAAAGATATGGAAATATCTAATAAACTCTATTAGATATATTAATTATGAGTTGGTCAGTGGTGTGTGTGTGGCTTGAGGAAAAGGAAGCTTGTTGGTGAAGTTAGTATGTGAATAAAACCCTTACAATAAGTTGGAGATAATTTGGATGGTTGAGAAGATCTTGAGGAAAAGATAGCAGGTCGATGGAGAATAAAGATAATCAGATATTATTAAAGTGAGATGTCTACAATAAGTGTGCATGAATAGAGAGAACAACCTACAGTTGTATGCAGTACTGAATAGAGTTACATCTTTCCAAGTATGATGTAGAGATAGGAAGAGTGGGGTGATGTAGTAAGTATGCAAGAAAGAGAGATTGAAGTGTATTAGACAATGAATGCATTTAGTAAAGTCCTAGACTGTAATATAGAATATTTTCTAGGTTTGCATTTTGGTGAGTGCAGATGTATGAGACACCACAAAAAGGGAAAGAAGAGCAGAGCAATGAGATAGAACAGTGATTGTTCTATGTGTAGAGACAGTGCAAAGTAGGGGTGTGTTGTTGAGAGTGCAGCTTTAGTAGCAAAGTGTAAGTTTTACAAAGTGCAACGATATACTGAATATAATGATGCATTATAGGATAGGAAAAAACAATCTATGCATATATGATATTGTAATGTTGTAAGAGGTTGTAGCCTCACTGTACTGGGTTTTAGCTCATGTTAGGGGGTTGTAGTCTCCTTGGAGTTTTAGCTCCTAAACCAGGGTGTTCTAGCATCCTTGAAGTTGTAGCTTCTAAAATAGGGAGTTTTTGCTTCCTTGGAGTTGTATCTCCTAAATCAAGGTGCTGAAGCCTCCTTGGGTTGTAGCCCTAAAAAATTGTAACAAAGATTTCTTTTATGGGACTGGATTTGAGTAGTAGACTCAAGTAGCCTTGGTCACCATGGTTTTTCCCATATTTAGTTTTCCACGTATATCTAGTGTTGTGGTTATTTGTGTTGATTTTCTATTTGCATCCTTAGTTTTCAATCTACATAATAAGAGTTGTGTAAAAAATTTGCACAAGATATTTGGATTTAAGGAAGTAATCTGTATAAAATGTTTTTGAGAGCCAATGTTTGGTATCTACTAATTCACCCCCCTCTCAATAGATCATTGTGTTCGAAGAACACCAACACTTTGTGACTTAAACATCAATCAACCAAACCATAACTTAGCTACTTTGTAAATGAAATGAATCTTTTTCCATGCATTTGGTTAAGTTAGTTATCATTTGTGGACTAGTTTATCTTGAAGGTCACAAGTCTACCTTAAAGATTCTCAAGTTCATAAACATACTTTATCAAACATCAAACATGAAACTCTTAAGTCAAAAGTGTTATCAAAAAATGCTTGCAAATATCACTTTCCATATCATTTATCTTTTTATCTCCCATTGTCACCATTTCTCTAAAATACTTAGAGTGTCCCTTTTACCTAGATTTGAGTTAGCTAGGGAGTTCAAACATTACAAATATCAACACAACTCTCCCATAGGTGACCCAAAATTTATGGTAAACAAAAGATTTAACACAAGAGAATCATGGAGAAAACCAAAGTCACATTCACCTGAAGTGATCCCAATCCTCAAGAATTTGATCCAATAAGTCAAGTTATCCCATCACAACAACCCTCATCTCCATCAGGGTCGTATGAGATAGAAGATGTCAGTATAGATAGTCCATTTGGACTTACTAAGGAAGAAATCATGAAACATCAAGCCTTAGAAAATGTGGTTCCAATTTCCCCATCTTTTGTTGCACAATCATTGACAAAAGGCTTGACTTCATCTACGATTCAACCAACTCCATCCCTTGTTCCAAGCGAACCCTTAATATGTAGTCTTGCAACTAGGCTAAGAACCAACCTTGGTCTCACTTCATGTCTAGGAGCAAACAAAACTTTGGGTATTCAAAAAATGACCATTCCATTAACCACCAACCTTCCCCAAAGACAAGTTGGACACCAACATTTGGAAAACCACTTACATTGCATGATGCCACAATGACCTCGACATTTTGGGTGCAACCATCTTCATCCGTCACCCAAAATACCCCGAGTGTGCCCAATGTTACATAAAGTAATGTGAACCAAGTGTCTCAAATAGGAAAAGAAGGGGAAGATAAAACCCTCATGTAAGGGAAACCATTAGCAAATTGTTCCAACAACCCCATCGACACATTGAAACAAGTGGCTACCCAAGATACTCAAGTCAATCCACCATCAACATCAAAGCCATCTATAATTGACCCAAATTGAAACAACACCTTGATTATGAACCCCATCAATCACGTAAATACCTTGACCACATCCCAAGCACAAGAAAATTCCCAAAGCACCATTCAAGGTAATCCTCTCAATCAATGGACTCAAGGTCCTAATGTGCCCTTAACATCGCCATACCAAATGGCACCAACATCACCCTTTCCCTTGGTCCCCCACATCATGCAAAATCAAATTGGACCTCAACATTACATTCCTCCACCTCAATCCACTATCCTACAAGGGATGTTAAACCAAGGGAACCCACAACCCAATCAAAACATGAACTCCCAAAACCTATTAGAGATGTCTCAACAATCAAATGATCCTACATTGCAAGCACATGCCTTAGCTTTATAACAAACACAACAGGCTTATCAACAAGTTGTCCAACAACAACAAGTAGCCTTAGTAGCATAACAACAATAGCAAGTAGCCTTAGTAGCACAACAACAACATCATGAAGGCTTAGTAGTACATGAACAACATCAAGTAGCCTTAGTAGCATAAAAACAACATCAAAAAACCTTAGTAGCACAACAAAAACATCAAGTAGCCTTAGCAACACAACAACAGGCAGCCTTAGTAGCACAAGAACAAGTCTAGCAAGTTGTGTTAGTAGCACAACAACAACATGTCCAACAAGCCACCTTTGTTATGTAAAAAAAAAGATCAACAACAAGCCCAATAACAAGAATTGCTTGCTCAACAATATGACCAACAAGAACAACAATAGGGTCTATACTATAACCCTCAAGAAAACATCATCAACCTGAACACATTAGGAACATATATTCCTATACCATCATCACCTTATCCAACACCACCATACACACCATACAACACCTCATCATATCGGAATCCCACATACACTTCATCCACCATCCCACAATACACAACCTATTTTCCTCCACCAAGTCTGCAAGACGATATGGCATTGCAACTCAAGGTGTTAACACAAGAAATGCAGGATCTTCAGATGGGCAAGACAAAGAAAGCACATACACAAAACCTATGTCCTTATCCATTTGATTGAAACATCATAATGGTACCATTTTCTCTAGGCTTTGAAAACCGCAAATTTGATAAATAAAAGGGGAGAGGAAACCTATGAATCACATCAAGGAATCAATGTCATGTGCATGGAGGTGGTCTATAATGATTCCTACTTAATGTGCCTCTTCCCATGAAGTTTAATAGGTCCTGCCATGGATTGGTTTTCTAAATTTCCTCCAAGCATAATTTTTTTCCAAGAAATCATTGAAAACTTCATAGATCACTTCTCCTTCAATCTTGAGATGGGAACAAGCTTAGAATAGTTATATACTCTAAAAAAAAACAAAGGATAATCCTTCACCAATTTCTTGCAATTATGGAGGACAAGAGCTAGTAAAAGCAAGTGGCCACTTCCTGATGAACAAAAAGTGGGAATTATCATAGGAAATTTTGATTTAAATCTATTATCCTACTTGAAAATGTAATGGATTACCTCTTATGATGAGCTTATACCTAGAGCCCTTAACATCAAGAGAGCCCTAATCTCACAAGGAAACACATAAGTGTATAAAGACAACCTCGCATCCACTATTTTTAATGACAAACCCCGTTATTGGGCCAAGAGCAAAAATATTACTAGTGATGGTGTTGTTGATGCAAAGGTGGTCTTAATTTCTCCTAGGCAAGAAAAAACTCAAACCATGAATACATAACATCCATACACATCACCATCAAACAATCAAACAATGATCAATGCTTCAAACACTCAACATGGACAACAATGAATGCATAGTGCTCCTAAATGATAATTCACTCACTTGGGGGAACCTATGGAGGATGTGCTGAAGTAGTTGATATAGTCTAACCTCATCACACTCCCATATTTTTCAAACTATCAAGAGCCACAAGTCAAACCTCGTAGCTATAGAGACGATCATTTTTGTGAATTTCACTGATACAAAGGTCATAACACACAAAATTGTTTTAGACTCAAACATCTAATAGAAGATCTTATTGAAGAAGGGGCATTGATGTCAATCAAAAATCTAGGAATGAAAATATGAAAATTTACACATACCCTATGCCTGACACTACAAAAGAAAAAGATTCAGGAAAGGCATCAACGTCAAAAATGTAAAAAATACTCATGATACCATGATGGGATATATTTATTTATCACAGCATGAGGAATTAGACACGTATCAAGCTACTATTTTAAAACAGATTCCAAACCCATAAACAATGTTTAGCACTATTGTATATCGTAATGACATCAAGTGCATATAAAATTGTGATATCTCTCCCACATATGACTCAATGGTTGGGCATGTTGAAGAAATTCAAAACAAGCAAGAAATATCCCTTATTGCACCCACACCCACAAAATGTTGCGAAGAGTATTTTTTTGATGATATATCATCCACCCAAGGATCATGTCAAGAGGAGGATCTTGAGGATAATTAAAGTTACTATGAATCGAGCCAGTTTCAAGAATCCCTATCCATAGAGTTTCACCAAAAACTAAGGGACATCTTCCAAACCATTTTAAACTCCAAAGATGTCCCTAATATCAACCCTAAGATGTTTCCTTCTAACAGACATATAGATGTTTCTTCATCGAAAACAAGGGTCTCCTACTCTTGGTATTCCTTCACAAGAGCAAGCAACGACCAACATTCTTGATTCTTATATTGATTTTTGCATCATCAACATCTTTTGAGTCAACATCAAAATATATGGTAGCGGTATCAATAGAGAATGATGTCATAGAACTAGAGCGAATTGTTCATATTCCTAAACAAGAGGAACCCATAACAATATCATCTATTCATGAGAAGTCATATTCAATGGCTATGGATTAGAGGATACATTATCAAGGCAAAGGATTAGGTATTTATAATACCTTCACAACATTGGGGCAATCTTGTCTAGAAAATCCATCAACATATGGGGCATGAAAAATCCTTATGATGAAAATATTATCAATGCTACAACTAGCTGTATATTGAGTTGGCATTCACCCATCATCTCATATGAAAATTGGGACCAATGTAAAAAGAATAATTCATATCAAAGCAAGGAAAATATCATCAAATAAAATGAAGCAGTAAAGGAAAAAGGACACGTCAAGTACAAATGGATACCAAAGACAAATAAAGAAAATCATCCCTCCAAAACTCCACTAGTCAAAGAAACTACGGGGAAAAATAAAATAGGGAAGTGTATCCATAAAAAGAGTCCTCAAATACAAAAGTAGGCTTCTTAATCAAGGAACACAATATGTCTAATGGTTGGTCCTAATTCCATGAAAACCTTCATTCCCACCCATCATTGCTCATCTTCCCAAGTTTGGAGAGTCAAATTTTTTGAACCATCAACCAATACATCTCATATTGCTTTATACATGACATCGTACACTCCATTCACAATACTCAAATCTCACATTGACCATGTGTTCGAAACTACTATTCATCATAGGGATTCTAAAGGAACTTTATCATGATATGCACACATAGACAAGGTTAATTCTAGTATCCACAAGGCAGATCAGAGTTCTTCAAGGTTACATTCAAGTGCTTGTATCTTAGAAAAGAAGATTCTTTAGGAAGGATATCACTGGCATGTTATGACAGTGGCCTCTACATCAGTACCACCAGGTGGTTCAACATGAGGGTAAAACTTTCAAAAAATAAAAAAAAATAAAAATCGTCCTCTAGTGAAAACCACTACGATGGTGCTTTGGCAAAGTACTATGATGAAAACCTAGAAAAAAGGTGTCATGAGTAGAATAGAGTGTCTATATGATCCTTTTTAGACAAAATCGTATCATCCTTGTCATGATAAATCTAATGTTCCCTCCATCCATCCAATCTAGATTTTTCCAGATATTCCACTTTATCTTGATCTTGACAAAGATTCAATGTATAGCTCAACACTACTCATGGAAAAAATTTGTAGGCTCTTTACCATTTTTATGTCCTGAAGTCCCATAGCCTATATCTAGCATGCTAAAACTCTCTCAAATTATTTTGCATATACATTACCTATCTTATTATCCCTTGCATTATGAAACATTGCTAGACATTGGGGGCAGGTTATTGCACTCTTTTTTTTTAATAACTCTTGATCCATTTCTTATATCTCACAACATGACATCGACATTGTGATCTAGGTATCATTTAGCTCAAAATTGCAATAGAAAATCCCAAAACCATTTGTAAAACATTCATCAGAAAACCAAAAAAAAATTGCAAAATATTGTATAGCTAAAATCCAAAAAAAATCAAAAAATTATAAAGACAAAATCCAAAACATCCAAAAAGCATCAAAATCCCTAAAAAGGTTGAACATCAAAAATCCAAAAAAATACCTTGTCAAACTACGAGTCTCTAAGCTTGAATGTAGGTAAGATGATCATTGATGTGCGCCTGTGACACCCCAGGTCATTCCTTAAGGAGTCCATCATAATAAAATAGCATCCATCAACTATTCATATCTAATCTTCAATAAGTCAAGTTAGTCAAACTACATGTTCTTTGCATTTATAATGTAGGCAAGGCTTATCTTTGATCAGCCCCCGAGGTCCCTAGGATAAGTCTTTTAGGTAAGGTTCTTGGTCAAAACTTAGAAAATATCTAAACATCCAAATATCATAAAACATAAAAACATTTGAAAATGGAAAAGCTCAAAACATTAGAAAACATTCAAAAGACCTAAAACAACGTCAAAACATTTTCAAAATACCAAAAACATTGAAATATTCTAGAAAACCCCAAAACCAACCATCCCATTTCACTTTCAGACGCAATAAACCTTCATCTATGATAAATCAATTGTCACCTTCAACCTTTGGAAAAAAAATACAAAGTAAGTATAACATGTCGTAAAGTGAGAACTTAAGCGTGAAAATGTAAAGTCTGGATCATAGCTAAATATGTTAGTGAAGTTTATATCAATGGATTATCATAAAGCTCATCATCATCCTACAACAAATAACCCTTGATCAACATGTACTAGGATGTATCCTTCTTGCAATGGACATCAATATGAAAAATCACCTTAGCTAAATTAAACTAGCAAGAGATATAGATAACACTGATTGTTTGTCTTTGATCTTTTCTTATGATTTATCTTAATGACCCATTTTGAGGACCTCTCGATGATATCTATCAAAATTATTTAGAGAGAAAGGAATGGGGCATCAATCATTTTCTTTCATTTTTTGTGCTTGTGGGTATTCTTGTAAAATAATCTTGGTGCATACTTGCTTAGTTGTGTGTAGGAAAGTTGTTTGGAGTACATTGTTGACTATTGTGTTCGCTTTGGTCTGATATATTCTAAAGCTTCTAGCTTACATTCCAATGAGGTTTTTGTATGTCAAGGTGTGAACAAGAACTATCCTATCTATTTGCAGAGTCAAAGTCCATTACACTAGATACAATGTCATCTTGGTTATCAATACCTTGATGCATTGTGTCTATGTATTATATCAAAAATAAGGAATAACGGAAAATCCCAATCCTGAGATATGAGCAAATCATCATCATGCATCTCTCATTTCCATCTCTAATAAAGTCTTGGTGCATCATGGACTTGTTGGACTTCTAAATCAATCTCAAAATATATGTTCAATCCATTCATCTTATTATTCTCATTCTTCTATATTTTTTAACATTTCTATCTAGGTATCAAATATGTGTGTTATATCGAAATATACATGAGGCTACCCACAACCGATGACTATCTATACATCTTGAAATCTATCTACATCAATATTTGAGCTAGCATGCCAGAAATCCCTCTTCCTCTGGGGCACAGTGGGGCCTCTATATCATCTTCAACTCAACAATCTAAAAAGTTAAAAATATTTGATTCAAAAGGAACCTAAAATCTCAAGCATCTCAAGCATAAGTCTAATTTCACCTATCGTGAGCTTGATCAGAACACTTTATTCCCTGATTAATCTCTCGAGCGGGCAACTAACCATCTTTTGATCATATCGATATCAAATCATATAATGGACTTTGTTCCTATCCTTGCTAGAAAATATTTATCAAATTATCAAATTAATCATCATTGGGTTATATCTTTCCCTACCAATCCTCATGTTATTCAACACAAATCCTCTCATTGTTGTGAATCCTCAAGAATGTTATCAATCAATCAATCAAATGAATAAAATTTAGCTTGGCTATGAACATCTCAAAGAGATAATTGATATCCATTTGTGCATTGTCATTAGCATCAAAATCAACATCAAAACCAACATCAGTCTTTGAACCAATGCAACAAGTACATTGCTCCAAAGAGGGGCAAAATGTAGACACCTAAAAATGTCTCAATGGATCACATTGGCTAACTAACATCATTTCCTCCTAAAACCCATCCTCTTTTTTTCTTAATTGATTAAATTAGCCTAGCTATTGAATTAATTATGTCATTTACATCTATTAACCTAATTAATCTAATTCGGTTAATTCACCCCCTTTCATGCTAACATTTTATCTAATTAAATTAAATATATCAAGTTCTTTAATTTAAATCCCTATGTCATGTTATTTAATTAAATAATGCTAATTTATTTAATTAAATGTCATATCACTTCCCCTTTCCATTAAATAAATTAATTATTTAATGAATATCATAATTCTCCTTAATTGTATCATTAAACCTTTATTTAATTATCAATTATTAATTAATCTGAATCCCCCCACTTGTAAGGGAATATTCCTCCTTTGCACATTCCTCCAAAAAGGGAATATTCCTTTGCACAATTTGATTTAGTTTTAATTAACTAAATATCCTTTTTCCTCACCCATGAGAATATTCCAAAGAATATTCTCTCCTCACTTATTTGAAAAAGGGAATATTCTTACAAAACTTCATGTGCAAGTTAACTTAAGACTTCATGTGTAAGTTAATTCAAAAGTTTTTGTGCAAGTTAACTCGTGACCTCTTGTATAGGTTAAAAGTGTGTTTGTTTGAAGGAATGATAACCCTTGATTAAATCTCATAATTTATTCTCATCCCTTGATGAGAATCCATGATCCATGCCTCTAGCTTATTCCATCCTTGACCATTGATTATCCCTTTTTAGCTTAACCTTTCATTTCTCATTTGCTTTCCTATAAATAGTTCACTATTTGGAGACAAATGGATCCATCTTTTAACATCAAAATTATGCTATTAAAATCACTCTTACTTGCACTCACATTTTACATAATTTTAGCTTATTTTAATTGCACCATATTAGTTTAGCTTCCACTAATGGATTCCATGATAACATAGATGCATACATTTGGCTTATTTGTTAATTCTAGGATTTTAATCTTTTGAAGCTTGCATATGTTTAGAGTAGATTTGTATACACTCATATCAATCAACTTAGCATATATCATGTTAATTTGGAACTTAAATAATGTTTTGTCACATATCTCTCATTGGTTTAATTGATTCTCTTCAATAGAATCAATTGAAACAAGCTCATTATCCAAGGGATTGTGAAAGGGTCGCCATTGCACATCAATGCGACACCACTCCCCCAATAGGATAAGTTTTAATGTCTTAGATTAGAGGTTTTTCAAGCTTTCCTGATTTAGAATGTTATTTTTAATGGATTCTTTTTCTTTGTTTACAGTGAATGATCTTATTGGGATTGATGCTTAGTGTGTTAAATATGCCTCAAATTTGTATGGATCGGGTGTAGTTAGCTTATACTATGACATTAGTCACAATATTAGCTCTAAAACCCTAAAAACCAACACTTTTGGACTAGGATGCGTAGTACCCCTATCCTACCAGTTCAACCTCACATTTTTATGCTAGTTTCTTCTTTGTCTATAATTTCTAGATCTTCTCTATGTTTTTATCTTTTTTCTCTAAGTTTTCCAATTTTTCTATAAAATTCGGTCACTTTACTCTTAAGTCACCTAGTTTGCTACATTTTATAGTCAATCATCGCATCCCATCACCCCAAAAAATATGGACCAAAAACCTAATTGATTGTCTTTCTCTCCCTTGAGGACAACATCTTGTTGTTGTCTAGTTTTCATTGATGTCAAATGTGTGAGTTCGATTGTCATTGATGTCAGAAGTATGCTAAGGTTGGTTGTAATTTGGTTGTCAATAAGGTGCAGTCTAGCTATTTGGTTTCTAGAGTCTTTGAGACACGCTCCACATTTATCCATTTTTTATGATGTGCTCATGTAGTTTGTAAGATAAATTCATACGTTATCAAAGCATGTGCAATCCAAGTTTAATGTCATTTGGATTACTCGAAAGGTGTTTATGAATGTGACAAAATCATGTTTGTGTTGCTTCTATGAAGATCCTCATCGAGGTATAAAGTTTTTTTCTACAAACATCCACATTTGTAGATATGTTGGTGTGGTTCAAAAGTTAAGTTTTGTATTTAGTTAAGGTGCTACATCAAAATTTTCATTAGTTCTTTTGAAGAGAAAGTTTGGAGTGATAGAGTGGAAGACTATATTGTTCGATGGCTAGTTTTAGTGTTTGTTGGCATGCACCAACTTGTTCTTGTATGAAATGGTGAATTGGCTCATGGAAAGTGATCTTGAATAATATGTGATTTTTTTGTTACTTTGCAAGGTGTGTTGAATGTGTGTGCCACAAGTTCAAGTTTGCATGGAGTTCAAGAAGTGTTTGAAAGTATTGTATCAGCCATGTTGAATAATTTGGGAGAAATGCAATAATTTTTAATTTCATTCATGTGTACAACCAAGTTGAAATGGTGAACATGCTACAAGTTTCATGTTTTCTTTCTTAAGGCTTACCTAATTAAAGTTTGTGAAGTGTTTGGATGTTAATCATTAAATACTGATGTTGTGAAGATTGTTTAACACCAAGTTAAGAATGTGTTAGAATCCACAAGGTTTGTGAACTTCTTCTTGGTGTTTTGTGTAGTCTATTTAGGGCTTGTCTTCTACACGTTTCATGTTGTTGTTTGATGTTTGGTCAACTTGCAATTGTAATATTATTTGTTATAGGTTGAAACATGTAATGTAAATCAATGTAATATCATGTATAAATTGTAAACTTAGTTGATCTAGGTGAGACATGATTGTAAGTGGTCATCAAGGATGTGTAATGCAATATGGTGTTTATGTATGAGATAGAAAGAGAAAGAGAAAATGATATAGATCCTATGTGGATTCATCTTGAATACATTTTTATGATAGGGGAGAAGTGAAGAGTGTACCTAAATATTTGTTAGGGAAGTGATCCAAAGGTAAAAATTCTTGAAAACTAAGAGTAGGGAGTCAGTAAGTTGTAAAGAAGACATTTGAAGAAGTTGTAGAAGTATTGTCAAATTAGAACTGTAATCATCAAAATAGAAGGGAAAAAGAAAAATTTTAATCATCAAAAGGACTAAGCTTCATTATCAGATTTGGACAATAGAATTATTTTTTGGAAAAATGAGGAGATGTTGTTGATGCATGTTTTGGCAACATGAGCATGTGGAATAAGCACAAGTTAGATACAATTATGCATTGCAGTGTTGTCATTGATGTTAGCATTGTATCTCGGTACAAATAATATGGTATAAATCAGTTTGAGTGTCATGAGAATGGCTGAAGATGATTCTAAAAGATAATTTTGAAAGAAGGTTTGATTCAGTGAAGAAAATTGTGATAAAAATTGACTAAGTGTTAATACTAGTGATTTTCTATATAGGGGATCAGATAATTGGGTCCGCATTTTTTCGTTGTTAAAATTTTTTCTCTACAATTCTAGTATAATTTTGTTGGCTATTAGAAGAAGTTAATTCCAAAATTTCAGTCTATCTTGGTTTTTGGTTTTGGAGTTATGAACAACAAAAGTTTGGCTTGATAGTTACGGGTATTTTCCAGTTCTATGCATATGATTTGGAGAATCTACACTTCTCCATAGATTTTATTTTGGCTCAACATATTTGATGATATGTTGATAGATGTCAATAGATTATGCATTCTAGTTGACAGGTGTTTTGAGGTTCATGTTTCTAAACATGGGTATAATGTTAAAGAATTGTTGTATTAGGTTCTCTGTGATGCTAACCTAATAGGTTTGAATATATGTCAAGTTTAAATAAGTACTATGGAGTTATGTGGGAGCTATTATAGGTCCATTCCAACCTATTCCAAGTTTTTTGAGATTTTAATCTTGTTGTGAAGTGTGTGTGGATAGATCTTGAGCCAAAAATTTTAATTTTGTGTATTACATCTAATTAGGCTGACCTAATTGATGTTATGAGTGAAGAAGATATATAAGTTAGATATTTTTTGATATTTTCTTAATGGGGATATGTGATAAGATTTTTTTGAATGTGAATCATGTGAAGTTACTGTGAATACAGAACATAGAAGAGTGTTGATTTAGATTAGTATGAAGAGTTTTGAGTCTGTATTTTGAGCTTCATTAGAACTATATTTCATGCATGTGTTAGATGCAATTGTAATAGTTCAACACTTGGTTGTGTGCCACAATCTCTTCTATCTCTTTTCTTTTCTTAGTGGGCAGTAAGCCCACTTGGATAGTGAGTACACTAGTAATGAGCACTTCTGTAATATACTATAATCGATTATAATATATTGTGAACTAATCCTCATCGTGGTTTTTACCATTTTGGGTTTTCCACCTATGTTATGTGATGTTGGATGTATTCATGCTTTTGTTCATTATTGTTGTTGAATATGCTATGAGTATTGGATGTTTCAATTTTTAAGTGGTTTAAAAGAATAGTGATTCATGCCCTCTCTCAATATTCCAAGTGTTCAACAATTGGTATCCAAGGTTGGTTCCTTGGGAGGAGCTTAACTACTTGGGGAAGATCTTAGAGGTTGAACACATGACTGTTTGAAAATCACCTTCTGCTCCAGAAAAAATTCTTGTATTTGGATCTATAGAAGAAGATTGCATATTTGACATAAATGAAGAACCCAAAGTTTCTCTTGAAGATCTATAGAGAACTAAAGGTGAAAACATAAATCTAAAAGAAAATGTCAAAGAAGTAGATGAATGAATT
The DNA here is from genome assembly GCA_007258455.2 of Sequoia sempervirens. Taxonomy (NCBI): domain Eukaryota; kingdom Viridiplantae; phylum Streptophyta; class Pinopsida; order Cupressales; family Cupressaceae; genus Sequoia; species Sequoia sempervirens. Next base: position 157,093,314 of record VDFB02256132.1, on the reverse strand, counting down.
AGAAAATTGAGAGATAAAATTAAAAAATTTAGAGAAAGGCATAAGGAGGTTAGTGAGAAATTGAAGCAAGCAAATGAAACAATTACCTATCTGAAGGTGCAAGTTGAAGAAATAAAGAGAGTTGAAGAATGCTAGAATGCAATTGTGATAAACAAATCTAAAGAATGTACAAGGCTTGAACAAGAAGTTGTGAATATGAGATCAAATGATCTGGAAAAAGAAAGGAGTCATCAAGACAAATTCAAAACAAGTTCTACAAAGCATGATGAAGTGATTACAAATCAGAAAGGCTCTAAAGATAAAGAAGGTTTAGGATTTGAAAAGGGTAAAAATTCAAAATCAGATCAGACACCAAATGTTGAAAAGAATACTAAATATAAAAACAATGGCAAGTAGATCTGGAATCAAAGGAATGTAGCTAGAAGACCATTGGTCAAAAAACCAAATGCATAAAGGTACCCATATTTTAATGGTTCATTTTATTCTTGCAATATATTTGGACATAAGGCTATGGAATGTAGAAGCAAAAAGAATCAGGATGTTCCACTTTTTTCTAGTCAATGTTCTATATGCAATAAATTTGGTCACAAAGCTAGTGAGTGTAGAAGACAAATGATGAATGACTATAACAATGATAGAATGATTCAATATTTCAATGGCTATTGTTATACATGTTATGGATTTTGGAATAAAGCTAATCAATGTAGATCTATAATGAATGGAAATAAGATTGATCAAAAGAATGTCATATGTTATAATTGCAATAGGCCTGGACACATTTCTAAGTTTTGTAGAAGCAAAAATATGAAGAAGGATAATTTGTTAAATAAGAATGATCCACTATAAAATATTGATCCAACAGAAACAAAGAAGGAGATGCATAAGATTTGGAGAAAGAAGGAAGAAACCAAGGTTAAGGATGAATCTATATACATACATCCAATGTAGATGTTTCCTCCAGAAACTAAGTTGAGAGCTCTAGCTCAGGGGGAGCTTTAATGAAATGCCTGCCAAAGAAAATGATGTTGATGCTTCAACACGAGGATATGTGGTGTAGGTCAATATGTTTGATCTTTTAGAGAAAATTCTGGTAGAAAAAATGATTATGCAGAAGGTTGTAGAGCATTTGAAGGTGACTATGTACACAATGAAGGGTTTGAAATTTTTTCCAAATGAAGCATTTATGGTGAATTAGGTCACAATAAAAGGATTATAAGTGACTAGACTTAAGCTAAAATCATTTGCAATCAAGTTTTTGAGGAAAGAAGAGAGGACAAAGAGTATAGCAGTGTGGTTGAAGCATTTGAGGTCTTGGTGTGTGTAAACCCTAGTTGGAAAAGAGTTGAAAGGTATTTTGTAGTTTCTTTGTCACCCTAGTTTCTCATAAAGCTCTTTAAAAAGTATTTTAGAATCTTTTGAGATGGCTACAAAAAAGGTTGTTGATTCATCTGAGAGACCACAACCTTATTTTAAAAAGAATCTTGACAAATCCATGGAGGTTGACCCTATAGGTGCTTTCTTGAGAATTCCTTATGGAGTTTTAAAAAAATAAGACATTAGAATATATGTCGACATAAATCTTGAAGAATATGACTATTCCAAAATGGGAGATGTGTGGATAAAGGAACTTATTGGTGACAAATTTGTAGTGAAACTAGAATATCAAAACCTAGTTGCAAAGAATCTTGACATCTAACAAGGGTTTCCTAAATTTTTTCATGATGATACATGGTTGAGAATTTTTCTAAGCCATATTCATGATAAATTCTTGTGGAAGACATGGTTGGGATGATTACTATGAAATTTATTAAGGAATTCATAGAGTTGTGTGCCATTAGACCTATTCCATTACTAAAATATGTCAAGAATGAAGTTGTGATGCAACTCACTAGTGTTATATATGACAAAAGGGATTTGATAGTGATAACACTATAAATGAGATCCACACAATGAAATTACTAAAAAACTTGAGGAGAATCAAGTCAAAGTTTGAAACTTCTAATTTGCTTTTTCTGCAAGGACAGGGGTCTTGATTAAACAACACTTTGGTGAGAAAGATTAAAAATTGCAAATCAAACCCAAAATGTAATATACAAAGTGGATCTTGAAGGTTAAGCTCAATATTGATGGAACCATAAATCAGATTACAGATCAAAGAGAGGTAAGAAAGTGTGTACCAATCACCAAAAGAGCTCTACTAAAGCTGACATGGCACTCATTCACCTAGGGTTCTTGGTTTAGGTTTTCTTTGTAACTTTCTAGAGCCTCTACAACATATCAAAATCTCTCAATTTTCCTAGGTTTCAAGTTTGGAGTGCCAAAAATAAATTTTGTAATTAAGTTTCCATCAGATGACAAATTTCTTGATAACTTTTTCAACTTCTTCAATTTTTCTCTTCAAGAGATCTTCAAGATATCTTCAACCTAAATATGCAAACACAAATCAAGAGGGAAAAATGTTTTTTTTTTTTTTTTTTTTTTCTGTTGAATGGGGGATTTCCTTGGTCAAACCCCATTTTGGTAATAAAATGTTGTAATGAAAATAAATAGCATAAAGGAATGATGAATGAATAAAGTAGTGTTACAACTCACTAGACCCTTGAATGAACCTTGGAATGTAGATCTGCAACTTGCATGAGATGGCTTCACTGGATGTGGATCTTTGATCTTTAAAATTTTAAAAAATAATTCCTTGAATGCTTGAATGGATCATGAACTCTACATCAACATATTAGCTCGAATATCATGCATTATGCAAGAAGACTTTGATATGACAATAGGATCTTGATTGCTACAATAATTCTTCACTTAATCTACTCTTGAATTCCTTTAAATTCCCTTGAAATTCTCTTGTGAAATTTATCTTAAGATAACTTGATTTTTCTAGGTTTCTTAGATGAAACTTAGTGAAAATGACCTTATATTTATAGGTATGTAACGTAAATTTCTTGAAATTCAAATAACACAAGCTGGAATGTTAATATGAATTTGAAATCATTAAAATACTACCAAAAAAATAGTTTGCATTTAGTTCCTAGGTCTAAGTGATGACCCATTCACCCATGGGTGAATGGGGCCTAGGTCACTTACCTAAGACACATATTGCTCAAATAAAAGTGTTATGTTAAGGCATTAATGAATGTCGGGTTTCCTCTTAAGAAAATGTGATTAATTAGGCGTGGATATGAATTAAAGGGGCCAATCAAGAAAAAATAACCTCAATTAATTAAGGGAGTCCTGAATAAGTGTGAAAGTGTAAAGAGGTATACTTTACAACACCAAAAATAAGGCACAATTAAGTCCATTTTAATCAATAGGGCCCTAAACTTAATGTGAATATTTAAAATACATATTACAACATTAAATTAAGGAATAATTAAGTTAACTTTATTATTAATTCCTAATTAGGTGTGAAAAAGGGGTTTTTTTTTTACACTAAAATTTTGTATTCATAGAAAACCTAAATAAGTTAAAAACTCCAGGAAGGGCATATTATATGAATCTCATTCATTAAATCAATGTTAGAATATGGATATTTGATTATGACTGATCTTAATGGAGTTGTGAATTTCACCTTGTAACCTCTACTTCTATTTTGGTCATATGCTTCACAAGAACTTCAAATACCTTCTCCCCCTCATCAAAAATAGCATAGAGAGTGTCTCCTGAGATAACCAAACCCCACAAATTACTCTTCAATTCCCTTAAATCCTTCTTTAGAAACCAAATTATAGAATGTGATCCACTCCTTAGTATGGAAACAATCACCCATGACTAATCACCTCATTAAAATAGGGCATTCATAGTCTTCTTTAAAGAGGACATAATAAATGGCTATTCCTTGGAAATCATGAAAACCTTTAAGAGGACAAAGATAATTAAAGTGGACTATCAAGAGAAGAATCCATGTAAGGATAGTCCTATGGCAATACATGATTCTATCAAAGAGGAAAACTACTGAGTTAGTAAGGGAATATAATAGTCTTCAAGCCATAGTGATGAAGACAAACAAATAAAGAAGGATATGGTAGTCAAGTCAAGGGGAATGTACGGTGGACAATCATGAATTATGACTAAGATCAATACCCATAAAATCAAACACCAAGATAGCATGAACAATATCACTCAACTATGATGCATAAATAATCACAACATGAACGTTATATGAGTTTGATATAACTTTCAAACAAAACTCACCAATTTAATAGTATTTATCATTATTACTTGCAAAAAAAACCCAACATTCTTCTAAATGATGTCACTATATCCTTCATGTAAATGTTATATAATTCAATAGTATGTCATTATTACTTGCAGAAAAAACTTGATATGATTCTAAATGATGTCACTAGATCCTTTAAATGCAATTTATTTATTCTAAGAGATTGACACATGAGTAATGTGTTGGTTCCATAATTTTTCATTTTAGATTTATCACTCATAATAAATAAGTTTTAATATGTTGGAATGCGCTAATCAAGATCCTTCTAGAGGAGGCCTCTTGAGAGACTGAGATCAAACAATTTTTCTGTAAAAAATAAACATGTGGGAACCTAAACTCCTTTTCTATTCATCATTTCATTAAAATTTATTTTTTGTGACTATTCATTGTTCCACAAGAGTAGTTACATTTGATTCCATCCTATACACATAAATGATACTCAAGGTCATGAAGTTCATATGGAGTTCATGAAAGTTCCTAATAGATATTCTAACTTTGTGTCTCTATGGAAACTTTTGAAGTACAATATCTCAAAGATCAAGAACCTCATATTGGCCAATGATATGAAGATGAGGATAATAATTACAATGGTGAATAATGATGGCATACAATATTAGGAGTGGAATTATCTTGGGTAGGATCTTCTTCCTATAAGTGTATTCAAGTTAAATGAAATTATCTTATTTGGGTGATGCAAATGATTTGTGTTTTAGCTAATCCCTTTTTGCTTGTTAATTTGAAGATCATATTACATCACTCTCATGTAATTAGATGTTAGAGAATTTCATGTCAAGTTGTGAAGGTATAGTGAATTTATAAGAACACATCATCAATAAAAGGGTTGGAATGACCTAGATCGATAGTGGATGTGGTGACAAAGGGGTGGTAGTGGTAGAAATAATAGACCCTTGTGTTGGATCATCATTGGTGTGCATTAGAAATAATCTTGTATAGAAGGTGCACCCAAATAAAATATCATTTAGTGTAGCTTTAATAGATGGTGAACAAGGTTATGGAAAAATTATGCTAGTTAGCTCTAATACACAAGACAATAAAACACTCCATAATGGTTATGTGTAAATTATCTACACAAATCTCATACAAAATACATAAGACTCAAATCCTTCATAAGTCATCATGAAGCACAAGATTCAACCATTGTAACATACTAACCCTTTTATGAAGTAAAAATTTCTTATTTTACACCAAACGAGTAAATAAAAAAGTAACAAACCATTGCAATAAAAAAATTTCTTTTCTTTATTGGTAATTTCCAATCAAGATGCATAACATATTACAACATGATTTCCTTTTCATTTCGTATAATACATCATGTAAGAAAACATACATTTACAAACATAGCTCAAAGAGCTTTAGAACAAATAGTTGTAAGATGGTCAAGGATCCTTCCATTCAAATCTTGGTTCTTTTGTCGCCTGATGTGGAGGAGAAGCATCACTCAAGTGCTTTTCCGCCAACCACAAACTCATAATGCAATCCCCTGTACATGTATCATTTGATAGATGGCCCTTCCCATTGATGAAGAGATTGGTAGAGTAATCGATAATGACAACCAACTAAGCATAGTTTTGTGTCCTATATTACAAGAACTTGTAATCCCAAAATCTTTTTCTAGCATGTAATATTGGATCATGATGAACTGACAGTGGAACCAAAGCTTGTCACACTACTTTGGCCAGAGTGTTTCATTCAGTATTTTCTATTGAGAGTCATCTATCACATACACTGCTCAGGGACAATTTGACTTAAGGCTATCTTAAGCTATGCATAGGTATTTCCTTCAATGGATAGTCCATCGTCCCATATAGCCTACTGTAGATAGGTAGATAATCTAAAGATTTTAAATGAATTGAAGACAATAAACAAATTAAATCCTATCAAGCACCATGAAGTACAAACTAGAATGAAAATAAAAATAGTAAACAAAGAATGTGCAAACCGATTTTCAAACTAGTGTTGATTGATCTCCATGGCTCTTCTCCATCTGCACAAGGATGCAAGATTTCAAAGGTTGATTGTAGAGTAGGAATGTTGGTTGCTCAGTTCTGTAGCATAACAACCTGATGAAGATGATAAATGGCGATTGAAGACTGATTTTGACAAAGTGAAGATGCTAGAAGAAGATTCAATCGAAGAATGATTTTGACAGCATAAGGATGTTTGAAGATTCCATGCAAATGGCGTGTGAAAGGTTTGATTTATAGATTTTCGATGTGGACAGAGATAAGATTTGACAAGAATGATAATGATTTGATTTTTTGTCAAAAGAGGAAAAATAATGAGATGAGATAAGATTTTCGAAAGATAGAAAGATTTTGATTTATTGTTTTAAAGGAATTAAAACAAGATAAGATAAGATGTGAAAAAAAAATAGAAAGATTTTGATTATCTTTTAAAGGAAATAAATCCTAAAAAAGATGAGAAGGATAATTGATGAAATTATCTAATTAAATAAATTAATTAGATGCACATGAGTTCAAATTTGGAAAGAAAGCGAGAAGATATTTTTAAGATTTTATTAATTAAACAAATTTTGGATTTATTTAATTAACGTTGAATTTATGAATAAATAAATTATTTAATTAACATTAGAGGAATGATGAATGATTTAATTAAAATATAAATTATTTAATTAACATTAGAGGAATGGATGGAAATGATTTAATTAATTAAATAATATAAATTATTTAATTAGCATTAGAGGAATGGATGGAAATGATTAATTAATTAAATAATATAAATTATTTAATTAACATTAGAGGAATTGATGAATTATGCATAGGAAGGGAATAAATGAAATTTGTCAAATAAATAAGATTTCTTTAACTAATTAGATGATGACATGGGTACCTAGGGCAAAACATGATACAAGGTGTATAAATGATGCAATGTTGTGACAAGGTATCGTAAGATGACAATTTTTTGATGTCTACACCTACAACCATATTAATCTACTTGGAATAACCTACTTAACTAGTAAGTACACAAGCTAGGTATTTTTGTTCAATGGATAGTCCTTAATTCCAAAGATAACCTATATACTTGGTTAACCCTACCTACTCATAAATATTTGAACTCACTCCCATATTGGATTATCTCTCCTAGGAGTAAACACAAGCTTTCATATTTAAATCAATAACTTAACTAATTACACCATATGTTCTTTTCATGTTCAATCATATCTAGTATATAATACCTATGATAAACACCCATCTCATGTTATGGAGTACTTAAAAACACAATATGAAAATAGCATAATAGCTTCAACATCCTTTTCAAAATAATTTACATTCTCTAATACATATATTGGAAAAGAACTCTCAACCATGCATGCAAGAAACATCAATCAAAGTCAACTAATAAAGAAGAAGAGATGCTCATGCCTTTTATCACTTATCCAACTAAAGAAATAAATGCAACCCTCTCCAACAACAAATAGCTTGATAATCAACTTCTCACAAACAACTCTATCTCACTTGTTGATAGATTACTTCTCTCAACAACAATGTTACCTCTTACTCAAAATAGAACACTCTCTATGTCTCACTCATAAAATAAGACAAGTATGGCTAAAAATAACTCAGAAATATTGAACTACAAAATATATATAATTTCTTGGGAAAGAATGTGTCCTTCACAAATGAAATGGTTTAGCTATTTATGGAGCATCCAAGCAACTTCATAGCCTAAAATTTAGGCATGCTAATGGGCAACAAGCTTCATACAAAGAAAAATATGAAATCTATCAAAAAGGTGGCAAATTCTCAACCTAATAATCAACTTATTCACCTACAAGTTGATTTTTTTTTTACAGTAATCTAAAGAATTATTCAATCAAAATATGCATAATTTGAATTTTCACATAGAAAATACTTCTATAGCAATTTAGTCTCAAAGGTGGCACCAATTCCAATTCCTTTTCTTTCATATTTGGCCCAATAAAACTCAATCAATTCCCATTTTAGGGTCTATCAGGTTTCGATCGATCCATATGGTGGATGAATCAACTTGATAGTTTAATACATTAGACAAAGTCAAGCATAGTCTCAATAAAGGAGTCGACCAAGTCAAGCACATAATAGACAACAATATAAAATTTAATGTAATGAATTAAATCGCATGTCATCCAAAATGATAATCGATTTACACTTAACATACATAAGCTATTAATTTGGCTTCATTTGACATAGTCAATATTGACCTCCATTTCATAGTCTCTATCGACTACAAAACAGACTATAATATATCAGCTTCAATAAATAAGAGATAGTCGATTTCAATTAACATATATAATATGTTAGATATATATTATTATATATATATATATATGTATACATATATATATACATATATATATATATATATATATATATATATATATATATATATATATATATATATATATATATATATACATATATATATATATATATTACTATAAAGTAAGCATACATTCGAGTATTATATATATATATATGAGTACAAACAAGATAATATATAATAAACACATTCTATTGAATGTATACATATATATATGTATAAATTTATATACCTCTTTGTACATGTATGTGTAGGTATATCTATATCGATGCATTCGTATTAGCATGTCCATTCACCAATGTACGTATGTATCAATATACATATACAAATGGATATGTGTATATACTATACACACACACACAGACATATATAGCCAATCATGATTACCATCATATTGATAAGTGTTTGCGTGTGGTACTTCTATACATATGCATATGTGTGTCATTAGATCCTATTGAAATGCATGTGCATATATATAAGCATACTTCCACCTACATCCCAATTTTCAATATAATCATAATAAAAAAAGAAAGATCTCAAAAGCTCAAATAGATAAATATCACCCAATAATGCATGCAATAGTAAGCAAGAATCTCAAATGCAAACATACAATTACGGATGACTTACCTATTACCCACAAACTGACTCAACTTAATCACTCTAATGTGGTGTTTGTATATGCTCAGATAGATTACTTTTACTGGTTACCTAACCAAGATCTTCTCCCGAGTGATACTTCCCCTATACGTGGAGGAATGAAACACATACCTGCATCCACTAACACATGCGCATGACAGTCAATTGTTCATAACATGTGTAGTATACATAAACATCTCCAAACTTAGAATAATAATAATTTAATAACCTTTTCATTCACTTATATGTAGTATTTCACGATGAATAACATCAACTGAGGTGATATCAAATGAGGCAACATCAAATGAGATAACATTCATATTGATAACAAGGTACAAGCATAATTTATTCATCTCTAGAATTCACATTACATTCATATTTACCCTTTGTAGTAATAGTAAATAGTAACTATACAACTTGGGTGTAACATACTCCCCCCTTATGAATCATTATCCCCAATGACCTAAGGTATTATTAACACATAACAACTAACAACACATTGTTCACACATTGTCAAAAGCACTAAGAATATGAGGAATTTTTTGTTGAATTTCCACATAGTTCTCCCAAATAGCTGATTCTTCTATGTATTGGTCCCACTGGACTTTGCATTGCAAGACTTCTCTGGTATTCAAGCGTAGCTTACATGTTCCTAGCACCTTGATGGGATCAAGAGTTACTACTCTAGGGTCCCATACATGTAAAGCAGTCCAATCAATTACATGATTATCTCCTGGTATATACTTTTTTAAGATAGGACACATGGAAGATATTATGCATTCTAGAAAAAGCTAGTGGAAAAGCAATTCGATAGGCTACTGGATTCACTTCCTCTAGAATCTCGAAAGGTCCAATGTAACATAGGACTAACTTAGAATAATTTCCAAATTTAATGGATCTCTTGTGAGGTTTCACTCTCAACAATACTTTTTCACCTAAGGAAAAATTACGAGGCACTCTCTTAGTATCAACATAGCTTTTCTATCAATCAATAGCTTCAACTAACCTTTTCTTAACTACTTTAACTTGTTCATCTATTTCAGCCAACATTTCTAGCACAAGACTTACTCAATCCTCAAGTTTATCCAAACTTATAGGAGTTTGAAACTTTCAACCATACAAATATTCAAAAGGATCCATCTTTATCACAAAATGATAAGAGTTATTGTAAGAAAATTCAACTAAGGATAAGTAATCCTTCCACTTGTACTGTTGATCCATGCAATACATCCTAAGTAGATCTTCTAATACTTGATTTATCCTTTCTATTTTCCCATCCATTTATAGATGATACATTGAGCTAATATTTAACTAAGTCCCTAGTGCAAAGAAAAAGGTTTGCCAAAACCTATAAGTGACTCGTGCATCCCTATTTGAAATAATCTCTTCAGGAATTTCATACAATCTAAACACTTCCTGCATAAATTTTATTACCATGGAAGGTGCTCCATCAATTAGGTTCCCTTGTATAAAATATACTACCTTTTTAAGCTTATCTACTACCACAAGAATGCTAAAGTACTTATTCCTTAACATAGGAAATCCTCGTTCCATACTTATAACTTGCCACTTCCTCTCTGGTATATTGTGTGGGTATAACAAGCTTGCAGGATGATGATGCTCAACTTCCACCCTTTGACACTCAAGACACTTAGCCACAAAACTAGTAGCCTCTCCCTTCATTCCTTTCTAGAAGTATAATGTTTTTACATCAACCATCATTTTTGTCACTCCAGGATTTCCAGAGTATGGTGCTTCATGTATTTCCTTCTATACCAAATTTCTTAATTCCTTTACATTAGGTACATACATTCTACCCTTCTATCTAAGTAATCCATTAGGTTCAAACTGAAAACCTTCATACCTAGAATCTTTTGGATTATCAGTGATTTCTTGTTTAACTTACAAGTAATACTCATCTTCCTTGCACTTTTGAAGTACTTGCCCCTTAAAATTGGTTTGGATTCTTATTATTGAAGAAATGTGTTGTCTTCGACATAATGTGTCGACTACTCAATTTTATTTTCTCTTAATATTACTAATATTAAATTCATAGTAAGATATTAACTCTAACCATCTTCTTTGTCTATCATTCAGATTAGGTTGAGTGAAAAGGTACTTTAACCTATTATGGTCAGTTTTCAACTCAAAAGGATTTCCTAGAAAATAGTGCCTCCACATTTGCAATGCATGAACCACAAATTCCAAATCTAAATCATGCAAAGCATAATTCATCTCATATAGTTTCAGTTTCATAGATTCATAAGCCTTTAATTTCCCATCTTGCATCAGCACACCTCCTAACCCTTCTCCACATGCATCTAAGATAACCATAAAGTTACCTTCAGGATCTGGTACTTTTAAGATCGGTGTGGTGGTTAATTTCTCCTTGAGTAGGTGAAAAGCCTCATGAAACTTCTCAGTCCATTCAAATATCTTTCCTTTCTTTTGTAAAGAAGTAACTAGAAAAGTGATCTTAGAAAATTTTGCAATGAACTTCCTATAATACCCTACCAAACCCATGAAACTTCGTACCTCTGGCATGTTCTTAGGTATAGGCCACTTAATAACTACTTTGATCTTAGTTGGATCTACAACAATTCCATCTGCCAAAATTACATGACCTAAGAAATGTACCCTCTTTTGGAAGAATGTACACTCAGAAAGTTTACCATACACCCTAGAAATCATTAGATTCATACAAACTAGTAGAAATTTTTCAAGATAATCCTTGAACACACTATTCATTAGATTCATGAATGTTTTAGGTGCATTTGTTAAACCATAAGATAAAATAGTGAACTCATAAGTTTTGTATCTAGTTTTGAATGCAGTTTAAAAGATATCTTCATCTTTAACCCTCAGTTAGTGATATCTAGATCTTAGATCTATTTTAGAGAATATGGCGGCACCCCTTGTTTGATAAAAATGATTATCAATGTGTGGCAATGAATACTTGTTATTAATCATAGCTTTGTTAAGCATATGATAGTCGATGTGCAAACGCAATGTACCATCCTTCTTTTTAACAAAGATGAATGGAACTCCCCATGGTGATACACTTGGTCTTATCATTCGTTTTGACATTGATTCATCCAATTGTGTCTTATTTTCCTTAAGTTTAGTGGTTGTCAACCTATAGGGTACCTAAGAAATAGGTTATGACCCTAGAATTATATCTATAGAGAATTCAAATATTATTTTTGGAGGAAACCCTAGTAACTCCTCTAGAAACACATTTGAGAATTTCCTTAATATTGGATACTTCTCCATATCCAATTTTATATTTTCATCTATTTCACCATCTTCTAGTTCCTGAAAACTTTGGAACTCCAAATCATCTCTTTCCTTCCTAGTTTATTCAATCTTTATGATGAAGAGTTTACATCCTTTCTTCTTAGCTCTTATAAGTTGCATTGTCATAATTTTTCAAACATTAACCTCCCTAGGTATCCCTTGGAATTTAACTTGATTCCCAAAATCATCTAGGAATTCTACAGTCTTAGCATGGAATTCTACCTTAGCCCTATTTTTCCACAACCAATTCATACCTAGGATAACATCATATGATCCTATAGGTGTGAAAAAATGTTAACTTCTATAGATAAACTTGGTAGTTCTATCCTGGCCTCGAATAGGCATTGATCCACATTTTCTCTTGTCTAGTTTGCATACTCTACATTCCAAGACATTGCCATGTGTGCCTCCATTCTAGATAATTGTTTAGCTATTATAGGTGAAATCAAATTCTTATTTGCACCAGTATCAGTAAGAATGGAAATAGGTAAGCCAAACAATATACAAGGTGTTTCAACTGGAGTTATCTAGTACTCTACCTGACGATCATCCACTGTTGCATGTATCTTATGCTAAAATATTGCTTGTTGAGTGGGTACTAGATTACCATATGGTTTTTATCTAGAAGTTTTATTGGGACACTCATTATCATAGTGATCCCCTCTACATATAAAACATTCTATAGGTGGTCCTCTTTTCCCTAGAAGTTTTATTGGGACACTCATTATCATTATCATAGTGATCCCCTCTACATATAAAATATTTTCCTCTTTTACCTTAAAGAATTTTGCATCGATTCCTCCTTCTCAGGAACTATCTTGTTAGGAACTTCCACATCTTTCTTTTACTGTCTTCTTTCTTAACAAGTGGAATTAGCCCTAAGATTTTGATCCTGATTAATTTCTTTTTCATATACAAGATTCATTGTTTTTGGACCATGCATATCCACTTCCCCTCCAATTTGATTATTGAGTCACATTATAAATTTCTGAATACAGAAGCACTCATCCTTATGATATATGGGTACATAGCGCAAAAGTCGGGTGAACTTCAACTATTCATTAATCATCATGTTACCTTGTTTCAATCCTTGGAAATCCAAAAAAAATTGTTCATAGTAAAGTTGTGGTAACCATATTTTGCAGAAATATCCACACATTTTCCCCATGTCAACTTCCATGAGTTGATATTAAGTTCCAACTTCTTGTTCATCCACCAATTAGAGGCTTCCCCTACTAACTAATACACACCCCATGTGGCTGTAGTAACCTCATCATAGTTTCGTATTTCAAAATACTTTTCCATTTGAACAAACCACACCTCAGCCTTATCACCTCCAACAGTAACATCAAACTTAGGTGGAATAACCTTCTTCATGTCCCTGGAAAGTTTGGAAGCTACTTTAAGCTTCTTATTCCTTTCCATAGATGGTGTAGGTGATTTTTCTTTCTCATGATTATGGGTTTCATTATGCCTATGAGAAGAATTTTCTTCCTCGTGATCATTAATATGTACTTCCTTTTCTACCCTATCCTTAACTCTTCCTTGTTCAAGGTTATCCAACCTTGCTAAGATTTGGTCAAGCCTAGCCTCTACTCTAGTGGTTCCTTGTCCAACCTCTTGACTTCCACCAGGATTAGTTCATGTCCTCACATATGTCTTTGCCATGCTTATGTGATTGTTTTTTACCTGAATGTTTTATCCATGTTAGAATAAATTGCGTTATCAATTATGTTATGGAAAACATAAAAATAAACATTTATATGTACATAGGAATTCCACATAAGATTAAGCACATGCTTATTTTGATGAATAGATAATTTTATTCATTTATTGAGGATTTCAATATCATTTCAATTACATGGAGTGACTATTTAGATAGTCAAGTGGAGAGTATCCTTTGGATTCACTCTTAGACACATAACTTAAAGGAGTATAACCTACAGATTGAGGCAGTTATTGTTCCCTAACTTTTTGTTCATCTCTCATTTATTCATACCTATCCCAAAAAGGATAATAACCTTCGAATTTATCATCCAATACATAGTTTCAAGAGGCAGTGTCAATATGATGTTCATTAATAATATGGTCTACACTTTTTGCAGACATTTGTTCATGAGACCATTTCTTGTCTAGCGGTGTTCATTGTACATATCCCTCAGACTCATTACTTGAAGAAGTTTCTATTACTTTAACCAGTGGTAGAACTCTTGGATCCCTAAAGGTGAATTTCGGACTAACACTTTTTTCTAAAGGCATATCCTTGGTAAGTGGTAATGGCTCAGACTTTTCTGGTAAAATGGTTGGTAGGTAATTATACCTAGCCTCCATCTTCATCTTCCTCTTCACATCATTGATCTAAGAAAGTGTGTGAATAAAGGTTTCAGCATCACTCAACTAGATAGCATTATCGTAGTTGGTTCCCTCTATGGTTCTAATGATGGCTTATTTTTCCTTCTTGTCCTTGAGGTAATGCTCGTTTCCAATTACTGAATTTCGAGTAATTAATCTAAGACACACCATCCTTGCACAAGAATTCACAACATTAGATAACATTTGATGGAAAGAAGGATGAGCTCATATGTTCCAAAGCTAAACCTGGTAGCTTTGATACCATATGTAACGTAGTAACCCTTCTATGAATTAACAATTTCTAATTTTGCACTAAACAAGTAAATAAAAAAGTAACAAACTGTTGCAATAAAAAAAATTCTTTTCTTTATTGATGATTTCCAATCAAGATGCATAACATATTACAACATGATTTCCTTTTCATTTCATATAATACATTTGTAGACATCCAAATTTGACCACTCCCATATGGTCAAACTCATCTTCTTTATTCATCTATTCCATCAATATTAATTGGATGACTTATTTAATTAATATTTCCCCTTTACCTAAGGTTCCTAAAGTATTTAATTTAATAATTAAATACTTTACCTTTTATCCTTCTTCTCTAAATTAAATAAATATATCAATTTATTAAATTTAGCCATTTAGCCTTTTGAATTTAAATCAATTTTAAATTCCCTCTTTTCTCTCTCCTTGTCACATCCTCCATAATCTTCTTCTAATTTGGATTAGTTTAATTAATCCACGATTAGGATGTGCACACCCTTAATTAGGATTAATGTCACATCCTCCATATTTGGCCACTTGTCTCTAATCCTTCATTAGTCTTCTTAATCACCTGTTTGTACAACCTTAATCTAATCACTTGCCATCTTTGGTATGTCGTCCAAGTCAACCCTTCATAAATGCTTTCCCTTTTAAGCATTGTCCTCTTCCTCATGTGAATTAAAAATTCACATTTATTCATTCAATGCATTTCTCTTCCCCATGTAGGTTGTTGGGAAATTATAAATTCCCTCATAGGTCACATCAGTGACATGGGACAAGGACCTCCTTTATGAGAACCTTTTATTATCCCCAAGATACTCCCTAATCATGTGAATTTAAAATTCACATTTATTCCCCCAACAACTTCTCTCTTCCCCATAGTGATAAGTAAGGAATTCTAAAATTCCTCACTTATCACCATCATCCTCATATGGGGACAAGAACCTCCTTTTCGAGGAAATCTCCTCCAATCCCAAGGTACTTACAAGTACCTCCACCTCACATGTCCTTTTTCCACATCACCTATCGTCTTGACACCTCCTTCTCCACATGGAAAGATGTGAGGGCTTGTGAGTCCTCAACTCATAACAAGCCTTCATCTTGCCCATGTTGGAAAAATCTTGGCCATTGAATTCTCTAGATGTTCTTCCCTTAAAATGGAAGATTTTCTCTCATTCAATCACATAACATTCATTCACAATTCAAGCATTCAACTCTCTCAAGCTCAAGAACTCGCATCCTCCATTTTTGCATTTTGAAGCTTTTATTACATCCATTTTGCATTCATCTATCAAAACACCCACATCTTTCATTGCATTCTACATCCAATTTACATCAGCTTGCATAGCATTTTAGTCTATTTTCCATTAAGGAGCATACAACTCATCAAAAATCAGAGGTCCAACCAAAAGGATCACTTGGAAAAGGTGTATCTCTTGCTTTTATCTTTTATTTTGTTCAAGTTAGCTTATTCTAATCTTGAGGTGGTGTTGTGTTATTTCTCCTTTACATTTCTTTGTTTTTGCATCTTTTAGGTTTAGTAAATAATGTTGCATTACATTTCTAGCACTCCCAATGGGACCCACAAATGGGTTTGGTATTTTCAATTTCTATTTTTTTTGAAATTTTGTAGGTTTAGGTTACATAGAGGCAACTCCACAACTAACAGGGGCGACCTTGCCCTGACAGGGGAAACCATGCCATAAGATAGGTGACCATTCCCTAAGATAGGTGGCCCTACCCTAAGATAGGCGACCATGCCCTAAGATAGGTGACCATGCCCTAAGATATGCAACCATGCCCCAGAACAGGAGACCTTACCCTCAATAGGGCGACCCTTCCCCCTCAACAATGGTGATTTTTCCCCAAACAGAGGCATCTTTGAGGTAAAACAGTGACTTAAACTTCATTTCCAAGGTTTCATTTCTTGTTGTTTCTTAGGACTGACCCTCTAACCTCTTTTGTTGGTGAATTTTCTTGTTTTAACTAACGTACTTGTAGTTGTTTCTTGTTTTTCCATACCGGAGGTTAAACTTCTAACATATTTTTTGTAGGATGAGTGGGTGAAGAACATTAGTTAGCTTTTTTGTTTGTCATTTTCATACTACTTAGGCACATAGATTTAATTAGGGGGAGTCAAAAAATTTGTTTTCCATGTTTGAAAGTGGGATATTGATGTATCCTTGATCCCCTTCCGCCATTTGGTGATCCTAGGTGAAGGGAAATTGTAGCTCACTTAGTCATTTGTGTTACCTAGGGACCACTAGATTGTTCAAGCTTTCCCCTTGCACTTCCTGTGAGCCTAGGGACTAGCTGAAAATGTTTAGTGCTCTCTTTTTAGTGGGACCTGCTTGGGGATTTCATCACCCCAAGGGACAATCCCAACGACATGTACTGGTGAGGTATATAAAGTGGGGAGAGCCAAAGCTATACCCCAATCTAGTCACATCATGTCTAGCGAAGCATCGAAGCTAGGGTGACACCTAGATAAGATGTGAAGAGTTTGTCCAAGTTTCTAGTACCTCACTAGGGCTTCTGACTCAAGCCTATGATGGGCTAGTGTTCACGGTTGTGCCTCACATACTATGCATATATCGAGGACTCCCTAGTTTTCCGTGTTTAGCCTAGTTAGAGGACCATATTGGCCATACCCATCTTACTAATCTTAGGATTTATGTTGTTTGAACTATCTTTTCTATGCAAAACTAGTGAATTTATGTTTAGTCAAGTCAGACTTACCTTTTGCTTGTTGTTTACTATGTTTTTGGTCCTTTTCCATAACCGTTTGACCTAAGTTAGGTCCAGGTCTACTGATAGGGGCAACCTTGCCCGCAACAAGGGCAATTCTTCCTCTAATAGGGGCGACCTTTCCTTATGTCTCAGACATTTCACTATCTTTTCTTGTCAGAATTGCCCATCCTTCACTAAATAGGTGACCTTGCCTTCAATGGGGGCGATTATTCCCCTAAGATAGGTGACTCTGACCTCTAGAGGGGAAATTTTGCTCTCTTTTTGAGTCTTTATTAGTCAAACAGCCCATCATATTCACCTATTTTAGCAAAAGGGGTGACCTTTCCCTTAACTTGGGTGCCCTTTCCCTTAACTTGGATGACCTTGCCTCGTTTTCCCATTCCAAGTGTCTGTTTCCCCATCTTGAGCATCTATTTTCCCATTTTGAGCATTTGTTTCCCCGTTTCAAGCATCCATTTTCCCATTCTGAGCGTCCATTTTCCCATTTCGAGCATCCATGTGTTGATTCTGAACATTCATTTCCCTATTTTGAGCACCCATTTCCACATTCTGAGTTTTCCTTTCCCTACTCTGATAGTCTGTTTTCCTATTTAGTTTGTTCGTTTGCTCGTTTTGGTACCATGTTTGTCCATTTACCCATTCAAAAGGTCTGTTTGGCCGTTTAGTTAGTTTGTTTGACCCTTTTATGATTTAGAGAAGTCTATCACCCAGTTGGGCGACCCTTCCCTTGAGTTGGGCGACCTTGCCCTTGACTTGGGTGACCTTGGTCTTAACCTGGGCAACCTTTCCCTTGAGTTGGGCGAACTTGTCCTTAACTTGGGTGACCTTGCCCTTGAGTTGGGTGACCTTGCCATTACCTTGGGTGACCATTCCCTTGGTCAACCTTTCCCTTAACTTGGGTGACCTTGCCCTTCAGTTGGGCTACCTTTCCCTAGACTTGGGTGACCCTGCACTTGACTTGGGTGACCTTACCCTTGAGTTGGGTGACCTTGCCCGACTTGGGTGACCTTTCCCTTAACTTGGGTAAACTTTCACCCTATTTGGGTGACCTTGCCACCCAGATAGGTGAATTTTCCCAAAAGAAGACCTTCATTCGTCTTCTTGTCTTCATCGTTTCCTTCCAAAAGTCATCGTTTCTTTGACAAATCACATAGGTGCTTCTTAGAACATAATTAGAGTCAATATCCATCATAAAATCATCCATCCCAATCACCTAGACTTTGTTTTAGGGGTTTTGAGTTTGATGCAGAAACTTTTGGAGGCTATAACTTTTGACTTGGGTGTTCATTTGGCCCCAGTTTCGGCACATTTTTCAAGGCTTAAAACTTTCATCTTGACCCTCAAAATCACAATTTAGTGTTTTTATCTAGTTTTTGAAAATTCATTTTCATTAATAACTTGGAATGCATGTCTCATATTTAAGATGTTAGTTGGAAATTCATCCTACCTTATTTTTAGGAAGTTTTTGGAAAAATCTGGACTCTCAAAGATATGCTTGTGCAATTACCTAAAATGGAAAAATTTGACAATTTTTGAAAACTGCCAAATATGAAAAAATATGATTGTCAGCACCTTACACCATCTAGTTAAACCCTTGAACTTGGTTTAAAATCAATCCCATCATATCCTACAATCATCCTATTTATCCTTTCATCACATTTTCTTTCCTTCTAATCGTTCGTTATGATCTTTTCAATCCCTATCCCTCTAATACAACATCATGAATCCTTATCCTTCACCAATGCAACCAAAAATAGTAGTCAAGGGGAACCCTAATTAGGTTGATGATGATAATGAGAATCTTGTTGATCAAGAAGCATACGACATAGATCCCCTCGATGCTATCATTTATAGTAAGCTTTCCCCAAAAGCTTTCCAAAATCCAATCACCCCTCTGACCTATCCCATCACATCTTCACCCAAATATACTAGCAATCCTTATGCTACCTTTGACACGGGATATCCATTATCTTCCCTACTCATATCTTCATCATATCCTTCATATACATCTTTCTCTTATCCAACAACCACATCCTCTCATCCCAATCTACCATCCCAATCTTCCCATCATAATCTACCATCCCAATACTCCTACTATAATCCACCATCCATGTCCCCCTATCCTAATCCTCCTTACCAGTCTTCCCATCCTAATCCAACATCCACACTTTTTTTATCATAATCCTGCACTTTGATCAACCTATGATAATTAGACATCCCAATCTTTCTATCCTAAATAATTATCCCAATACCTCTACTACAGTACACCACCTACATCATCTTATCCTAATCCAACACCTACATCCTCTTGTCCCAATTCACCATCCATTTCTTCCTATCCTAATCCACTAGATCTTCCAAACCAAATCCTCCTTCCCAATATGGTGGAGGAGCACCTAGTTCACTAGTTGCCTCTCATAGGAAAATTTTGTCTAAATTGAATGATCATTTGTAATTCATGTAAAATGTCATATGAAGACCTATTTCATTGTATTTAAGGTTATAAGTAGGTCACTAGGGGGTTGTTGAAGTTAAATTTACAAAAAAATGTTGTTCAGTTGTCAAAAAATGCAAAATATGCAAGAGTGTAAAAGTGTACAAAAAGACAAGATGCAAAGGAAAGTGAAGGGTCAGGAAGGTAGTTAGGTAGTTTAAGTTGAAGGGGAAGTAGGTCCTTATGTTTCAAACATCTATATAATTCCTTTGTAAGGCAAGGAAGTAGAGACTGATTGTATTCTTGTAGAGTTTTTAATAGAGAAAGTTCCCTGTCCTCAAATTTATGTGTTTTCTTTTTGTTGTTCCTTGTTTACCAGGCCTATATAGTTGCATTAAGCTTATATGTTTATTTTTTTTAATAGTGTAGGGAAGTAACTCTTATTCAAGACCAATTTGAAGGAGTTTGAATAATAAAATGTTTATTTAAGTCAATTTTCTGCATACCAGTCTGTAACCCGACATAATAGGGTTTGAGAGTCATTAAAGAAGTTTCAAGTCCATCCCACCGATTTAAGGCCAATAGAATGGTGGGATTGGATAAGTAGGGTATTTTTAGGTAATTTTTTTTGTGTGGATGTGTGTGAAGAGGTAGGGAAGGCGTGAACAAAGAGTTTTGGTGGTTGCTCACTCAAATTTCTAAGTTTTCTACCATGAAAATAATGCCTCCAATGGGTGTCATGAAGAAAAGAGGATAGGAAGAAGTTGGAGATGCTCCCTAGATCATGGGAAGACTTATTTGGACCTGTTCCAAGTGGTGGAAAGGTGGTATAATGTTTTCAATTTGCATTTTCTATAAACCCTTGTTTTATGTAGTCTCAAATGGCATACAATGAGGGTTTTTAAGTATAATGCACAAATGATTGGTTTTTTGAGAAGTAATGATGGAATTTGTAGTTTGAAGGCATGTAAAAATATTTTTTTGGGTTAAGGATAGCTTTGGAGGCACTTAAATGATACTTGCTCTGTTAAAATTGGCTAAGTGGGGCTTCAAGGACAACAATGGTGTATTGAATCTTATGCTTTTTCTAAAACAAGTGCTATTTCTGTTTGAGTATGATAAATAGGACCATAATAGGTATCTAAATACATATGGAGTATGCAAAGTTACTTTGTATTTAAAGATAAATCACCCACTTTAAGGTTACTTGTCCTACAAGGATTGGTTGCTTGAAACTAAAAATATGATAAACCAGAGCAATGAGTGGTTGATTGTGTTTATTCCTTCCTTGGAAATGTTGCTTAAATAGACTAAATTCTCTTGTAAGGTTTTGAAGGCTGACTTATGGTTTAGGGTGTTATGAGTATGATGAACCGAATTTAGTAAATGGTGTCTTGATTGCAGAAATGGGAAATCTGTTGGTTTGATGTTTTGTGGGTACGTAAGGTTTTTTTTGTAGTCAAGATTATATTGAATATAGTGCCTTGAATGACTGATAAAAGGTTCTAAAATATGAGAGATTGATTGTTGCTTTTAAGGTCTTTGAGAAATAAGTTGTTATAAAGAGTAATTTGGTGAAGAATGAAGTGTTGAATGGATTCTTTTCAGGTTCTGCAAATGGAACAACCATTTTTAAGTTGGTAAAGGTGGATTTGAATCTAATACTAACTTGGTAAATTTGATGTTTGACATCCATTGAATGGCCAGAGGTTTGATGGATTTTGCTAAGTAAATTTGATGAAAAGTTAAGTGGATTTGTTTATTGTTCAATTTGATCTTATCCAAATAGGGTTTAGGTTAGAAGTACCCTAATGTTTGAGTGTTTTGATATGATGCTCTACATCAAATTAGTATTAGATCCAAAAGGATCTAAGAAAAGAGAAAGTTTGTGGTTAAGTTGTTCCTGATAGGTGGTTGAGATTGTTGGTTGGTTGCAGGTGCCTTATCCATCCAAGATGTAGAGAAGAATTTTCTAAGTCCTGAGTTGGTAGACAAGGAAAATTCTGTGGTCACCATCCTCCAATGGAGACTAAGCTAGGTAGAAGGTGCAGGGAAAAAGAGAGTGAGGTATCTTCCAAGATCTGTCGTTGGGTAAGATGGATGCTTTTTTGAGTTGGTGTTTGAGTTTGTGTTTACAGGTTGAAGAGAGATGGATTGTTGTCTAAAGAATCACTTGAGTTTTCATCCTAAAGAGTACTCCACTAATGGGATTAGTTGAGAAGATGAAAAGATGAAGACAAGAAGTCAGAAAGGTCAGGGATGAATTGTGAAAGAAAGAGGAAAGTTTGCAAGGATAGCCTTGTGTCCTTGGTTTAGAAAAGAGTTGGTGGTAAAAGGGTAGTCCTATGTCCTTTTGAGGAAGAAAATAAGAATGTGAACCTGATGATAGAGAATGAGAAAGAAAAAAGGAAAAGAAGAGAAAAAGATGAAGATAGAGTTGAAGGAAAATAATGAAACTAGATAAAGACAAATGAAGATTTAAGAGGAACAGAGAAGAGGAAAAATACCAAGGAATAATTGAATTTTTCTATAGGTACAATCATGTTTCCAAGGAACTTGGAAAATTTGGTTGGTTGGTTCTATGGTGTAGGAGCACCTAGTTCACTAGTTGCCTCTCATAGGAAAATTTTGTCTAGATTGAATGATCATTTGTAAATTCATCTAAAAGGTCATATGAAGACCTATTTAATTGTATTTAAGGTCCTTTGTAGATCACTAGGGGGTTGTTGAAGTTAAATTTACAAAAAAATATTGTTGAGTTATCAAAAAATGCAAAACATGCAAGAGTGTAAAAGTGTAGAAAAAGACAAGATACAAAGGAAAGTGAAGGGTCACTTCATTGGGAAGGTAGTTAGGTAGTTGAAGTTGAAGGGGTAGTTGGTCCTTATGTTTCAAACATCTATATAAGGCCTTTCTAAGGTGATCAAGTAGAGATTGATTGTATTCTTCTAGAGATTTTAATAAAGAAAGTTCCTTGTCCTCAAATTTTTGTGTTTTCTTTTTGTTGTTCCCTATTTACCAAGCCTATAAAAATGCATTGAGCTTAGATATTTATTTTATTTGATAGTGTAGGGAAGTCACTCTCATTCAAGACCAATTTGAAGGAGTTTGAATAAGTAAAACATCTATTTAAGTCAATTTTCTGCATACCAGTCTATAACCCCACATAATAGGGTTTGGGAGTCATTAAAGAAGTTTAAGGCCTATCCCACCAATATAAGGCCAATAGAATGGTGGGATGGGATATGTAGGGTTTTTTTAAGTAAATTTTGTTGTGTGTATGTGTGTGCAGAGGTAGGGAAGGCATGAACATAGAGTTTTGGTGGCTGCTCACTCAGATTTTCTAAGTTTTCTACCATGAAAATGATGGCTCCAATGGGTGTCATGAAGAAAAGAGGATAGGAAGAAGTTTGAGATTCTCCCTAGAGCATGGGAAGAATTATTTGGACCTGTTCCAAGTGGTGACAAGGTGGTATAATGTTTACAAGTTGCATTTTCTATAAAGCCTTGTTTTATGTAGTCTCAAATGGCATACAATTAGGGTTTTTAAGTCTAATGCATAAATGACTGTTTTTGAGAAGTAACGATGGAATTGGTAGTTGAAGGCATGTAAAAATATTTTTTTTGGTTAAGGATAGCTTTGGAGGAATTTAAAGGGTTATTTCTTTGTTAAAATGGGCTAATTGGGGCTTTAAGGACAAAGGTGGTGTATTGAATCTTATGGTTTTTTTGAAACAAGTGCTATTTTTGTTTGAGTATGATAAATAGGACCATAATGGGTATCTAAATACATATGGAGTATGAAAAGTTACTTTTTATTTAAAGAGAAATCACCCTCCTGAATGTTAGCTATCTTACAAGGATTGGTTGCTTGAAACTAAAAATCCTATAAAACAAAGCAATGAGTGGTTGATTGTGTTTGTTCTTTCCTCGGAAATGTCGGTTAAATAGTCTAAATGCTCTTGTAAGGTTTTGAAGGCTGACTTATGGTTTAGGGTGTTACATATGAGTATGATGAACCCAAGGTAGTAAATGATGTCTTGACTGCAAAAATGGGAAATCTGTTGGTTTGATGTTTTGTGGGTATTTAAAGGTTTTTTTTTAGTCAAGATTATGTTGAATATAGTTCCTTGAATGACTGATAAAAAGGTTCTAAAATAGGAGAGGTTGATTTTTGTCTTTAAGTTCTTTGAGAAATAAGTTGTTATAAAGAGTAATTTGGTGAACAATGAAGTGTTGAATGGATTCTTATTAGGTTTTATAAATGGAACAGTCATTTTTAGGTTGGTAAAGGTGTATTTGAATCTAATAATAACTTGGTGAATTTGATGTTTGATATCCATTGAATGTACAAAGGTTTTATGGATTTTGATAAGTAAATTTGATGAGTTTTTGATGAAAATTTAAGTGGATTTGTTGCTTGTTCAATTTGATCTTCTCCAAATAAGGTTTGGGTTAGAAGTACCCTAATGTTTGAGTGTTTTGATATTATTATCTACATCACAATACCCTTACTACAATCCACCATCCATATCCTCCTATGTCATGCCATCTTCCACTCCACCATGTCTTAGTCCTCCATCTACTTCTAGTCCTACATCCAATCCCATTCCCCCATCTAATCCTAGTCCACCAATCCATAATCCTAATCCTCCACTAATCCCTAATCCTTCATCCATTCCCACTACCCTAGCTAAGCCTAGAGTATGCATGATTCTCACTCCAAAGGTCCTCCAAGGACTCATGAAAAATAATACATCCCCAACTCCACATGTTGAAGTAATCGAACCATTCCATCCCAATCCATCATCCACAGTCACTAGTGATGAGACCCTTCTCCATCTCATACCTATCATTACTATTACCACCCTTAGCACCACCCAAACTGTTGAAATCATCAAACCCACCGAATCCATAGAACCCCCATCTCCTACCTCGAGAGTTGTTGAACCCATTGAAGATAACCAAACCGAATCACCATCTTCTACTCCTAGATCCACCCAAACCATCATAGGCACCCAAATCCAATCCACTCCTCCTACTCCTAGATCCACCCAATCCATCTAAGACACACAAATACAAGCCACTCCTCCCACTCCTAGTAGCACCGAAATCCATTCCCGTGAACCTGATGAATCCTCGATCCTTCCATCTCCCCCACTTGAAGAGTCCCTCCAACACTCCATCATCATGCCACCCACAAAAGATGAGTCATTCAAAGAGCTTGATCCAAAGCATACATATCCCCTCCTCCACATCAAGATCCTGCTATCCCATCTAGTCCACCTCAAGATCATAGTCCTTCATCCACTTCATCCCATGATCCCCTTGTCACTCAAGATCCAATTACTCCATCACTGAACCCTTATCACCCACTACCACAAATCCAGATCCTATCATATCTCCTAATCCCTCTCCTGATTCCTTACCACTCACTCCACCCCATCAATATTTTGTTACCCCATCATCTCCATCTCTCGATCCACCATTGTCACCTAGACATACCATCGCAACACCATGTTTATATCCCCTTGGTACTCTTACATTCCTCCATGGAGGCTTTCTTGTAGAAGAATAAAAAAGCATATATAACACCCATCCTCCACCTAATATTGGACTCACATTATTCTTCCAAAATAAAAAGCATCCTACTATAGATCGAATGCTCAAAAGCATGAACTATCAAGGAAAAGCTTCAGGCCTTGGTGAGCAAGGTATTATGGAGCCCATCCATGTCAAAGAAAATCTATGTACACAAGGTCTTGGATATATCTCTCAAGACTTGTGGTCCAAAAATGTTGGTACAACCTTTATATGTCCTCAATGAGCCTCCTCCAAAAGAATAATTGGCTCTTCCCATCACTCCACAAAACCATTTGCCACCATCCCCCCTCCATCGTATGATCTAAAAAAAACATCCATATTCCTCCATCTTCCAAATCCATTTTGGTTCCTTATGTCCCTCCATCCACCATCCCCCATCCTTCATCTGCTCCCTTTATTTTGGGTCCTTATCTCCCTCCATCCACTGTCACACATCCTCCAACTACTAAGTCTATTTTGGGCCCCTATATCCCAAAATCACCTCCTCCATCTCATACTATTTATCCTTCTATCCATCCACAACCTATCCATATCACCCAACATAAACATCCCACTCTCATATTCCCTAATCAAGATCAACAAAGGGACATACCTACACATCCTCTATCCACATATCATCCCCAAAATCTAACCTCCATCACTCCACATCATCCATCTCCTCACACCCATCCCATTGCTATTAAAAGAACTTTGGATACCAAAGCAAAAATGCATAAATATAAACATCCACATGAAACTAAATCTCCTTATGTCCCATTAAAAATTCATGTTGAAGAAAAGAAAAATCAAATCCAAAATCCAAATCAAACCCAGAGGCCACAAAGGCCCACCAAAGCAAAGATCAAAACCATGTGGATCCCAAAGAAAAAAGATGCAATGCCTTCAATTGAAAAATATGTAACAACATCCAAAGTTTCCAATGAAAAAGCTAATCATACACCCCTTCCATCTCCCAAATCTATTTTGGGACCTTATGACCCAAAATTCACTTTCCCATCTCCTCCATTATCCCCACATTCTACATCCATTAACCCTCCTATCCTTTCACATCCACCACCATATGTGCCAATGTTGGTCCTGAACTCATTACCCCATCACACACCTACACCATCATTCAATTCATACACTTTCCAACATACCATCCATTATCCCACATTTTTCCCCCATCAAATACCTTTAATCCATTCTATTTTATAATCCATTTATCCTAATAAGGTTGTACCAACATCTAATAGTCATTTTAAACATGAGATCTTATTACCACATATGGAATTTGATGCTTGAGTCCTCCAACCACCTCCTTAACACATTTATTCCAAATCCACTTATCCACATCCCTATCCTTATCCATCTCCATCCACAGTCTATCCAAAAGTCAAAAAATTCACAAAAAAAAAAATCAAAAAAAAAAAAGAACAAAAAAGTAAAGAGAAATAATTCTTCCAATGGTGAAAACTTGGAAAATAAGTTCCTTGGATAAGTACCATGATGAAAACATAGCAAATAGGAATCATTTATAACTCCCCCATCAAGCTTACTTCCACACTTGGGGGCAACTACATTCATTTCACCCATCTCGTCCATCCCACCTATCTTACACATCTTGTCTATCCTATCCCATTTATCCCAATCCCTCCATCCTCTTTGTGATATTGATATAGAAAAGGGCACATATAAACATGCTTTGGAAACCTCTTGGCATAAATTCTCCTCACCAATAAACTATCCTAATGCTTATCCACATCCATCTACTTTCCCTGTCTACATATCATGCTACCATCAACCTCCCTTTTTTATCCATCCATCCCATCATATCCTCCTCCATTTATCTCCTTTATCTTCCCATCCACTCATCTTCCATCCCTCTTGCCTCATCACACGTGACATATCTATAGTGGGGGAATATACTTCCCTTGTCCCATAAATCCTTGGAGACATCATTTATCCAAACAATCCCTTCCATCTCACCATCCTAATATTCCTATCCATCATAGCATCCCTTTTCATCTATCCATTTGGTATCCTTCTCATCATCCAAATCCTTATCCCTCTATCCATCCATCATGGAAATCCCTTCCATCTCCCCATCCTTATCTTCCTATCCATCCAAATAATCCCTTTCATCTCCCCATCCTTATCCATCTATCCATCCATCATGGCAATCCCTTCCATCTCCCCATCCTTATCTTCCTATCAATTCAAACAATCCCTTTCATCTCCCCATCCTTATCCCTCTATCCATCCATCATAGAAAATCCCTTCCATCTTCCAAATCTTTACTTTTTCATTTATCCATCCAGTAACCTTTTCCCATCCAAATCTGTATCCCTTTATCCATCCATTCTAGCATCTTTCCATCTCCTTATCTTTATTTATCCATCCCTTAATCTTTATCCTCATCCCATATCATAATCCCTTGTCATTGGTATCTAGCTATAGGCTTCCCCCATGCAACCCAATTCCATCTATGTCAATGTCATCGCTCCCCATTTTTTTGCCAATCTTTCCAATCTCCTGTCACTTCTCATCACTCATATCTCCCTCATATCATCCTCCCAATTCATCTTTTGATGATTTGGAAAACTATCCCATCCCTGAGCTTCAAGCAATCACCACCATCCTATCTAATAGGTCTATCTTGTCTCATCATATCGGTTCCATCATTTTATCCACTTACCCTAGTCATCTCATCATCCTTTATCCATCATTTGTCTTTGGTATTTTGTCAAACTATGTTTCCCCTACGTTTTCATGTAGGAAAGGCTGATTATTTGATCCGCCCCTAGGTCATTTTGTCCATCCTGTTTTGGTCATCCATACACTCTTATCCCTAGTCAGCCTTTGTCAAACTACATTTCCCCTGCGCTTTCACATAGGAAAGGTCGATCTTTTGATCCAACCCCAGGGATTTTCTTTTATTTATTTTTCTTTGTCATTATCCTCCATCACTCGTCTCCATTGTCCTCTTTCCACTTTTATCCATGGTCTTTTATTGAACTATGAGGGCTCTGTGATTTCATGTAGGCAAGGCTAATATTTGATCAGCCCTTGAGCCCCTAGGTCATTAGGGTGTGTCAGTCTTGTGTCTTGTGTCGTGTTTTCAAGTATTTTCTTATCTTGTTGGTTCTTCACAAATGAGATCCACTCGTATCATGAGATTCAATCGGTGTTGGAGTCTCCTATGTCATAATCGATCTTTTAGTTTAGTATCCATTTTTGGTCTCAACAGGATGCATCCTTCCTAATGGACCTCATCAACCCCATCCATCCTCTTGATCCTATGGCAAAGGACATTTGAAATTTATTGTGATATTTTGATACTTTTGTCTTTTTTTTTATCATTTGACCTCCCTATTATAACTTTTCAATATTGTCATGATCTACCATATCATGGTGCATTTTGACTGGTAAACATAGGGGCATATCTTGATCTTTTTCTTTGTTGTCTTCTTGGTTGTCCTGCATGGTACCCACCAAGATCCATGTGGTCTTGTGTTATGTTGGGGCATCCTTTTGTGCTTGTGGTTATCCCAATGCCTAGCCCGACCAAGGTCTTCATGAATTTGGGGTGTTGGGATAGCCTCCTTGTCTACTATGTGTTTTTTATGCATTAGACACTAATCCACCTTGGTTTACATACCCTGGTACTTGGTGTCTTATGCTATAGAAAAAATTAGTGCTTTGAAAATAGAAAATTGCATTAGGATTGCATTTCATGATCAATTTCGTTGCACTGAATTCATACCTAACCTATGAACTATTATTTTGGTTGTGCAAACATTCACCTTCCATCTCTCATTCTTCTTAGGATAACAATTGTTCTTGACAGGGGCAGTTTCACACCCATCTTCCTTTAATTTCATAATTATTACATGGAAAGTACTTGCCATTAAATCAATAATATGCCTACTATCTACCCTCATTACCATGCAAGTCCTTATTGACACTTATGTTCATGTTGCATTTCACTTTACGTTAGGCCATCTCACTCACATATCACACACCTTTATTTTATATAAGCTAAAACAAGTATGATCGCAAATAAAATCCATCTACCATTCACATTGCATCTCATGTTACATAATAGGTTTATTGCATTCTATCCCATGTGCATTGGCATCTCATATTTATTTTAAGATGCGAAATTAATCATATTTGGTTATTCTAAGCATCTTGGATTGATTTCATTATCCATTCATTTATGTATTAATCCATACCATTAACACATTACATACATCACCACCTACATCAAAAATTGTTAGATCCATATCCACAGTATATAAAGTCATCAATCATCCATCGCATCCTACATCATACACGTTACTCATCATATATATCATCTATCTCATCCATATAAGAATTAACATACATCATCATAAGAATATACATACACTGCATTATAATGATCATCCATAATTAAAGCTTAAACACATACATATGCATAAATAAAATCATCCATCATATACAAATAACATGATGTCAATAAGGGATGTTGCATTTCATATAAAAATCCAAATACAATGTCCATCCCATAGTCCATAATAATGTCCATGATATAATCAAAATACATGTCCATCATAAACATTCGTAATCATCAAATAAAGTACAAATACAAGGCTCTAGATCAACTTTGATCTCTGCTGCTCTGTACTATATATCCATCATGCACCTGTCAAAAACTAGTATCTTGTCACCTATTCTTTGTCCTCTCTACTCTAAGCTGCCCACATTTGACCTTTGTGGTGAGTCTGGCACTCCCTTGCTACATGGAGGGGTCTCTCTCCAGCTATTGTATTCATGGGTATGTGTCCCTGCTGACCAGGATGGTGCCATCATCTGTGGCGCCGCTCTAAAAAAGGTAGGAACCTACTATGTCTGATCTAGCACTGCCACAAGATAGGCTGCCATATAGTAGGTCACCTCTCACATGTACTCATCCCAATCTACAGCCTGATACCTGGCTGCATCCCACTCTGCCCTATACATGTCCTAGAATCCACATATGGATCTCCTCTCCTATGCCCATGCATTCTTTGCCAACCATAGCTAACCAATCTCTGTTCCCATCTAAGAAACTTGATATATAACCCTATCCCTCTCATCCTACATAGCATGTACCTCTTCCTACAATCTCTATACCTTTGTCCTAGTCTCCCCACCCTCACCCTACATTTCCTGTACCTGTTCCTGTGCTACATCTCTCTCTCTCTCCACAACCTGTACTCATGCCACTACCACATCCCTCTCACCCTATAGGGTCTGAACTTGTATCTATGTTGCATCCCTCTCTATCTTCAAGGTCTATACTTGGGCCCTCATAGCCTCCTCTCTCTCTTGCATCAGCCCCATGTCTCCTACTATTTGATCTGCTACCTCAACTCTATCATGGAGCTTGTCTCGCTCCTGTCTCAACTCATTCCTCTCTCTCAATATCCCCTCCACTTGTATCCTCAAATCATCTAGGTCCTCCTCTTCCTCCATCATGGTCCCCATTAATACCTGCTCTGTCACTC
Organism: Sequoia sempervirens; assembly: GCA_007258455.2. Classification (NCBI taxonomy): domain Eukaryota; kingdom Viridiplantae; phylum Streptophyta; class Pinopsida; order Cupressales; family Cupressaceae; genus Sequoia; species Sequoia sempervirens. The sequence goes on along the minus strand of VDFB02256132.1, from coordinate 157,061,894 downwards.
CTCAAGACTCTCATTGTCCTCTTGCCTATAGTATAGTCACCACTTCCTCTAGCTTGTCTCACTCCAATCTCACCACCACCCCCTCCTCATGCTCTCTGGATACCTCTCCCTCAAGCTGAGTCACCTCTGCTCAAAGTTGACTCAGCTTTGTCTATAGCCTATCCCTCTCTGCCTCGATCTCTAATATCTGACACCCTATATCGTTGGTTAGTGCCATGAAATCCCTCTCACCCTCTGCCCATGCTTAGGCCACCTCTACTCACAACATGCTCACCTTGGCCTCTAATCTACACCTCAGCCTCTGTATCCCTCAGTCTCTACTCAGTGATCTATAATCTCTCCATGACCCCTCTCTATAGTATAGTTGAGTCCTCTGTAATAGGTGGTACCATGGATAGTGGGGGAATATCATGAATATCCACATCCATCACCTTCACTTCTGCCTCATCTCTCTTATCCATCCCCTCCACCTTTGCCTCATCTCTCTCCTCATGTGCCTTGATCTCCACTTGGGCTCTCCTCCACTATCTCCTCCTCACCCTCTCCTGCTGATCTATTGTCTCAACCTCCCCCTATACTCTCTCTTGCTGACCTGCTTCCCCAAGTACCTCCTGATCTCTCCTCTGCTGGTCTCTCCTCACCCCTCCTTTGTCCTGCTAGCCTCAAATCATCCTCTTGCCCAAAACCAATTGCCTCTGTAATCGGCTCCTCTGGTGTAATTTGTATGAGTCAATGATGGACATACCATGTAAAAAATCTGACTGCCACTCCCACCTCTACTCTCCCTCTAGTCCTACCCGAGTAAGGTACCAACTACAGTGTCTCCCAATGATCCCTCATAAACTCAGGTGTAATTGGCTCCCCCCATGGTTGCTCTCGCAAGATCTGCCTAAATCTCTCTAGTCCACGGGGAATGTCCTATGGAAGCCCAAACTATCTGGTCACCCTATCCAGCCTATGTGCCTCCACTATAGGTGGCTCGTTCCTGACTATATAACATCTGATAAAGAAATAGCCTCTATGTCTCTCCTCATCTCTCCTCCAACCAAAAAATTGTTGTGTTATGCATGACCTCCACACTATCTACTCCTCTTGAAGATGATCGAGTGTCCTACTCCATTTGTCTAGATCCCTGAAGCTCTCATAATGCCACACCTAGCCTTGCTCTATCCCATACCAGTAAGCCACTGGTAGTGCCACATCCTCCAAACCTACTTTCACCACTCCTGGCCTAGCCACACTAATGTGCTCCCAGACCCATACCTATAGTAGTGTCACCTGTGTCAAGTTGAGCGTCTCTCAGGAGCACACATGTGTATATCTCTATATCACTACACTAGTATACATGGACCCCATACAAACTACCCCTCCCTACCCTTGACAATATGTCAAATCACCTACATGTAGGTAATTTTGTAGAAGCACCCACTCCAGTCTGGTATCAACAATCTGCTAATCAATTCACATAGGTATAGCGGTAGTGGTGGCACCCCTAATGCTAGGCATCAGTCCACATCCAACCCCTTCCTCTACATAGGAAGGCCATCTCATCCAAAAAGGACCCATATTGTAAGATCCAATACTTCCCCCTCTGATCTCATCGTGCTCACCAGGCGACCTGCTATAGGTAGCCTCAGTATCCACCACACGTCCTCTAGAGTCACGGTCATCTCCCCTATCGGGAGGTGGAATGTCGAGGTTGAGGAGATACATCACTTTATAAGGGCTATCAACATCACCCAATGTGCTATGATAGTCAAATATCCCAGTGTATGCAACAACCCCACTCGTGACAAAGCCTGATGGTCCGCTCTGTTCATGGCTTCTATCATCGCCTCCAACACCTTTAATCATTTCTCGCTCATCCACATACTATTGAACCATTGCATCCATATCACACACTATGTCAGTCATCTCATCCTTTTCCTCATCTCCCCCTCTTTTCTATTTCTTCCCTGGGCTATCTTTTTACTAATTCCCCCCCCATTTTGGACAAATTTACCCAATTTTCCCAAATTCGTCTTTTTTTCATTTTCTTGGACTAGTATCTTTTTTGTTTTCCCCTCCCCTATCTAGCCCTTGGGTGAGCCTACCCTTTGGATGGGAAAACTCTCCCTCTGGACAGGTGAGCCTGCTCTGAAGGCAGGTGAACCCACCCAGTCAGATAGGCGAGCCCACTCCAGAGGCAATCGAACCCGCCCCAAGATGCATGGCCATGCCCTGGGCAGGGTCGCCCTATCATAGGAAGGGTTTCCCCCCTGATGGGCGGGGTCACCCCTCGTTGGGGCAAGGTCAACCCTGTTATGGGTGGGTTCACCCATTTCCCACTAACCTCATTTTTGGGAAGATTTTCCCAATCTCGGGAAAAGTCTGCCCTTCCTCATGCCTCCCTACCCTTTTCAAACACCTTTTTTTTAATTTTCTAGGCTCATTTCCCACTAATTGGGAAAATTCGCCCCCTCTCCCAGTGCCTCTAACAAATAATTCTGCTTACCCAATGGGCGAAATTGCAATTTCACCCCCAACTCATTTTTATAAACTACCCCAATCCCAAAACCCATATTTTCAAAATGCATTAAAATTCAAAAATATAACACAAAATGATTAAAATCAAAAAGGGGGTTTTGGACCTAACCTGGCGTGGAATCGCGTGCTCATGGAAAAATTATCGTACCTCATCCCCCCGGTGGATGATATCATCATCGTAATCATTTGGCATCCTCGTCTCCTCATCTCCTTCTTCTCCTCTTCTCTCTCTCTCACTCAAGTGCTAGGTGTGCAAATGAGGAATAGTAATTTCTCAAATTACTATAAATAACCATTTCCTTCCTTTTTTAACTTTTTAAGTTAAGGGTATTTTTACCCTTTATTTTAACCTCTTTTAATTCAAATAATCCTTTAATTTCCCAGGGCTTCCATTTTCACCCCGTGTGCCAATTGACTCCATTCAAAATCCAATCTTCATGGTTTTTTGATCTCTATCCAATGGTAACTTCCATTTCCTCATATCGAGAAGTTTCCTGGGCCCCCTTTTTCTTCCCCAACTTCCCTCTCGAGGAGGTATACCCTACCATTTTCCTTTCATGGCCATTTTCTTGCGAGACTAGGGAATTTCCTTTCATTTCCCTCCATTTGGGCAGCTCACAAATTCTCCCATGTTGGGGCATCATTTTCTAATCGCTTCCTCTATAGAGTCATCAAAATTTTATTTGTCTTCAAAACACTGTTATTTTAACAATATTTCGAAGAGGGGAAAAATGTAGACATCCAAACTTGACAACTCCCATATGGTCAAACCCATCTCCTTTATTCGTCTATTCCATCAATATTAATTAAATGACTTATTTAATTAATATTTCCCCTTTACCTAAGGTTCCTAAAGTATATAATTTAACAATTAAGTACTTTACCTTGTATCCTTCTTTAAATTAAATAAATATATCAATTTATTTAATTTAGTCATTTAGCCTTTTGAATTTAAATCAATTTTAAATTCCCTCTTTTCTCTCTCCTTGTCACATACTCCATAATCTTCTTCTAATCTAGATTAGTTTAATTAATCCATGATTAGGATGTGTACACCCTTAATCAGGAATAATGTCATATCCTCCATATTTGGCCACTTGTTTCTAATCCTTCATTAGTCTTCTTAATCACCTTTTTGCACAACCTTAATCTAATCACAGACCATCTTTGGTATGTCCTCCAAGTCAACCCTTCATAAGTGCTTTCCCTTTTAAGCATTGACCTCTTCCCCATGTGAATTAAAAATTCACATTTATTCATTCAATGCATTTCTCTTCCCCATGTAGGTTGTTGGGAAATTATAAATTTTCTCATAGGTCACATCAGTCACATGGGACAAGGACCTCCTTTATGAGGACCTTGTCTTATCCCCAAGGTACTCCCCAATCATGTGATTAAAATTCATATTTATTCCCCCAACAACTTCTCTCTTCCCCATAGCGATGAGTAAGGAATTCTAAAATTTCTCACTTGTCACCATCATCCTCATATGGGGACAAGAACTTCCTTTTCTAGGAAATCTCCCCCAATCCTAGGGTACTTGCAAGTACCTCCACCTCACATGTCCTTTTTCCACATCACCTATCCTCTTGACACCTCCTTCTCCACATGGTAAGATGTGTGGGCTTGTGAGTCCCCAACTAGAGATTCTTCCCTTAAAATGGAATATTTTCTCTCATTCACTCACATAACATTCATTCACAATTCAAGCATTCAACTCTCTCAAGCTCAAGAACTTGCATCCTCCATTGTTGCATTTTGAACCTTTCATTACATCCATTTTTCATTCATTTATCAAAACACCAACATCTTTCATTGCATTCTACATCCATTTTACATCTCTTTGCATAACATTTTAGTCTATTTTCCATCAAGGAGCATACAACTCATCAACAATCAAAGGGCCAACCAAAAGGATCAATTGGACAAGGTATATCTCTTGCTTTTATCTTTTATTTTATTCAAGTCAAGTTAGGCTAATCTTGAGGTGGTGTTGTGTTATTTCTCCTTTGCAATTCTTTGTTTTTGCATCTTTTAGGTTTAGTAAATAACGCTGCATTACAAAATCAATGTAAGAAAACATACATTTACAAACATAGATCAAAGAGCTTTAGAAATAATAGTTGTAAGATGATCCAGGGTCCTTCCTTGCAAATCTTGGTTCCTCTGTTGCTTGTTGTGGAGAAGAAGCATCACTCAGGTACTTTTCTGTGAACCTCTAACATAATGCAGTCCCCCACACATCTGGCATTCTATAGATGGCCCTTCCCTTCGATGAACAGATTGGTAGAGTAACTGATAATGACAACCAACTGAGGATAGTGTTATGTCCTACATTATTAGAACTTTTAATCCCACAATTTTTGTCTAGCATTTAATACTAGATCATGGTGAAATGACAGTGAAGCCAAAGTGTTTCTTTCAGTATGTTCTAGTGAGGGTCATCTAGTACATACACTACTCAGGGATGATTTAACTTAATGCTATCTTAAGCTACACATAGGTATTTCCTTCAATGGATAGTACATCATCCCAAATAACCTACAACGATATTAATCTACTTGGAATAGCCTAATTAGCTAGTAGGTACACAAGATAAGTATTTCTCTTGGATGGGTAGTCCCTCATTCCAAAGATAACCTATATACTTGTTTAACCCTACTTACTTGTAAGTATTTGAACTCCCTCCCATACTAGATTATCTCTGCTAGGAGTAAACACAAGATTTCCTAGTTAAATCAATAACTTAGCTAATTACACCATATGTACTTTTCATATTCAATTATAAATATGATAAACACCCATCTCCTATTATGGAGAACTTAAAAAAACAATATGAAAGTGGCATTATAACTTCAACTTCCTTTTCAAAACTATCTACATTCTCTAATGCATATATTGGAAAATACATCTCAACCATGCATGCAAGACACATCAATCTGTTGGGTGAAAATTATGTAATCATCTTTTCAATAGATTACACAACTTGGACTTCAGCCACAGCTATGTGAGATGTGAATCTCTCCTCTCGGAAAGGGGAGGCACCCTTCTTACTGCTAACAGAAGCGATAGTAAATCAAACAAATAATTACAAAATGTACACGAAACTCACAGAGTGGGGGGGGTGTGTTACATTCATCCTTCTCTCTTTTTTCAGAGAAGATGTTTACAATGCTTCACCGTTGGAAGTTTACAATTCTTAATAACCTCAAACTAACAACTAGCAGTAATACCAATATCTCTATCTCGTCAGAGTGAAGCGTAGAGATACCAGAAGTGATTAATAACAAACAAATAAAGTAAAAAGGGAAAGCTCACGAAGGCACAAAGTCATTCCGTAGCTTTATCAGTGTTGGATATGTGCAGGTGTATCATTTGTCACGTTAGAAGCACAAAGTCTTCTTAGACGCAGCAATTCCTCGAACAGCATGAACGATTACAAGCACAAAGTCTTGTAGATCCTTTGACAAGAGTATCCAAAAGTATGAATAATTACAAGCAGAAAGTCTTGTAGATCATTCAATCAGAACATGCAAGAGCATGAACAATTACAAGCACAAAGTCTTGTAGATCATTCAACCAAATGATAAACAAAAATACAAATGCAATCTAAATAATAAATGTAACAAATTTTTTACATAAACTACTTAGAGTCCTTTAGATTCTTCAAACTAATCACCACCAAGTATGATCAACTCACAAAAGTATTGAATCCAACACAGAGTTTGGCTTGCAATCCTTTTCTTTATTAATCGAATCTCATTCACAAAGCATGAATGCAAAGTTTCACAAATTTTCTTCAAAAAGGGCAGCACTTCATTACAAAACACTAAAGGATAATTTACAATGAAAATCCCTCACATTATATAGAAAGAGGCATGAAAAAAATTAGGAAAAAGATTGAGAAAATCAGGGAAAGTTAGGTGAGCGATTTTAGGAGATCTCACCTAACTTTGACCAAAGTCAAAGTGTAATTTGTTTTGAAAATATTACATCTTTGATCCTGGTGTAATTACAATTTACAAAATGACATTCAAAAATGTCGAGAAATATTTACAAGATGCATAATGGGATGCACCGGAAATGTCTAACACTGGAGAATATGGGGCTGCTTCACGTTTCTTTGCATTGGGCATGGAAGTCTTCAAATTTCCTCCTAGTCTCCTGCTTGAACTTCTCATCTGGACCAACGGTGTAATCCACAATGGTGTGAATTCTCATGATTGATCTCATGGAAGATGAGTGAACCTTCTTGCACCTGTCAAGATGCGTCTTCAGGTTGTCCAATGTGAGCCTTGTATCACAAATGAAGTTCAGCGAAGCTTCCGAGAAGTCTGAACTATCAATCAAATTCATGATGGCTTCCTTGAAGATCTGGGATATTTCTGTGGCCGGCAGGAAGATACGATTTTCCTCAAGAAGTTGACCAGGCAACTCTTTGATACCTTTTTCAAGAATGGTGCGATGCTCATCGACATCTTCCTATACTTGGTGAAGATCTTCTATGAGAGATTGAACCACTTGAATTATGTGTTTCAGTGATTCTCTTACCTCTACAAACTTTTCTTTGTCAGGAATTACCCCAACCTCCACCAATTTGCTGAGCTTTACCTGTTTCATTTCCAACCATGACAATAGGCATTTTTCCATGGCTCTGCGCTCCTGGGAAAGTATGCTCTTTTCTTTATCAAGCTCTGTGGTGAGCTTGGCCAACATGGTAGTTTTCTCATCCGCAGCCAAAATTATCTGAGATCTGTGTTCGATGATCTTTTCAATGAAATCATATAACACCCTGCCTTTGGAGGCAAATTTTCAGCTTTCGACAGCTGGGTCTTCAATATTTACCATCAGCGGTTGGTGCATTACTTGGAGAACCGGCAAGTCTCTTTACAATAGTGGCATAATGCTTTTCCCTCTGTTTGTACATGTTACGAGCTTGCTCTACTTTATCCAGCCTTCCTGCCAAGATATCCAAAGTGACTTGCGCATCAGCTTTTGCACTTTCGTTGGTAACCTTGCCAAGTTGGACCTTTGTTACCGTAGTCCTCCATATTGACATCACCTTCTTGATTCGGTGGTATGCCAATTTCAGCATACTTGTGGCCAGACTTATCAACGTTCAGCCTTGAGTATACCTTTTCCTTTTTCTTCCCTTTGGATTTTGGAAGAACTATCTCTTCGAGGTCAAGCTCTTTTGGAGAAATCATTTGTTTTTTGCGCTTCGACACTTGAGACATTAACCAATGAGGAAGAAAAGAAGTGTGAACTTTTGGATTTACTGTCAGTTGCCATTTCCACGTCTGAAGTTATTGTCACATCTGAACTCACCATTGGTATCGTGAAAATTGGAGAAGTATTTGTCATCGTTGCTCCTGTAGTTGACACATTGAGCTGATCACGCATCGACTCATTCATGAAACGATTGAATTCATTTTCAGAAGTGATATCATACGTTGGTGAAGACAAGCTAGGAATGGATGATGGAGGGCTTGACAGTATACCAACCATATGGATGCTTGTCACTGAAGGAGTATCAAGCTGGGTTGATGCTGCAGGGATAGGAGATATCTCGACTGCAGGAATGCATGTGGTAGGAATTGGCGATGAGGGAACAGGAGGTGGAGGAGTTCTTAAATCTGGAGGGGTATGAGGAACATTTGAAGTCACAGGCGATGATGTTCTAGGAATTTCCTCAATTACATTCTCAAGAGGAGAAGTAGTTATTTCTTCATCATGCTCGTGTTCCTATTGATCACCCTCTTGTCTCTCCAATTCTGGTTCACCTTCAAAGTCACCTTCAGATCCTTCTTTAGAATCTTCATCAGACTCTTGTTTGCTTTCAGAAACCTCTTCGGCATCGGAGTCTGCTTCTGCTGAATCTTCATCTTCAGTGGATTGGTCGCTTGTAGTTTCTTCTTCATCGGAATCTATCTCTTCTAGAATAGGCTTTTTACCCTTAGAACGAAATGGGTGAGATTCCATCATTTCTGTCTCTTGGACAGCCTGGGTATCTTTCTTACCAACAGTGAACTTGATCCTAGGACCTCTTCGCGAAGAAGTAGGAACGGCCACTGATTTTTTTTTGTCATGGAGTTCTTGCTATTGGCGAGCTTCTGCTTCGGATTCCTCTCCTTCTGAGTCTGTTCTGAAACTTTTCATTGCATAACCATGTTTATGTAACCATTCTTCTGTGTTGGCTAGGATTTCCCTCAACCTTTCTCTCATACTGGTAACCTCTTTCCTAGACCATTGTATTGTAGGAAATGGCCTTTTAGCAATGCCTTATTCATCATAGACAGCATTGATGATATCACCTGGATCCTCAAAATCCTCTGGTAGGTCAGCGATACCAAGATCTCTGATTTGTTGAACTATCAACCTGCAGTAGTCCATTTTACGAATGGCTTCTTCATCTCTGCAATCTGCCCAAATGTCTTCAAAATGGTACCTGTGTTGGTGACCCTTTTCCAACTTTTTCCTGACATCTCAGTAGTTGAAATCAAACCTATACCTATAGGTTTTGATGGTCATGATCTGCATTTCAGCATAGATAGACTTCAGTTTTTGTGCAGTTTGGATAGTATATCGGCCGATGGTCAGTGGGAACTTGAACCCACGCTTGTGGTTGCTTCTTCGTTCTTTCTGCACTGACATCAGCTGTCTGCATGCTTCCATGAGAATCCACTTATTCGAAGGATAATGTGGTAGCATGTAGGGACAACCAGTGTAGCAGCCTACTCTCAAGTAAGTAAACATTGGGAATTGGAGAAAAATACATCCAACTTTACTCACCACCTTATAAGCCTCATCAGATACTCTTCTTCTTTCCAAAGCTGGATCAAAATTGAAGAGTAAAGGCACAAAGAAAGCATTAGTGACCCATCTGAAATGATGAAAGCTCTCCTTTAGCTCCAATTGATAGAAATATATGTACACATGCACCATCATCTGATTCCCTTTTATAGATAGACCTAGGAATTTCTCATCACAGCTGCTGCGTACACCACGTAAGAAGTCATGTAGAACTTCAATGTAGAAGGAGCATTGATCAACTGCTCGTGTATCTCATCGCTGATTTGTTTGCCCCAGTCAATATGCACCTTCTGCCTTCTTATGATCCTGATGTATTCATACATCCAATCATGAAAAGTAGATGATTCCAGCAAGCCCTTCACTCTACTTAGAAATGTGATCATATCCTTGACGTCATCTTTGAAGTCACTTCTCAGGAGTCCTTTCAGCCATCTAGAAACAGATGATCTAGGTTTCTTGAGCCATTGAGTGTTTATCAACTGTTTAGCCTTATTGGGATCAGCATCAAAGATCTCCTGTGCTTTTGATATAGAGAAGTCAATGTATTTCTCTATATGAGGGACCTTGAAGACAATATCAAAGAAGTTAGGGTCGAGTCTCAGAATCTCGTGCCCAAAAGAATCGATCACACTTCTACTTTCTCTGATGTAATAAGACGCAACTTGAAGAAAAAACTTGGTATTGTGTGCAGCTATAGGAAACATCGCCACCAAATGGAGGTTGCTGTGTACGATCACTCTCATTGAATCAGGAAGAGGCTTTGTCTCAGTTAGCTTTGCGAAGTCAACCAAGTCTTGATGACCAACTTCTGTATCTTTTATCTCTTTGACTTTGGAAAGCACCATAGTCGGCGGATAGACGCCTTGATATTTGTATTTCATCTTTCTTTTTTCTTTCGAAGAAGGAGGCTTAGTAGTAGTCATCAAAAAGAACTGGAACTTTGATCAATCTTGACTTGACGATCTTTGAAAGTAGACTGCAATCCGTTTAGTCAGAACAAACATCAATTGTTAGGAAACATGGGAAAGCACGAAATGAGCACGAGGATGGGAAAGCATGAAGCGGACGACAAGGCATGCAAAACGATGCACACAGGTGGAAAAATGAGGCTCAGGAGTGCACTGGTCGAAAATGAAGTTCATTTGGGAAGGTTTAGAGAAAACTTGGAAAAAGTGTAAGGGCGCCAAAATTCAGTGCCCTTACATCTCAGAAAAATGACTTTTGATGCAAGGGTGCTAAATTTTAGCGCCCTTACATTTTTTAGTGTTAGGAAATTTTGACATTTTCAAGATGTCACAGTGCTAAAATTCAGCGCTTATGCAATTTTTGTAAATTTTTGAAATGCAGATGTAATAGGGAATGGCGAGGGCACTCGTGCTTGGCAAAGGAAATTTATTAGAATCATGAAATATTTTGAACTTGTTTCAATCCCATTACATACGCATTCAAAGGTTAAAGGAATTCTCTTTCACAATGATAGATCTTTTCAATGTTCACACCAAAACGCATAGAGAGGGGGACAAAGAGATTTCAACACAAACACATTGGATAGATACAAGTTCTCAAAGAACATCATGCATAGAGGAGAATGGGGAAAGAAACATGAGGGAAGTGTAAGGAAAGAAATGCGTAGGGTTCCAATGTGTAAGGAAACAAAGGCTTGCCATTCTTCTTACGATGAAGACAAACAATGAATAGAAAATGTGAAGGGAAAATGCGAATGGAGAGAAGGAATGTGCATTGGAATGAAAAACACGAATGGAGAACAAAAAACATAGGGTAAAATAAACACAAAGCTAAAAAAGCGTATAAAGAACATTAGATCATATACAGAAAAGAAAGAAGAAGACAATGCAACAAGACTTACCTGAACCAAAGCGCGAAGAATGCTGAAGAAGAACGCAAAACCTTAAAAACGTGATTTGCAGTTGAGAGGCAAACTCCCATAGCAAGAGGAAGAAAAGAACAAAGCTCATAATTATGCAAAATGGTGAATTAAAAAACCTAACTCAAGTCGAGCAATAAATTTAGGCACAAAAAGTGGCATGATTGACGAAAAATGCGAAAACATGAAGAAACGTGTCGGGGCCATGAAAAAGTTTAAGTGGCGAAGGAAAATGTAATGGCGCTAAAATTTAGCGCTATTACATTTTTTGGAAATCTCACTACATGCAGGGGCGCTAAATTTTAGCGCCCTTGCGTTTTCCAGACTTAGCCAATTTTTGGCTTCAGGGCAGGAGCGCACTTTTTCAGTGCCACTGCGTTTTTCGTAATTCACTAAGTACGAATAGTGAAACTTCGTGAAAGATCTTGTTTTGAAGGTCTTCACGAGGCGAACATGGGGGAATGCTTGAATTGACCATTCAAGGCTTGGGAATGCATTTTTAGGTGACTCAAAAATCACTTCGTTATGCGTGCTTGAACTTCACGAATCCTAGGAAACAGACAAGTTTCATAGGGGGGTTATCCGTGGAACGAGCGCTGCTAGATTTCATGATAACACAATCAAATTAAAATAACAAAGAAGAATAGATCCTCATGCCTTCTATCACTTATCCAACTAAAGAAAAAAATGTAGCCCTCTCCAACAACAATTAGCTTGATAATCAGCTTCTCATGAACAATTCTATTTCACTTGTTTATAGATTACTTCTCTCAAAGAACAATGTTATCTCTTACTCACAATATAACACTCTTTATATCTCAATAATAAAATAAGTCAAGTATTGCTAGTAAAAACTTAGAAATAATGAACTGCAAAAGATGTATAATCTCTTGGGAAAGAATGTGTCCTTCGCAAATAAAATGGTTCAGCTATTTATAGAGCAACCAAGCAATGTCACAACCTACAGTTTAGGCATGCTAATGAATAACTAGCTTCATGCAAAGATACACATGAAATCTATCAAAAGGTGGTGAATTATCATGCTAATACTTAGCTAATTCACCTACAGGTTGACTTGTTTTTTGAAAACAATCTAAAGACTTATTCAATCAACATATGCATAATTTGAATTTTCACATAGAAAATATTTCTACAGCAATTCATTCTCAAAGGTGGCACCAATTCCAATTCCTTTTCCTTCATATTTGGTGTGGTAAAACTCAATCAATTCATATTTTATGATAGCAGGTTTCCATTGATCCATATGGTGGATGAATTGACTTGGTAGTTTAATACATTAGAAAAACTCAAGCATAGTCTCAATAGAGGCATCGACCAAGTCAAGCACATAATAGAAAACAATATCAAATGTAATGCAACTTAAATCGCGTGTCATCCAGAATGATAATTGATTTACACTTAACAATCACAAGCTATTAAGTTGGCTTGATTTGACATAGTCAATATCGACCTCCATTTCATAGTCTCTATCGACTATAAAATAGCCTTAATATATCAGCTTCAATAAATAAGAGATAGTTGATTTCAATTAACATATATAATATTTTAAATAGTAACATGTATCTATATATGTATATATATATATATATATATATATATATATATATATCTTAAGCCTATAAAGTAAGCATATATTCGATATATATATATATATATATATATATATATATATGAGTATAGACAAGATAGTATATAATAAACACATTATATTGAATGCATACATATATATATTTATAAATGTATATACCTCTATGTACAGATATGTATAGGTATATCTATATCGATGCATCCATATGAGCGTGTCCATTTTCCAATGTACACAAGTATCAATATACATATACATATGTATATACTATGCACATATATATTTGTTCACATCTATTTCACATATAGCCAATCATGATTACCATCATATTGATAAGTGTTTACATGTGGTATATCTATACATACGCATATACATGTCATTAGATCCTATGGACATGCATGTGCATATATATAAACATACATCTACGTACATCATACTTGTTAATATAATCGTAATAGCACAAGAAAGATCTCAAAAGCTCAAATAGATAAATATCACCCAATAATGCATGCAGTAGTAAAAATGACTCTCAAATGCAAACATATGACTAGGGATGAACTACCTATTACCCACAAACTGAATCAACTTAATCATTCTAATGTGGTGTGTTTATATGCTCAGATAATTTACTTTCACCTATTACTCGACCAAGATCTTCTCCTAAGTGATACTTCCCCTTTTCCTGGAGGAATGGAACACATACCTGCATCCAATAACACATGCACATGTCAGTTAATTGTTCATAACATATGCAATATGCATAAACATCTCCAAAGTTAGAATAATAATAATTCAATAAATTTTCATTCACTTGTATGCAATATTTCACCATGAATAACATCAAAAAAGGTAATATAAAATTAGACAACATCAAATGAGATGACATTCATATTAATAACAAGGTACAAGCATAATTTATTCATCTCCAAAATTCACATTACATTAATATTTACCTTGTGTAGTAATCATAAATAGTAACTACACAACTGGGGTGTAACAACCAAGACACATGGATAAGGACACAAGGCATATCTTAGGATTTCTTTGTCATAAAATTCAAACAAAACCCATAAAAATCAATCAAATATACACCATGTCATAAAATTCAAACAAAACCCATAAAAATTAATGGTATATTACTAGACCCTTTACAAAAAATGCATATAGCTACAATGAAAAAGAATGAATTCCACTAACCATGATGGAAATTCACTACTATAAGCAAGGAAAATGGAATGCATAAGAATGTTTGTGTTGAGTTGAAATCCTCTATATAAGTTTATATGGATTCATCTAAATTATGTCATGTTTTTCTAATTTTTTCTTCAAACTCCTAAAAAATTTAACTTTTTATATAAATTACATCTTATTCAATGTTGAATTCTATGTAAAACTATTATGATTAATAAAATTATGAAAAGAATGGTCTATATTGTGAAAATTAGACAAAAAACTCAATATAAACATTTCAGTTCAAAAAAAATGAATATGTTACTTGAGATAATCAAATTTGATGTAGAAACTACAAATTATCTTCTTCTACATTATCCATTAGACAAATTGGTGCTAAAAAGGTGATGTAGCAAGCAAAATACGATACTAAATGAGGTCAACTATATAAAAAGGTGTTTCCTTTTTGGAAAAAGTGTTGAACTAGACAAAGGCAAAGAATTGTGGGCCTATATCATGGGTCAACTTCCTTTTTTACCATTATTGGAAAAGACCATTTAGCGCTTGCCAAATTTGGAAAGCGCCCAATGTGCTACATAGAGGCATGATAGTTTGGTGAGTGCTAAATGTTTTGTCTAGAGGCATGACAATTTAGCGAGGCCAAAATTCATCTATATAAAATTTGTAGGTGCCAAGGGCTTGACCCTATACAAAGACCTAAAGAGGGGAGAGAGAAAGGTGGGAGAGATCTAGAGGAGTATCAAGGGATGGAGGGATAGGTTTAATGATATTTATTGATAATGAAGAGGATAAGGGAGAAGAGTGGGAGAGACCTAGAGGAGTAGTAATTAGACAAGGAGGGAGATACCTAGACATGGATAAAGAGGGATGGAGAGTTAAAAAAGGAGTGACTAAGAGACCTAGAGAGGGGAGACATAGAGACGTGAGGAGGAGATAGAGGTGATATATAGAAGAGAGGGAGAAAAAGGTAATTATTGGTAGAGGAGTATGAAGGGATGGAGGGAGAGGCAGACATGGATGGAGTGAGAGGCATAGGGAAGGAGGAGTTAGAGAGGTGATGACATAGAGAGGGGAGAGAAACTAAAGAGGAGAGAGAGAATAACAAAGAGGTAGATATTTCTAAGGAGGGATGGAGAGGAAATCAAGGAGTGGAAGAGAGGCCTAGAGAGGGGAGAGCTAGAGAGGTGAGGAGGAGATAGAGGTGAGAGATGGAAGAGAGGGAGAGAGAAAGAGAAGTATTAGTAGAGGAGTAAGAAGGGATGGAGGGAGAGGCATACATGGAGGGAGTGAGAGGCATAGGGAAGGACTTAGAGAGTTGATAATGTAGAGAGGGGATGGAAACTAAAGAGGAGAGAGAACAAAGAGGAAGAGATGAATAAAGTGTAATAACCCATTTCTAATTATTCCTTAATAATTATTGTACAAATGACACAAGAATATACTCCAAAATTAAAGTGACATAACTAGTGACTAAAGTCAATTTTAGCTACACATGTCCATTTAAAAGAGTCAAAGATTCTTATAGTCTCTTCAAAAGTCAAATTACAATATTACGTTCACTTGGCACCAAGGTCATAATATCATTTCATGGTACATTTCTCATCAAGTACTTAAATGATAGTTACATCAAGTTACAACATAGACTATACTAGTCTAGTGAACATTAAGGTTCTTCTTCATCACTTGACTCCATTGGTGGATGAGAACATGGTTGAAGCACTTTACCACCCAACCACAAAGCTTACACTTCCTCGGTATTCTTCCAACTTGAAGAATTCCTGACCCTGCATGGAAAGTTTAGCAAGAGAACAACTTGCAAGGTGGAATCTTGTGTGTGCCCAACATCAACATGCAAATTCTATCTTGTATGTTAGAAAAAAAAAATGAAATATCTATGCTAGGAATGTAAGAGATTGAAATTAGAGAGTTAATTCATACGTACACAATGAACCATATTGCTTGGCCAAGCATAAAAAGTGTGTTTCAACAATAGAAAATGATAGGTTCTAGTAAAGAAAATGTATACTATATAAATTCCATTTTTGCACCCATCCTGGAAGGTAACTTTCTAATGTAAAATATATCTACCTCTAAGCAGCAACTACCCATAGGTGCTCTAGTAACTAAGGTATCGCTATCCTTTTATAGTGTATAACTATTATTCCACACAAGTCTTTAAAGAAGAAACAAAATACAGGTTTTCAAGTTTCACAATGTATTTCAATGATTTGTCATATCATTCTTATGACTATCTCTACTTAACATCTTAAGCATTTCCCTTGTAGAAAGTATTAAAAAAAAGAAGGTATGTCACAAGTATATGTATGTACATAGATGAAGTCTATGTGCATACATATATATGTGCCTACTAATGTTAAAGTTTACACATATATTCTGAAAAAAAACATATTCAGATTTGGAATCTACTAACTACTTTCTAAATGACATTTCATAGCCAAAATATATATTTTGAGAAATTTTATGATAATAGTTTCTTGCTTACTATTTAACCTTAGCATTGTTGTTTCCACATGATCATTTATTGTTTTTATACAAGTTTTGTTTCCTACTAAACAGACTAAACAAGTAAATTGTTTACATTATACACTATCAACAAATAAGTTGTTTACACATGATCATCCATTTTTTTATCCAAGTATGTACTATTTCTTACTAAATAGACTAAGGAGATAAGTTTTTACATTCTAAACAATCATCAAATAAATTATTTTCTTATGAAAATTCACTATACAAGGATAACTTTTAGCAAGTCAAAGTCTTTGCATGTATTTCTATAGTTTCCTTGTCCTTTATCAAGATCATAATTATAAAATTACATTAAAAGAATAAGAAAATAATGAGGCACTTGTGGACAATGATTTTGGATTGCCCATACTAATTTAGCTCCTTCTAAGGTTTTTCACCAAAAAGGAGAAAGAATGGGGTCTAAAATGAAAATTTCTACACTCAAAGTTAATGTAAATGAGATGTAATATGTCTAATTATGATGTACTAATGCACTGATATGAAAATAAAATGATTTAATGATGCAAAACCTAAGAAATGCACCTTGTTTGAAAACATAGTGTGATATACATAAATTCCTAAAACTACAAGTAAATGATGAAATAACTGAAAAAAATTGGAGAGGTGCACCTGGAATCTAAAATTAGATGTGGAGAGATTTCAGAGTCTTGAAAAATTGATTGAAAATGTTGACTAGGACACTTACACCAAGCTGGGTGACTTAGTCCCAGTTTCAGGAAAACTTGCCGAAACAAGAATTTTCCAAATGGGTATCCAAAAATGTAGAAACCACTTTTTTAGGCCTAGCAGTGGGACTAGTCCACCAATAGTGGTGACTTATTCCACCTGTAGATTTTAGGAATTTCGGGACAAAATCTTGTAGCCTCAAGTCTGCACTTGCTTTTCTGATAGGTGTTTGCACTTAATTCTATAGAAAATGGGGTAAAAGTGTCTGCAAGCTTGATGTAGGGTTAAGTTGACTTGATTTACTTTGAAGACTTCTTGGTCACTTTTCAACACCTATTTCATTGACAAACCTGCATACAAATTTTGCAAACACACATGCAAAGAGGGAAAAATGGTTAAGGGTTAGAGTATAGGGGTTTTCCTTAATCAAACCCCACTTTAGTAATCAAACCCTAAGAAATTAAATGGAAAGAGAATGATAAATAAACATGTAATATCATAAACTTACCAAACCTTTGATGTAGAAATATGAAGATATGTAATGAAATGCTCCAATGGATGACTTGATTATGCTTGATTGCTTGAATGCTTGAGAATGACTAAGTTAATTGCTTGAGGGAATGCTTAAGTTAGGAGATTGTAGGAGGAGATGAAAAAAAGAGGGGAAAAAACCTTATTTATACATGATTCTACTAAAATTTCCTGAAAATAACACATCACAAGTTGACCTCAAGGGCCAGACGATAAAATCCCACCAGAAATTTGAAATTATTTTGAGTTTTGTGCCAAAAAGGACTAAGTCACCCCTATTGGCGACTTAGTCCCACTTAAGCAAATTAAGTGGGTGTTGAGGATTACAGGGCATTAATTGTTGTCCAATAGGAATATCCTCAAAAACAAACTTAAAAATGACCAAAAAGTGTATTAAGGGGTCAGTTAAACATGAGAAAGGGTTGAATTAGTGATGAAAAGTATAGAAAAGCATGAAAGTGGGTTACAACACTTTACAACACTTTGAAATAAGACTTGTTAAGTGATAAAAAGGGGTTATTTAAGTGAATTATGTTGAAAGGGTCCTAGAAAAGTGTGAAAGTGAGTTACAACACTTCACAAAAATTTTACAAGACATCCTAGAAGTCTTAATGATTCACAAGGGTCCAAGACCTAATGTGAATGTGTTGACCACATTACAACATTAAATCTAGGAAAAATCAAGCCAAAGTCCACTAGGAGGGCCTAAACATGAAAATGTAGAACAATTACTTTTTATGTGTCCACAACACTGTCATTTACTTTGTTTACTATTTTAAATCTAAACATCAAAACCATGTTTCATACATAAAGCAATATGGTTGTTCTTCAAATGCTATAAAGTTTCCTTTTTGTAAATTTAGAACTATATGGCAATAATAAGATAAAATATAATCAACATTCTTGTCGATATCATATTCAATCCTCTACTTTTGTCAAAAAACATAAGAAAATCTATAATCCAATCCATAATCGTTCATTTCTAGGCAGCCTTATTGACTATGATGACTCAAGATTCAACCCATTTCAATGGTCGAGTGGTTTTTCAAATATTTCAGAGAAAAATACTAAGGAAATTTTCCCTTATGGCATTAAGACTTGCCCATATCAAAAGAAATGGAACACAAAATATATATATATACCATGCAAACCTGAGGAGACATTTCAAGGAACCTTCCCCTATCGACTCCCTACATGGCTTACTAGGGGCCAAAGTTACATACTTAGATGGGGTCGAGGATAATCCTCTTCATACAACATGGCTTCACATTTACAGTATAAAGGCTTCTCTTTATTTTATTAGCGGCATTTTCGATATTGGTAAATGTTGCAATAGAAAATGAAAATACCGACTACTCTATCGAGAATATAGAGGATGGTATCATCTGGTAGGGTCGATCTTTGATCCCCTACATTCTTCCATTTATCTAAGTTACACGTTCTATCAAAATTCTTCATTTTGATAGCCACAATGTGGCTTCAAACAATGCACTACTATCATGTAGTTGCTAGTAGAAAAGACTCATAAAAAGACATTAGTCTAGCATAGAGGCTAGCTAATAAGCTTAATAGATTAACCAAGATAGCAGGTTGAAGCCTGGCGATCTCTCTATGGGTGCCTCTATTCTATGGCATCGGCTTAAGCCGAGTCATGTACTCATACGAAACAACAATTTTTCATTCTATTGTGCTATCGATATGATAACCAAACAATGCAATTCAATATGGTTTTCCAAAAAAGCCATGCTTACCTCTTGGTTGAGCTTTTTCTCCAGCCTTTTCTACTGCTTGTCGATTTCCTTCCAAAAACCATCCTCTACTTTTCTTTCCCACACTCTACATAAAAATGGAAATTTTCCCCTTGCATGCAGTCCGTTACTATCATTATGCCCTTTCTATCATGGTTGTCGCCGCCCCTAAATTTGAACATTCGCTTAATGATTTTGCAGGCCATGACTTTCGTGGGTCTGCCTTGGAATATATTTCATGATCTTCCAGGTTTGATTTTATTCCATATCATTTATCACTTACATTTCAAAATTCAAATTTGATTAAGAATTTAAATATATACATACACACACACATATATATATATATGTATCTAAACTAACATATATGTTTCTTTAGTCATATTAAATGGCTTCATTCACGTCTTTCATATATTTGAATAACATTCATTTATTTATGTATATATATACATATATATTTATATATAGAGAGAGGTTATATGTACAAATATATTTATATATATATCATTATATATAATATATATATATACACGGGTGTGATTATGTATTTTAAATAAAGTTGCTCATAAACAAGCTTTGAATAGAAATTTAAATCTACTAGCCATTCATTTGTAAGCATTAAAATAATTCACATTGGAGGAAAATTTATTTTTCTTGTATATTCAAGTCATTCAAATGCAAGTTATCACACTACTTGTGGTTTGTGCACCTAGATTCCAATTGTCTTACTATTCGATCTGGCTAAACAATCCTACTTCAACCGAGTACTCATCCTTTATCCTATCACAATGCTACTGCATATTCTTGCAATTTGATCAATAACGTTCAATCCTTGATGACATATATATAAAAAATAATTTTGAGATTTTCATAAAGTCAACATTAGTCAACTCATCATATTCAACATACTATGTCATAGAAAAACGGCCCCTTGTCATTTTCATGGCCTTTTAGGTCTTCTTTCATGATGTTTGATCTATTTTGCTCTATTTTAATGTTGTAACATGGCTTGAACATGTATATTTAGGTACTAAAATTCAAATAATGACATCTTGTGAAGGTGTTGTGAAGTGTTGTAAAACATTTCTACACTCTTCTAGACTCCATTTATTACAATTCACCTAAAAGTCACCTTTTCATCACTTATCAAGTCCTATTTTGACGTGTTGTAAAGTCTTGTAACAAGATTTCAAGCTTTTCTAGGCATAACTTCCCTATTTATCCATTTCTTATGCTGTATTTGACCCCTTTATACCCTTATATGATTTAATTAAGTGCATTTTTTAATGTAAACCTGACATAAAATATTATATATGATTTAATTTCTGACACCCATTTTCAAGTCCTAGATGGGACCCATTCTCCATGGGTGGTGAATGAGTCCCCCCTTGGCTCGAAATTAAAAAAAAAATCAAAATTCCTTTTGGTTTTTTATTCAAATCACTTGATGTTGGCCTGTGATGAGGTATGGATGGGTTACTATGGCACAAGATTGTATAAATAAGTGTTTCTACATCCATTTTAACCCCCATTCATCAAGGTCACTCATTCACCTATTCATTCAAGCATTCAAGCATCTTACAACATCAAATCAAGCATTTTGGAGCATCCATTCACATATCTTTAGATTTTCATCAATAAGGGTTTGGTAAGTTGATATCATTTGCATGTTGGGTATGTGCAGGATCATGGTGCACCAAAAAGTGGCAATATTATGGGGGTATGTGGATGACGACTTTTGCTCACCCAAAATTAATGAAATGAAAAGGGTTTTTAGAGGAGATTCTCAGCTTTCCAAAAATATAAATTATGATTTAATTTGAATTTAATAATTAATTATTATTCATTTTCTATTAGAATTATGACTAAAGTCTTGATCGATAGGTTGATTGAAAAACATCTATAACTTTCAAACAGATCATATTTTTGAATCCAAAACATGCTACATTCTATGCTTCACATACTATAGGATTAAAAAGAAAATTAAATTTCATGAAGTTTTTACCAAGTTAAGGTGGTCGAGATGAGTTTTATATTTTCTAAAAGTTGTAATAAAAATTCATAATTAATTATTTACTTGGAAAAAAATTACAAAAAATATGAATCACATCTGGACATGAGTCTTCTACTTATATATAAAATCTTATAAAAAAATATTATCATTTTATTATGGTTAGGGTGGTTTAACACCTACTTTTATTTTCCCTGAAATTTAAGTACTACCGCATTGAAATTTCAAATTTTCACCAAATAGATTTTATTTATTTTTAAATAAACCTAGTATTTTAGAAACTACATTCAATTTTCTACAAATTCTATTCTTACATATTTTTGAAATAATATAGATAACTTATTCAAATATTTATGTCAAGTTTCCTAACACTAATTTTTCTGAATTTTTTGCCACTTAAGGGCTTGTTTTTTGCACGATGATCTTGCACATACCCTGTTATTTTTTTATCATTCTCTTGCATTTCATTATTTCATTAAGGGTTTGATTAACAAAGTGGGGTTCTTGACCAAGGCAAACCCCTATTTGCTAACCCTCAACCATTTCCCCCCTCTTGCTTGTGTATTTGCAAATTCTTGTATGTAGATTTAACAAGCATTTAGGTGATTGAAGATTTCTCAACAAGTCAACTAGGTGCTTCAATTCAAATAAATCATTTTTAAGCATGGAGAAGGTTTTATGTCCATTTCCTATAGAATTGACTTTGGTAACTCGACAAGCAAACATTTCAAGATCTGGTACATTGCAGAGTTGTCTCCTAATTTCTCATAATTTTGGGAGAGGACTGATTCACCAGTAGTGGCGAATGAGTTCCACCTTAGGACTAAAAATCTAGGTTTTGTCAAATTTCAGATCCCAATAGTCTGAAATTGATTTTGGATAGTTTTCACTAGTAGCAAGACTAATTTGCTAGCCTAGGTGAATGAGTCCCACTGTTGATTTTCAATGATTTCAAATATCATTTATACAATTCTAGATTCCTCAAATATTGCCCAAGTGCACTATATTTTAGCATTTCTCCTTTTGTTTTGCATCTATTCATCTTTTAGATCATTATTTGCATATTACAGTGTGTTTTCAATCATAGCATAAATCTTAGTTTTTCATTCATAATCAATCTTTTAGATCACTTAATTGCACTTAATTCACTTCATTTAGCTTAGATAACATCACACTTAACATAATTTGAATGAACCCCTTATAATTTTTTTCCCTACCTCTCTCCTTTTAGGTGAAAAACCCTAGAAGAGTTAGAGAAGTGCATGGTGAGAAACATCTATGGTTCATTTTGGTGAACCTACATTTTGAACACTTTGCATTTCTAATTTAATTTGCGTAGTGCATCCTAGATTACATTTGGATTAACATTCAATTAGGATATTGTTTTGTTTTCGTATTCTAGAACTTCTCATATTGCATTAGCAAAAGCTTTGTTTAGATTTCAATTTGCATTGCATAATCATTGGAAAATTTGAGAAATTGCATTTTTCATCCTTAATTGCATTCTAAAAAGCATTAGCATCATTTTAAACTTTTTGAAAAACACAAAAAAAATATAATACTGGGACTCATTTGCCACCCTGGGTGAATCAGTCCCTCTGCACTTTTTACACAACATTTATTGTATCTTTCTTGTATTTTCCTGCATTACAGTTTCATGTTCTTGCATTCTATTTAAATTTCCATAACCTCTATTTTTAATCACTTATTGGATCTTAGTTTACTTGCATCATAGCATTTTCTTTCAATAAATTCTAGAATTCCTATTGGTATAATTAATTATTAATTATATTTTGCATAAGTTTACTTAGGATTTATTTAATTCCTAAGTTATAGGTTTTATCCTTATCTTATCGAGCTATCTTGTTGCTCAAGATAAGATTAGGTTTATGCATCTTTTCTTTTATAAAGAAAATTATCTCTTGTATTACTTTGTACTTCAAATATATTAATTTGCACATCTTTTGCAAATCTTTGCTTTTTCATTTTTATCTTCTGTGGAAGGTGATTTTTCTAGTTTGCAATTAGATTTTGGTTTCTAACATGGTATCAGAGCGCTGGAAAAAGTCATAAATGACTTTTGATTTATTCATTTTCATCACCATTTGCCAGATCTGTGAGGGTTTCTAGCTCAGTGATTTTTTTAATAGATCTGGGGGTCACCTAATTTTCGAAGCACTTTGGGCCCAAATGGACCTCGCTGTTGGATTCACAGTGCCCAAAAACCCCAATTTCCATATAAAACTTGTTCGATTTGGACATAGTCATCCGGATAGGCAAATTTTTTTTGCCTAAGGGCCGTATGGCCCCCAAGCACAATTTTTGAGGCTCATTTTTTGAAAAAAATTAAAAAGAAACCAATGTTTTATTGCACCACTAGTACAAATAGGCAGTGCTGCCGTTGTACCACCCGACAACCACTGCCGCAACATCGGGCCACCACCACCACTGGCAGACTCCACCAAACTACCACGGGCATGCTGCTAGCCCCTGCTGGTTTATACCTGAAGCACGTGGTTGCATGAAGAACCGCGGGCTCTGCCCAACTCCAGCCCCCACTAGGACTTCTAGCCCCTGCCTTAGTCATATGGATGACCGGACGCTCTGCTGATAGACCCTGCCTTTCAGCCCCTGGTCCACCCAGGTAACCAGGGGCCTTTTTTTAGCCCCTGAGGGCTTCTAGGGGCGAAATCGGAGCTTTTTGGACAACTTTCACGGAAACGGGCATATCTTCGGCATACGACGTCCTTTTTTTGCAAACGAGATATCATCATAAAGCTATTTCGACACTCTACACAATTAGACTAGTCTAGTTTTTTGGTTTTTTCTACCTCGGAAGTCAGATGTTTCTGTTTTCACTCTAAGACGCATATCTTTTGACTTGCTTATCCGTTTTTCATGATTTTCACGGAATTGGAAAGATGGTTTTGGCCTCTATGCAGATCTAAGGTCACTCATAGAATATTTGTACCTTATTTTATGCATGTAGTCTTTTTGGTTTCATGTGCTAGGTTTGCGTCTTCGCTTATGTTTTTGTAGTTTTGTAGTTTTTCCTTCTACAATCATTGGGTATTGTAATAACAAACTGATATAAAGTTCCATTAAGGGGGGTTCTTGCATCCATTATTCATGTTGGTGATAACTCACATGAGTTTGTCTGGTTTCCTGTTGTCTCCTTTTAGCTTCCTTCTTGTTTAGCTAGACACATCTTTGGTTTGCTTCAGTTCACACTTCACAATGGGATTTTATAGTTCTTGATTCACATTGGTTGAGATCTTTCTCATTTGAAGGCCATTTTTTTATGGTTAAAGTTCTAGAATCTTGATGGTTCTCATCCTATGGGCAGTTTTAGTTTTAGTTTGGCATTGGATTCGAGAGACACAACTTCCAGATTTGTCATCATTATGGGTCCATTCATCCTTTCATCTACTATTGCTTACATATTCTAGGGTTAATCTAGTATGTGAGTTTCTAGTGTTCCTTGGCATCGGTTCTGCTATTGCATTTGTGATTCTAATATGCTATTTTTCAAACAGAAGTATCTTTCCTTGCTTGTCAGATTTGGGGTTCCAATGTTGCTTCATCAGAGTTCTTCCTATGCTTCTTCGCAGTAGTTCATCTCTCTGAGGGGGGGTTTTCCCATTGGTTTTTCTCTCTCTTTGCATTTTTACATGAGTACCTGATCAGGCCTTGTTGTCGAGACTCATATTTGCATAATAATCTACTTCTCCCTAAGTTGCACTTATGGGGGGATGTTGGTGTAATTAATTATTAATTACACTTTGCATAAGTTTACTTAGGCTTTATTTAATTCCTAAGTTATAGGTTTTATCCTTATCTTATCGAGCTATCTTGTTGCTCAAGATAAGATTAGGTTTATGCATCTTTTCTTTTATAAAGAAAAATCTCTTTTATTATTTTGTACTTCGAATATATTAAGTTGCACATCTTTTGTAAATCTCTACTTTTTCATTTTTCTCTTCTGTGGAAGTTGATTTTTCTTATTTACAATCAGATCTTGGTTTCTAACAATTCCCTAAAATCTTTGGTATACATGTCCAATTGTACCTTTGCCTATGACCCTAATGACCTTGAACTCCCACATGCTCCTTCAACTCCTCCTCATGAAGTAAACATCATTAGAGAAGATGATGATAGCATAAACGAGTCTTACAATAAATTCCTTAATAACCTAGAAGACAATGTAACCTTCTATCCATCCATGAAGTCACAAGATCTTCCTACTGTTGCACCTCCTGATCACTTTGCATACTTACATCCTGAAATAAATGAAGGACCTAAGGTTCTTCCCTCAAGTGGACCTAGTTCCTCTAAACAAACACACTCACGACCATTTTATGATCACAAAGTAACAAACACTCCCATAAATATTGAAGAAACATATGGAAATGGCTTTACTATTCTAAGTAAACAAGGCTATGAAATAACACATAAACATGAAATTCATTAAATCCTTAAACAAAAAAAAATAGAAGAAAACACAACATGATGAGGATATCAAGATCCTCCTCATCCTGAGGGACCTCACTTTAAATATTGGAAACTTTGGGATAATAGTACAATGATGTTTGATGCTCCTCTTGACTTGAAAATTCTCCTTCCACATGAGCAACCATTATCCTCTTCTAATGACAAGGATGTTAGGATCCCCATGGGTCCTCTTCCTCCTTCTATTCATGAACAAGGAGAATATAGCAAATGAAAAAGACCTTACAAATTGAAGAAACTCAAGTTTCCTACACATCCTCCACCTAAATGTGAAAGGAGACTTCAATTTCTTTAAAAAAAAGGTATTATACTTTTATCACCTATGAATAGGTTGGTTATTCACCCTAAAGATTCTAACATACCATTTTGCAAACATCATCGTATTCTTGGCCATTGAACCAAAGAGTGTCAGAAATTGAAGGACATACTGGACAAGTATAACTTCACTGATACCAATTGTTTTCCCATCATACCTTAAACAATCAAATCCCTTCATTATACCATAGTTGTAAAATTCCCTATTCTCACTATCGCATGATCCTTTCCCATCACCCACCTCAGCTCATTCTTGCCTTTACACTTTGTGGGGGGCAAGAAGTTAGCCTTGTCCTTGTAATGCATTTTCCTTTGTCTATTAAGTATGTTATTCCTTTTCCGTTTAACCATTTAAGACTATGAAACCAATAACTTAGTTAATGGTTGGCTTCCATTTGCATTAATTGCTCCTTTTTGTTTTTTATTTTATGTGTGTATCGTGTTCCCCCATCAAGTGTGTTTGGTGTTCCCTCTCTTCGTACACTTCTATTTGTAACTCTATTCTTCTATATATTTTGCATTGTATTTTTCACTTTTTTTTTGTGTTCTCCTTTTGGGGATGATGCAAAGTGTATAGATTCCCTATATCTCTTCCATGTTGACCCAAATGGTCCTTTTACTTTTTTTACTTTTTGTTTTGTGCTTCCCTTTTGGGGATGACACAAGGCATTGAGATTGAAATGTCTCCTTCATGTTGACCCAAAAGATTTTTCTTTTTTGTTGACTTCACTTGTGTTTTTCTTTTGGGGATTATGGAAAGAATTGAGACCACAATGTCTCTTCCATGTTGACCCAAAAAAAAAATTATTTCCCTTTTGTTTTAGCTCTCTTTGTGTCATTCTTCCAGTTCTATGTGCTTTGGGGAATGATGATAGTTTTGAGCTCTTTCATAAACACATTGCAGCAATGAACATACTGACCCCAAATCCATAGATACATTATGTGTTTGGTGTGCTCTTTTTTGGGGGAAAACTCCCTTTCTTTTCTTTGTACATGATGTAGCCTCACTCAGAAACATATGACTTTGCATAGGGCTTTCCAAGTTGGCTCTCATGTCTTGTTTTATTTTTGTCATTTTCTTCCCTTTGCTACTTTAAAGTAATTGCTCACAAAATTATGTGTAGCAATTCCTTTAAAGTGGCGGGAATACATTACCATTAATTCATTCATATTCTTAGTTCCTAGTGTAACCTTGTCATTTATATGATGCATTCGTCACTTTTTGGATGACATTGGATGTGATGTCCTTCATAAGTGTGATCTATCTTAGCATATTACATTCCTCATGGTGGCTTGATGTGATGCACTGCATCCCCTAAGTTGTGAATATACTATTCTTTGATTGGATCCCTCTTGGAGATATTAGACACAATGTTCCCTAAGTGACTGACCTTGCATGCACTTAACAAGACTCCTCTGAACATCTTTTACATTTTACATTTTTGCATTTTTATTTTACATTTTTCATTTTTGCCACCTTGCATAACACAACTTGCATGCCTATGGTACCTACCTTTTTGTTCAAGAATTCTAAGCATATAGAGCTTTTCTTGTCTCATGAAGCATGGATCGACATTTTCCTTTGTGGTGCCTTGTTAAAGTTATCAGGAGGTATAACTTTAATATGGTTAAGCTGGAAGCCCATATAGTGGCACAAATTTTCCCCATAGCCACCTTTATGTTTGTGAGTGCATACCAACTAGCGTATCTATCTCTCCTTTTGGGCCTTCTCACCTCATAGATAGCCAAAAGTTTCATGGCCCCAGAGTGAGTATACTTGAGCCTTCTCACTTGGTGGACTACCATGAGTTATGTCACCCCAGAGTGAGTATGCATTTTCCTTTTCTCACAATCAACCTAGATCTAATCCACAACTAGTTAGACAGATGATTGAAGCTTCATCTAATTCTCTCATCTCAACACTAGTGTGTTCCTTTGTTCTTATGCTTAGTTTTCCATGGGATCTTCATCCTAGGGGCTTGATCATGTCTCTTGATTGTTGTTATTCCATCTTGCTAACGTAAGTACATCTGACCCCTCCTTTGATGTTTGTGGCTACTTTAGTGTGAGTTTGATCCAGGTTCATCCTCTCACTAAAGTGGGGGATAAATGTGTCATAGAAAAATGGCCCCTTGTCATTTTCATGGCCTTTTAGGTCTTGTTTCATGATGTTTGATCTATTTTGCTCTATTTTAATGTTGTAACATGGCTTGAACATGCAAGTTTAGGTACTAAAATTCAAATAATGATGTCTTGTGAAGGTGTTGTGAAGTGTTGTAAAACATTTCTACACTCTTCTAGACTCTATTCAATACAATTCACCTAAAAATCACCTTTTCATCACTTATCACTTGTCCTATTTTGAAGTGTTGTAAAGTCTTGTAACAAGCTTTCATGCTTTTTTAGGCATAACTTCACTATTTATCCCTTTCTTATGCTTTATTTGACCCCTTTATACCCTTATATGATTTAATTAAGTGTATTTTTTAATGTAAACCCAACAAAAATATTAAATATGATTTAATTAATGACACCCATTTCAGGTCCTCGGTGGGACCCATTTACCATGGGTGGTGAATGAGTCCCCCTTGCTCCAAATTAAAAAAAAATCAAAATTCCTTTTGGGTTTTTATTTAAAATCACTTGAATTTTACCTTTGATGAGGTATGAATGGGTTACTAAAACAAGATTTTATAAATAAGTGTTTCTACATCCATTCTAACCCCCATTCATCAAGTTCACTCATTCACCTATTCATTCAAGCATTCAAGCATCTTACAACATCAAATCAAGCACACATCAAGCAATTTTGGAGCATCCATTGACATATATTTATATTTTCATCAACAAGGGTTTGGTAAGTTGATATAATTTGCATGTTATTTTTTATCATTCTCTTTCATTTCATTATTTCATTAAGGGTTTGATTACCAAAGTGGGGTTTGACCAAGGAAAACCCTATTTGCTAACCCTCAACCATTTTCCCCTCTTGCATGTGTGTTTGTAGACTTTTGTATGTAGATTTAACAAATTTACATGATTGAAGATTGGTCAACAAGTAAACTAGGTGCTTCCATTCAAATCAATCATTTTTCAAGCTTGGAGAAGGTTTTCTATCCATTTCCTATAGAATTGACTTCGACAACCCGACAAGCAGACATTTCCAAATCTGGTGTTGTAGAGTTGTCCCCTAATTTCTCAAAAATTTAGGAGAGAACTTATTCACCACTAGTGGTGAATGAGTCCCACCTTAGGACTAAAAATATAGGTTTTGTCAGATTCTAGATCCCAAGAGTCAGAAATTGATTCTTGATAGTTTTCACCACTAGCACCCTAGGTGAATGAGTCCCACTGTTGCTTTTCAGTGATTTCAAACAACATTTAGAAAATTCTAGATTCCTCAAATTTTTCCCAAGTGCACTCTTCTTCATTCTTTCTCCTTTTGTTTTGCATCTATTCATCTTTTAGTTCATTGTTTGCATATCACAGTGTGTTTTCAAATCATAGCTTAAATCTTAGTTTTGCATTCATAATAAATCTTTTATATCACTTAATTGCACTTAATTCACTTCATTTAGCTTAGATAACATCACACAACATAATTCAAATGAACCCCTTAGAATTTTTGGCCCTACCTCTCTCCTTTTAGGTGAAAAACCCTAGAAGAGTTAGAGAAGTGCATGGTGCCAAAAATTTATGGTTCACATATGAATATTCCAAAATCTCCATTTAATATTTAAGTAAATTTAATCAAAAATTCAATTTTCTGTATTTAAATAATATATAATGAAATTGGGTTATGACATCCTTCCCCTCTTGGAAGAGACATCATCTCGATGTCTAGTAGGTCAAAATGAATGAAATCACATTGGACTTGACCATTTATGTCTATTTCAACATCTCATGAAATATATGTCTATTTCAAGATCATCTCAAAATATATGTATGTTTCAACATCTCATGAAATATATGTCTAGTTCAACATCATTTTAAAATATATGTCTGTTTCAACATCTCATGTAATATATGTCGATTTCAACATCATTTTAAAATATATGTCTATTTCAACATCTCATGAAATACACATGTATATTTCAACATCATTTCCAAAATATATGTCTATTTCAACATCTCATGAAATATATGTCTATTTCAACATCTCAAAATTTTAAAGCATGAAATATCATAGTATCTCAAACCAAAAGATATATCAAACAAGATTATTTTCTCTTTCAAGAAAGTAGATGTGGAAAGGAGTGTTTTATTCCTTCTGCATCCTCCCATGTTGCACTGTCCTCTGAATACTAGTCCAATTGGACCTTAAATTGTGTGATTTCTGTGTTCTACAACTTAATGTTGTGCCTATCCAACATTCTAATGGGCTCCACTAGCACCACTCTTGGATCCTGTACCTACAAATATTTCCAATCAAGTACATGAGTCACATAAGGGTGATATGGATTAAGCAAAGAAACATGAAACACATTAAATGAAGTTGAGCCAGAGAAGGTGGTAGATCTAGTCTATAAGCAACTGGGTTAATCACTTCCAGGACTACAAATGGTCCCACGTATCTTGGGGCCAACATGGAAGACTTTCCAAAAGCAACTGATATTTGATGAGGTTTAACTCTCAAGAAAACCTTGTGTCCTGTTGCGAATTGCCTCTAAGTTCTGCTCTTATTAGCATAACTCTTTTGTCAGTCTACCGCCTCTTTCAATCTACTCTGAATGACCCACATTTTTTCTTCCATTTCCATAAGAATTTATGGTCTTTTGTGATTTTTTCCTCCAATTTATCCTAACTGATGGGGGTACGAAACTTTTTCCCATACAAGGCCTCAAAACAGTGTCATGCCTAAGGAAGTATGATAAAAGTTATTGTACGAAAATTCCACCAAAAGAAAATATTATTCCCACCTATACTGTTGGTCTATACAATACATTTAGAGGAGGTCTTCGACTACCTAGTTCCCCCTCTCTATCTTCCTATTAGTCTGGGGATGATAAGCCAAGCTGAAAATAAATTTAGTCCCCAATTCCGCATTCAAGGTTTTCCAAAACCTTGAGGTCATCCATGTGTCCCTATCAAAAATGAGTCTTTAGAACTCCATGCAAATGGAAAATATCCTATTCCAATTTATTTTCCAAGTTCAATGATCCATCCTTAAGATTTCCCAAAATGAAATGTGTAACCTTTGTCAACTTATCAATCACAACCAAGATGACATCATTCTGATTCTTGCTTAAAGGAAACCCTTGTATGAAGTCCACATTGATCACCTACCACTTATACTCAGGTATGTCATGGGGATATAATAACCTAGATGGGGGTGCATGCTTAGCCTTGACTCGCTAATGTAAGTGTAGGAATGAGTTAAACAAACTAACAATGCATCTACACTTCTAAATAAGACATTGCATCTAAGATTCAAGAAAATTAAACTAATTTAAACTAGAAATCTTCAGAAATCTATCCTATTGCTCTCTAACTCTAAAGATCTCTCTAATCTACTTTGCTCTCAGATTTGTAAGCTAATTAAACTATTGAAATGACACTTAGAGAATGAGAATTAAGCTATTATGATTCTATAATGCAACTAAGATGATTCTACAGTAAAATTCATGAGAAATAAACTACTGTAAACAACCATGATTGTAAACTATGAAATACTAAAGAAAGCTTGATAGATGCTTGATAGATTAATCCTAAAACTAGATTGCTTGAATGTTTGAATGTCTGGAAAACCTGCAGAGTAAAATTGCACAAGTTGGGATCCATTTCCTGTAGCCCAAGAGCTGTATTTATAGCTTTCACGGCAGCACAATTGCACAGGGATACGGGATGAGGGGCTGTGATTCAATATGGAGATTTGAAGGGCATGGGATGAGAAGATGGAGCTGATCATGGAGAATGGTTTCTCCCCATGAAAACACCAGGCAAGATAAGAGGGAAGGTGGGTGGAAGGTTGTTGAGAGAATTTCCTGCAGGTTTGTCCCGAAGCTCTTCCCAGTGAATGATAGTGCAATTAATTTGAATTTTGAAAAAAATTAATTTTATTGGTGAGTGAATAGTGCATAAATTTAAATAATATTTAATTTATTTAAATTTAGCAAAAAAAGAGGATTGAATAATTTAATAAATCAAACTATAGGGTTTGTTTATTAAATTAAAACAAAAGAAGAATGATAATTAAATAAAAGATTTTAGAATATCTTTATTTAATTAAGAAGAAACGTGATGAGGTTTTTAAATAACACAAACTATTTGAGCTGTGTATTTAATTTATGATAGAATTATAAAGGAAGCAATAATGATAATAATTAAATAAAACAAAGTTTTTAATTTTGTTTATTTAATTAAGAGATAAATAATATGATGAAAATGATAATGATTAAATAAAGCAAAGTTTTTAATTTTGTTTATTTAATTAGGAGAGAAAATAGAAGAATTAATAATGAACTTAATATAAATAAATATTTCTATTTATTTACTAAGTAGAAGAATTTAAGATTAATTAATCAAATAAGTTGTATTCAATTAATTAGATTCTCCAGACCATTTTTAGGTGTCTACATTTTGCCCCTCTTTGAAGTGATGGGTTTACACATTACTTCAAAGAATGATTTTGCCTCAGCTGCCAGTATTGACGAAAAGTTTAAAATATGCCCCAGATTTGCCCCAGATGTTGAATTTCGAAATGATAGCGATATATGCCCCCACGGGAGATAAATTGATGAATTTTGAATTTTTAATATGATTTTTCAAGAATTTTGAAATTTTCTGGTGATTTGATGATGAATTGGTGAAGAAATAATTTATCTCCTGACAAAAGAGTCCAAAAATGCCCCAGATAGATAAGAATAATTCCTCAGAAGGAAAAATAAATAAATCTTTTGAAAATTCCACAAAAATAACCTATAAATGCTCAAAAGGTCATTTTGAAAAGTCATTTGTGCATTTGACTTTGACAATCTTGTGATAGAGACCCTCAGAGTGCTAGAGCTTTAGGATGCCGATCCCCAACCACACCCACCGACTCGAGCGCGTGCGACGTCACTAGTGTCCGACTGACTATGGACCTCTGGTATGTACCCCAAATCCTCCTCGTGATTCGCAGTCATTCTTTTTGTGCCTTTTTGCACGTGTTTTTAGTGTTTTAGCGTGCGGTGGACGCGGTTTAGCGTGTTCATGATCTGTTGTAGCGCGCCATAGTTTTAGCGCGTCCGTGAAATTTTGTAGCACGTCCGTGCATTAGGATAGCGCGCCGCAAGTTTTAGCGTGCAGGGTTAAATCTGCAGCGCGTCTATGGGATTTTATAGCGCGCTATATTTTTTAGCACGTTAGATTGATTTTGTAGTGCTTTAGGTTGATTTTGTAGTGCCTAGAGGTATAGATTGATGAAAATTGTGCTTTTTGATTTTTGTCGATTTTGTTGTTGATTCCTTCTATTTTAGTTTGATCTTGACTAAAATATATGGTAAACGATCTCATGATGAGTGAGATCTATTGATTGATAATAATTACCCTTATGATATGCGAGGAATAATTAAACTTTCCGAAGGAATGAAACCGATTGATAGATGAGGGTTCCTTGATAAATTGATAGTTTGATAGGTAAAGCACAATTTTTTTTTTTTGAAAATTTTATAACCTCCTGATGTTTTGATATTCTGATTAAAAATGTTCTCTTTGTATGATAACAGGAGCATTTGGATGTTATCCAGGTGCGAGAGCAGTTCCCTTGGCCATTTGATATGATACCGCGACTCTCACCAGATGAGAGACAACATATGACCGATTGCGGTCTAGCGACATTACTTGATATGCCCCATATTAGACTTAATAGGGGTTTATTGACAGCCTTAGCGGAGCGGTGGCATAGTGACCACAACACCTTCCACTTACCTACTGGTGAGATAACTATGATGCCAGAGGATGTATGGCATATTCTTCGTATTCCTTTTGTTGGAGAGATTGTAGTGCATGATTTGGAGGAGGTTGGTGGGGTAGAGGCTATGCGAAGAGTCTTTCAGGATCCACAGATTGCGGGAGAGTGGATTCCTTGGGTAGAGATGCATGATTCATATGCTCCACTTCCTTCAGTTTTGGCCGGCTTTATTGGTGGATTCCTTTGTCCTGATAAGAGGTCAAAGGGTCTATCTCTCGGATGGGATCGGGTATTAGAGGGTCTAGTGGTGCATAGGATGAGATATGCGTGGGGTATGTGCATGCTAGCTCAGCTCTATCATGATTTGCATTGGATCGTATACCTCGACAACAACAGTTTATCGGCGGGAGCTACCCTTCTCTAGGTATGGGCATGGGAGCATATTTCTGTTACGCGTCCTGTGCCAGTGTTAGCGAGACCAGCGACGAGACCCTATGTGTTTCGGTATAGAGGCAAGCCTACCCAGCATATGATGGGTAAGCTTGATTATTGGAGGCGGATCATTGATGATGTGGAGGTAGTGACCTGGCGTCCCTATTTAGACTGCGATGACTGGGATGATGATGATATTGAGTTGGGGTTCTTATCCGATTCGATGTATTTGATCGGGAAGAGCCCCAAGATCTTGGAGCGATTCCTGTTTTGTCGCGTTTACCGGCAGTATGGTATTGTGCAGTGTATGCCACAGGGAGTAGCATATTACGGGCGACGTCGGATAGATATCAGTGATTGGGGTCCTAGTTTGCCTTATGGGGCACTTGTTGAGGGTTACCATGCTCTACAGCCATCAGCCTGGGATATGCGGCGAGACATTATTGAGGCACCTATTACTCCTAAGTACGGGCAGTATTTGGATCTGCACCCTCCTCCACGTATCACTATCCTGGATGAGCCAGTACCAGCACCAGCGACAGTACTAGCACCAGCACCAGCAGGGGGTGCTCAGGTTGGTCAGAGATGGGGGAGAGATGATGACAGTGAGAGCAGCAGTGATGAGAGCAGTGAGAGTAGCGAGGAGAGCAGTGATGATGATGGCAGAGATGGGGGGAGACCGAGCATAGTAGGTACCACAGAGCCATCTACTAGTGCACCTCGTAAGAGGCTGGCTGTTGCTTCCTCATCGGCAGATCCATCAGAGGTTGCAGGTTTGCAAGTGCTGGTTCAGACCTTACATGGACAGCTAGCATAGGTGCAGGGCTTACTAGCACAGACACAGGCTTAGATGCAGGCACAACTAGCTACTGCACAGACACAGATTACCTCTCTGATTGGTGAGAGAGATGGGGCTCTACAGGCAGCAGCGACTGCACAGGCTCAGCTAGCAGGTGTTTGGGCACAGTTGACCACTGCCCAGACACAGATCACATCCTTGACTGCAGAGCGAGATACCATTAGACAGATGACAGAGACATCACAGGCTAGTGCAGAGAGATTGCAGAGAGTGGCAGATGGGACCTCCATGGCAGATTACATGCGAGAGGCCATGCAAGAAGGTGCTGAGATTGAGTTCTATAGGAGCTGTTATCATGAGCTTTGCCCCCTAGAGTAGAGAGTTAGTTATGCCCAGTCCCGCTCAGAGAGGACTCGTTCGAGGACAGTGAGTAGAGGTGTGACACAGCCTCTTTCGAGGGATCCGAGAGATCCCAGGACATCTGGTGGTGGTCCTGATACTGGCGTGAGACCTGCTCCTTCTGGTGGGAGCACCACTTGAGATCATTTGTGTACCTATTGAGAGACATACAACCATTTTTGACATGATGTTATTTTCATCCTTTTCAGACTTCATTGTATACTTGACACTTGATGAGATATATATGTGCAGCGATTCGATTGATCTATGATATGTTTTATATGATTTATGTGATGGATGCATTGATCTTATGATGGGTTCTACATGATTGATGTGATGGATGCATTTTATTTTCTATGTTTTATGATG
This sequence comes from Sequoia sempervirens, assembly GCA_007258455.2. NCBI lineage: Eukaryota > Viridiplantae > Streptophyta > Pinopsida > Cupressales > Cupressaceae > Sequoia > Sequoia sempervirens. The sequence goes on along the minus strand of VDFB02256132.1, from coordinate 157,025,656 downwards.
ATTTATTTTACTAGCTTGTATGGATGCATTAATGATGATGTGATATGATATTGATGGTGTATTTCTTTTCTTAATGGGATGATGAAATGCCATGATGTATGGTATATGAGATGTAAATGAATGATGTATGAATGAAATGTAATGCAATGATGTATAAAATGAAATGTAAATGAATGATATGATGAAAATGATGTAAATGTAATGATGTACATAAGTGAAATGTAAACGAATGATGTATGGATGACTATGAATGATGTATGATATATGAGATGTAAATGATGTATGATGAAAATGTAATGATGTATGAATGAAATGTAAATGAATGATGTATGGATGACTATGAATGATGTATAGATGAAAAATGAATGATGTATATAATGAATGTAAATGAATGATTAAAATGTAATGATGTATATAAATGAAATGTAAATGAATGATGAAAATGTAATGATGTATAACATGAATGTAAATGAATGATGAAAATGTAATGATGTAACATAACGTGTATATGATGCCACGAAATGAGATGTTTATTGTGACATTTATGATGAGCTGAAGAAATGATTTTATATGCATGTTATTATGAAAATTGTATGTGTCAAGTATACTCAATCTTTAATAAGAAAAGATAACATTATTTGTGAATGAATCTTTGTAACTTGTGCAACCAGTACTCTGCAGATGTATTATTATGAATGCAATCTATGTTAACCATGCAATCCTATTTTATCAATGCAAACCTAAGTGTCATTTCAATAATCTTTTTGTTCTGCTTTGTATCATCACTGAGCTTTATTTTAAAATGTTGAAAGCGAATACAAGCATCGATGATATGAGATAGACCAATGATGACCTGAGTATTTCTTTCATGATATTTGATATTGCAAGCGAACACAAGAATCAAGGTATAAGATAGACCAATGATGACCTAAGCATTTCTTGCATAAACAAACAAGAATTAATCATTTTCTTAAGTGAATCGGAATGTCATCCATGATACTTGGTAGAGCACTTCCCGCGACAATTCACAAAATAATAATGACTAACTCACAAACAGCAAACAAAGAAAAGGTATCATTCTTCTTCCTTACTTCTCTAGTTCAATACATCATTGAGTAGCTCCAAAGAAATGATAATCAAATGATAAAATGAAAAGCACAACAATTCAAATTCTACTTAATGTATTTTCAAATCATTATTCAGATTAGATCATCAGTGTTGAAATGTGTGTGCGGATGTTTGCATGATATTCTCAGACATTTGACCAAATGATGTGACCTATCCTAGGGGTCTCGGGGACTGATCAAAGATTAGTCTTGCCTCGTTATACCGCGAGGAGACCACGTGGATTCGAGATAACCACAGACTCCACTCTATTTGTGTTTTTCAATTTTATGATGTTTTTGGATTTTGATTTTCGATGTTTTGGATTTTGATTTTTGATGTCTTTGGATTTTGACTTTCTGATTTCACTTGATGTTGTCATGTTCGACTGCCTTTCCATTTAAGCTAAAAGTTCATTGTACCAAATAACAATAGGATGTTGCCCCCAAGCTAGGGTAAAACATGATATCTTTGTCATGACATGGATATTGATAATGATTATCACAAATGATAGATGGAAATGATCAGAAAGGAAACAATCATGACAAAACTGTACCTGATAGATAGAGGAGCTGGTGAAAATCACAAATAGCTTCATTTGCTAGAGTTTCATCACTTGTTTTTGTTATGTCCTCTTTCTTTTTCTTTTGTATTTTATTATATATATATATATATATTTTCTCTTCATCATCATGATACTGTTTTCGAGGTTTTCATCAAGACAACTTTATTAATGAGTGCACAAGGTAAGCCCTCCATGTGTAGAATGCATGAGATGAATCTTTGTTCATGAGGCTCCTCCATTATATCTCCTTTCTAAATTGCTTGAACTTAGCCGGAAGTATGCTCTGATCCATAGGCCGATGATATGATGACAGGCCCTATCGGTTTGTTTCAAACTTGCCCTTCTTTTCTCTGTCTACTTGAAGTTTCTAGGGTTTCCCATAGGACCAAGTCTCCAATCTGGAAGACTCTAGATTTAACCCTCGATTATAGTTCCTAAGACATCCTTTGTTGATAGAGGTGACAAATGATTATTGTGACTTATTTGTAAGTTGTCCAGTAGCTCTAATTCTTGAAGTCTAGAGATCATATAATCTTCATGAAGTCCCTTTAGTGAAACTTCGAGAAGGCATGAAATTTCTACCTCGATAGGTAATAAATGCCTCCCGATCCATAGACAAAGAGCATATGAATTGTAGCTCCTGTTGGTGTTCTAATGCTAGTCTTGTAAGCCCAAAGAGCATGGTTAAGCTGAACGTGCCAATCACGCCCTACATCATTTACAGTTTTCTTGAGAATCTTTAGGATTGTTTTGTTGGAAGCTTCTGCCTGTCCATTACCTTGAGGGTAATACAGGGTTGAGAAGCGATGTTGGATGTGGAACTTTTTACACAGATCTTGGACATCTTGGTTCTTGAAAGGTCTGCCATTATCTATAATGATCGACTGGGGTATTCCATATCTACAAATGAGATAATTAAGTATAAAAGATGATATTTGCTTCCCAGTGATTGTGGTTAAGGGAACCGCCTCCACCCATTTTGTAAAATGTTCGGTTGCTGTAATAATGAACTTGTGTCCATTAGATGAAGATGGGTTAATTTTCCCCACCAGGTCTAATCCCCACTGACAGAAAGGCCATGTAGTTGCAAATGGATGGAGCTCCTATGCTGGTGCATGTATAAGGTTGCCATGAATTTGACATTTTTGGCATCTCTTAACAAACTGGTAAGATTCTTGCTCCATGTGTGGCCAGTAATACCCCAAACGAAGGAGTTTCTTGGCTAAAGATAATCCACTTGAATGTGTACCACAAATTCCTTCATGGACCTCATGTAAAGTGGAAGCAGATTCGTTATGTTCTAAACAACGCAAAAGAGTACCATCTAGGCCTCGACGGTAAAGGGTGTCAGCAATAATGGTATGTTTGGCGGATTGGCGTATGAAGTTGCACTTTTGGTTGTGAGAAAGATCTGGTGGTAAGATATTATCTTTTAGATAAGTATAAATGTCTCCATAAATGGAAGATTGGGCACTGTCCAAAAGGATTATGGTTTGGGATTTGGGATTTGCGTATGCAGGATTTGATACTTGTTCTACAATAAATCGATAATGATCTTGCATTTTAGGCATCTGTAGTAGAGATGCTATTGTGGCCATGGCATTTGCTGCTTTGTTCTTTGATCTTGGTATCTGCTCAAATTTGATTTCTATGAAGTATTTTCTTAGTTCATCTACCAGTCTCTTGTATAAAATCAGTGTGTCATCCTTAGTTTCGTAATCATTGTTGACCTGATAGATGATCAACTAGGAGTCTCCATATACTTGTAGTTCTATGATTTTCCAGTCAATAGCCACTTTAATTCCAAGGATCAAAGCTTCATATTCTTCCATATTGTTAGTGCAGCGGAAGGTAAGCCTGTAAGATCGCGGAATTGTGTGCCCAAGAGGTGTAACAAATAAAATTCATGCCCCTGATCCATGTTGTGTGTAGGATCCATCGAAGTAGAGTTGCCATGGTTGTGTTGTAACGTTGAGGATATCTGCATCAGGAAATTCCATGGTCATAGGATGACAGTCTGACAATGGAGCTTCTACTAATTGGTCGGCAATGACTTGTCCTTTGATAGCTCGCCTTTCAACATACTGAATGTCAAACTCACTGAGGAGCATGACCCACTTTGCCAACCTTCCTGTTAAAGCTGCTTTGCTCAGTAAATACTTAAGGGGATCAATTTTTTGCAATGAGCTTGATAGTGTTAGTGAGCATATAGTGTCACAATTTTTGTGTTGCAAATACTACTGCTAAGCATGATTTTTCAATGAAGGTGTAGTTTACTTCATGTCCATTGAGTGTCCTGCTGATATAGTATATTGCATGTTCCTTTCCTTATGCATCCTCTTGTGCTAGCAAGGCTCCTAAAGAAATATCTATCATTGCGATATATAGCAACAATGGGTTGTCTTCACTGGGTGGCACCAAGATTGGTGGTGTCATCAAATAATGCTTGATTTGATTGAAAGTATTCTCACACTGTTCATCCCATTTAAAAGACACATTTTATGCAAAAGATGGTTGAATGGATGACACTGATCTGCTAGTTGAGAGATGAATCTTCTGATGGACTGTAGTCAGCCTTGTAGAGATCTCAATGTCTTGATATTCTTAAAGAGGGTGGCATTTCATAATGGCTTTAACTTTTCTTTGGATCTACTTCAATTCCTTTTGTAGAAACTATGTATCAAGGGAGTTTTAGATGTTACTCCAAAGCATTTCTTGGGATTTAATCGACTAAATTTCTCCAATCTGTCAAATATTTTTCCTAGTATCTCAAGATGTCCTTCTCTGGTGTAAGATTTGGCTAAGATGTTGTCCACATAGTCCTCCATGAAGGTGTGCATCATGTCATGGAAGATTGTTGTCATAGCTCGCTGGTATGTAGCTCCTGCATTCTTTAACCCAAAAGGCATGACGTTCCAGCAAAAGGTGCCCCATGGACATGTAAATGCTATCTTTTCTTGGTCTTCAGGAGCTATTTCGATTTGATTGTATCCTGAAAATCCATCCATGAGTGATAGCATTTGATGGCCAGCTGTTAGATCTACAATCATGTCTATGTTTGGCAAGGGAAAATCATCCTTTGGACATGCTTTATTTAAATCCCAGAAATCAGTACATATTCTAATGGTGTTATCTGGCTTTGAAACAGGTACAATGTTGGATATCCATTCCGCATAATCAATAGATCTGATAAATCCAGCATCTAGTAGCTTCTTCAAATCATTTTTTACTAATAATGCAACATGTGGATGCATTTTTCTCAGCTTTTGTTTTACAGGTTTAGTGCCAGCTGGTAAGGACAAGTGATGCATAATGAAATCTGTGTCTAAGCTTGGCATGTCAGAGTATGACCAAGCAAAATTGATGCATCGTTCTTCAAAGAATTTGACAAAATATGGCTTTTCTGTATCTATCATGGATGCTGCCAGGTGTAGGATTCTCACTTTCTCTGCTGTGCCAATATTAATAGACTGTGTGGGTTCTATCAACACTGATGATCTTTCATGGTAATGTTGTGGGAGGATGTCAAACCTTCCATCCTTTGGTGCCTCAATGAGGTTTTCACCATTGGATGCATTCTTTGTTTTTACTATTTTAGGATCAAATACTACCATAGAATGGTTTTCACCATTAAATCCATTTTTTTCTTTCATATTTTTGCAACTGGAAGGCTTGGCATCCTCCTGCCTAAAAGCACCGTTAAAAGAAGTATTGGTAGAACAAGTATCGGATTCCTCACAGCAAAGGTAATTAATAATGGCGGAATCATTGTCAAAAACAGGGAGATCAATAGGGTGTTGGGGTTCCCATTCAATAAGCTCGGGATGCAGTAAAGGAAATGAATCATTAGATGGGTTGGGGTCAGTGATTGTGAAAGCTCGGATGGAAATGTCATCTAGGTTGTTAATGGTTATGTCAAGGCCTACAAAGGTATTTTCTTCCACATCATTTATCTCAATCAATGTCCATTCATCTTCACTTGAGTCATCAAAATTTTGTGATTCAAAGACAATAGGATTAAAACTCGAGCTTTGACCCTCTTTGCGTTTGGGGGTATACTTTTTGATAGTGTCGATCTGAATATCTTCATAGGAAACATTTGATAAGTTGTCCCACTCATATTCATTTGAATATGTTTCAGATTTATCCCGTATTTGAAGAATACGCTCCTCAATTTTATTGGTGATTTTTGCTCTTGCTCCTTCGGTGTATCCTAGTCCAGTTCTACCATTCTGCTGAATTGTGAGAACTTGGATTGGTTCTGTTATACTTTGTTTCCCTCGATCAAGAGATCCTTGTTCTGCTGCATATCCTAGTCCCGTTTTATCCTTATGTTGGAGCGTAAGAGGCTGGATTGGTTCTGTTATGCCTTGTTTCCTTAACCCAAGAGGTCCCTGTCCTGAATATCCCATCTTCTCCAGAATATTTTTTCCCTTTCCATATTGATTTGTCTCTATGATATTACTTGTAGAAGTAGAGGCTTCCTCATCCTTATAAAGCCATTTTAGTATGGCCTTATCTTCTGATTCTTCATCTAAGTTCCCAGCTTTTACAAATCTGCCATCTAATGTTGTTGTAGATTGTTCTAAATTTTGGGTGATTGTAGATGGTTGTCTATACGTTTGTAAGGAGGGTAACATTTGTGATAGATGAAATGAGTGTCCAACACCATATTCACTTATTCCTTTGTCACTTATCTGTACTTCCTTGGTGAATTGATGTGAGAGTGGAGCCATTTGTTCTTCAACATTTGAAGGGTTAGATTGTGCCACCCTTATCTCTTGTGATTTTTGCTGTTTTGGAAGCCACTTTGATATGAAGCTCTGCTGTTGCTCACCATCTGATGTGCTAACTTCTCTATTGTGAGGTATGAATGTATCCTGAGATTTCTTCAATGTATGACAAGCTTGGGTGTCATTGTAGTCTGCTGTGATTGTTACCTCCTGTCCATTGATGGGAAATTTTAGGCATTGATGATAGGTAGAAGGTACTACTTGCATATCATGGATCCAAGGGCGTCCCAACAGTATGTTGTATGTTAGTTCCCTATCTAAGACTTGGCAAACCACTTTTTGGACAATAGGCCCCACTTGAATGGGTAATATGATCAACCCTTTAGAGGACCTTTCTTCTTCATCATATGCTTTGATTGTGATTTTTCTTCTTGTATCAATGGCTTCATCTGAGTATCCTAGTGCACGAATCAACTTTAAGGTACAAATATTTAAACCAGCCCCTCCATCTATCAGGACACGTTTTACACAATGTTTATGGATGAGGACTTCAATGTGAAGAGCAGAATTATGTGGATGGGTGAGTGATACATCATCATGTTCGGAAAATGAAAGGCAATGAGGTGCAGATAGATGTCCCACCATAGCTTGGAATTGACATACATCCAAATTGTTAGGTACCGTGGTTGATACAAGAGCTTGTTCAAGAACCTCTTTGTGTGATGGGGAAATTTTAAAAAGTTCCAAGATGGATATTTGTGCCAGTATTTTCTGTAATTGATCGATGAGATTATATTGATTAGAGGGAGGATCCACAGATGGGGATGATATTGATGCTCCTTTCAATATAACTTTTGATTGTGCCCTTGTTGTGGCATTAACTGGTTGGTACTCTTGTTTCCCTTTGAGTGTGATTACATTAATTTGGTTTTCAAAATTTTCCATATGTTGTACCAAATTGGTAGATGTAATGTCCTTGTTCTGATTGATTTGATTGCATAACTCTTCATCCCTTCTTTGGCAGCAGAAAAACAAAGAATCGTTGTGTCATAAACATAACCGACATTCTTGCCTTTGGTGTTTGCAAGGAAGATTCTCCCTTCTGATAATTGGGTAGAGGATTTTTGAATGTTGTATGATCTTTGTTTGTTTGGTGTCCCTCTACAAATACTTTCTTTTGATCTATGAGGTCTTGTACCGTATGTTTTAATGCCAACAATTTTCAGTCATGTGCCTTTATTTTGATGATAGTGACAGTAATGTAAGTCATTCCACCATGATGGTTTGACTTGAGGGTCCCAATTTCTAGCCTCTTGCACTTGAATGAGTTTTTCGTCTAAAAGTTCTTTGAGGACTGATTCCAATGATTGTCCTAATGGCATGAATTTTCGTTTATTAGATGGTCGTTGGAATGATTGAGTTTTTGTTTCTCCACTGTTTTGATTATTTCCTTGATCACTACTTTGTTTGACATTAAAACCATTGTTTTGTTTGTTTGTAGTGGTTGGCGTCAAGGTGAATATTGGTTTAGATGCGTGTGTATCGATCATGGTATCAGTATTCTTGTTCTTTTGCCAAAATCTCGGCTTTTTGTTGTTGTTGTTAAAGGAATTGTTATTGTTTGAACCTTCAATGAAGTGTTTGATCGTTCCTCTTTTGATGAGAGCCTCTTCGATTTTGAGCCCTTTTTCGATAACTTGTTCAAATGTAGATGGACATTGTAAATCCAATCTGTAATTCATGTCATCCACTAAGTTATCAATGAACATCTCTATCTTCTCCTCTTCAGGAATAGATCTAGGATATTTAGCAAATAGCCTTCTCCATCATTGGAGAAAGGAAAGAAAATTTTCACCCTTTGCCTGTTTGGTGTTGTAGAGTTCTTTTAAGGTTACCCCATGTTGGATGTTGAATGAGAAGTGTGTTATGAACCTATTGATTAGTTCTTCAAAGGATTGAATCCCAGGTTCCAATTTAGAAAACCACTCCATGCAAGTGTTTCCTAAGCTTCTTGGAAATAATCGTAGTAAGAGTCCTCATGTGCGAACTCTATGCTCATGGCTCGAAATTCACGTACGTGATCAAATGGATTGGTTCTTCCGTTGTATTTGTTGTACATTGGGTATTCACAATACCATGGAAATGGTATCATGTTAATGCTTGAATCGAATGGATAAGGGAAAATGTCTTGCAAGGAATATCTCTTTGTTGGCCCTTGTTGGATATTTTGGAACTGTAATTGCAACTATTGGATTTGTTTTGTCAAAGCATCTATTTGATTTGGATTTTCTATACTAGTTGGGTTAGGTGTGGTCGTTTCCTTGAGTTGATTGACATCAAAGTCTTTAGGAAGCTTAGCACCTTTGTCAGCTAATAATAGAAGATACTTTTCCATATCTTGCTCTAGCATCTTTTCCATAAACTTATGGAAATGAGGGTCTTGTTGAACTTTCTCGATTTCCTCTACAGTTATTTCTTTCTCATGTGAGTTAGTGAGAGGATCAGTGTTGCTATATCGTCCCCAAGGGTTTTCTTCAGCCATGGCTACTATTCTTTCGTTTTCCTCTTGTTGTTGTTTTTGATATGCTGATCATGTGAAAATAGGCATACAAACATTAGAGTTTTACTCTAGACTTTGATCTTGGATTTTTGATTGAAGTGTCGAGGTTTTTTTGCTTTAAAATCTGATTTAGTCGTGTCTAGTTTCGTGATGGAAGGATGATAAAAATCCTTGATAGGGAAATTTTGACAGAAAATCTCAGATTTGGTGATAATGACACTTTGCAAGATGTTTCAAGATCTAGGTGTAAGGGTAAAGTTTTCCTTTTGTATGACCCAAATGTTCTGGACTGTGAAAAAAATGTTCTGGACTGATGAAAACCTTGTTATCGATATGGGCAAACTGACAAACTATCTTACCAACTCTCTATTTTTTTGATTTTCTGGAGCGCTAAAACAGAGGATCTATGCGCTAAAACAGAGAGGCTACGCACTGGAACAGTGACCCAAAGCGCTAAAATAGTGACTCTACGTGCTGGAACAAAGACTCTACGTGCTGAAACAGAGACCAAAAGCGCTGGAACAGAGACCGAAAGTGCTAAAACAGAGACTCTACGCGCTGGAACAGAGACTCTACGCACTGAAACAGAGGAGCTACGCGCTAGAACAGAGACTGAAAGCGCTAAAACAGAGACTCGGCGCGCTGGAACAGAGACTCTATGCGCTGAAACAAAAATCGGAGGTGCTAAGACAGAAACTATCTTATTCTATGAAACTCACTTGGTCTGGTATCGTATTGTATTGCTGGTTGTGGGATGTATTTTGGACGAATTCTTTGACTGTGATTGTGGTGTTGCCTAAGAGCTCTTCTTTGATAAAATGCTTGTGAATCTAAGGGAGCTACAACATAGTCGTCCGTATAACCTCTAGAGAAATCGTGATACCTATGAATAAAATTCCTATGTTGGAGTAGAACTTTCCTACTTTGATACAGAAATCGTTGCTTTCTTAGAAGTTGTTTGTACGCAAGTGTTTTCTTTGGTTTTCTGATTCGTTTGGCAAGAGATTTCTTGAAAAACTTGGTGGATATCCAATCTCAAATCATGAGAATTCCACAAGTGTTTTGATTTTGAGGATTTTCTTGTGATGATCTTATCTGAGTTTAATGAGAGAAAACACAGCAAGCAAGAATAAAATGGTTGTCTTTTTAAAAATCCTAGGATCTAAATAGATAGTGTATGTTCTTAAGAATCAAGCATGATTCTTTTTTATTTTCACTGGTTTATAACAAATAAGACACTTCAGATAGACTCACTCCTAGAGACAAAAGGTCATTGTTATATACTCGAACAGCCCACAGCTTGGAATTGCGTCAACTCACACAGACATGTCACCCCCTAGAGGGTGCCCGTGTTTTTTTCTTTTCCAGGTGCATACTCAGAGTGACAGAAGTGGATACCGGATCCCCTGAGCAAACAGTCCTTGGCAATTATATGGTGAGTGCTTGAGGGTAGATTCTTCCCTGCCCCTCCACCGCCGAGTATTACAATGTTTAGAAACTGACAAGCATGCTTCTAGTTCTAGGTTCTTAGATAGGGTTTTCGTTCGGAGTGGCAAATGGATAAACTCCCTCAAGAGACCTCCCAATCTTTAGAACAAAGATTTTGGGGATGGTTATCCTGCGCACTTCCGTTGAAAGAGGGTTTCCCCAAATTCACATAAATTTTTAAGTGGGTTGGAATACCATGGATTTTGGCTATCCCCACTCAGGTCATTCCTGTAGGGTGAGTACTTTTTCCCACTACGGCAGGCCTGTCTAAAGGTTTTAAAAAGCTTGAAAATGCATAAAGTAATAGTGAGTCTAGTATTCTGATACACCCAGCTAAGGGGAGATCATAAACCTATCACCCAATCATAGCAGAGAAATTTATTTCTTTTAAAACCCAAATGACAAATGATTTACTCTATATGGAGATATTGCTCTATAATAAGCATGATGTTCAATTTTTAATCCCACAAAATAAATGTGAAGTTTCTATCCTAGGATTGATCAATTTTTATCCATTTCTATCCTATGATTGATAAATTTTATCCATTTCTATCCTAGGATTGATAAATTTTATCTATTTCTATCCTAGGATTGGTAAATTTTAACCAAGAAAATAGACAAAAATAGAATCTAGCCGCGGACGCATCGGATCCAGATAAAAGAAATGATTTTGAAGATAAGAAAGTGGTGCGCTGAAACCGTGACTCGGCGCACTGAAATATGAACCCGGTGTGCTGAAACAGTGATGTGGCGCACTGGAACAGTAACCCGGCGCGCTGTAACAGAGACCCAGCGCGCTGAAACAGATCACTGATGCGCTGCAAAAACTCACGATTCCATGAAAACTTTCACGCCGATACCTGTAGGACACAATTTTCAAAATTTTAGCAAAATATGGGGTTATGCCCCACGGTGGGCGCCAATTTGTAAGCGGTAGAATGGGGAAAACAAGTTAAACAATGCATCTACGCTTCTAAATAGGACATTGCATCTAAGATTAAGAAATTTAAACTAATTTAAACTATAAATCTACAGAAATCTATCATATTGCTCTCTAACTCTAAAGATTTCTCTAATCTACTTAGCTCTCAGATTTGTAAGCTAATTAAACTATTGAAATGACACTTAGAGAATGAGAAAATGAACTAATTCTATTCCTATATGATTAAATATGCAAATCTTATTGTAATGGCAGCCATGACTGCAAATGATGGATGCTTGATTGCTACTTGATGGATACTGGATAAATGCTTGAATGCTTGATTGCTTGGATGCTTGAATGCTTTGGAAACCTATAGAGTAAGATTGCATAAGTTGGGATCCATTTCTTGTAGCCCAAGAGCTATATTTATAGCTTTCACGGCAGCACAATTGCACAGGGATACGGGATGAGGGGCTGTGATTCCATCTGGAGAATTCAAAGGCATGGGATGAGAAGATGGAGCTGATCATGAAGAATGGTTTCTCCCCATGTAAACACTAGGCAAGATAAGAGGGAAGGTGGGTGGAAGGTTGTTGAGAGAATTTCCTGGAGGTTTGTCCCTGAAGCTTTTCCCGTGAATGGCAGTGCCATTAATTTGAATTTTGAAAAATTAATTTTATATGTGAGTGAATAGTGGTAAAATTTATGCATAAATTTAAATATTTTTATTTATTTAAATTTAGCAAAAGAGGAATAAATAATTTAATAAATCAAACTATAGGGTTTGTTTATTAAATTAAAAGGAGAATGATAATTAAATAAAAGATTTTAGAGATCTTTATTTAATTAAGAAGAAATGTGACTTAAATAACACAATTTATTCAAATTGTGTATTTAATTTATGATAGAAATATAAAAGAAGTAATAATGATAATAATTAAATAAAATAAAGTTTTTAATTTTGTTTATTTAATTAAGAGAGGAATAATATGATGAAAATGATAATAATTAAGTAAAAAAAAGTTTTTAATTTTGTTTATTTAATTAGGAGAGAAGATAGAAGAATTAATAAATGAACTTAATATAAATAAATATTTCTATTTATTTACTAAGTAGAAGAATTTAATATTAATTAATCAAATAAGTCATATTCAATTAATTAGATTCTCTAGACCAATTTTAGGTGTCTACAAGTTTATTTATTATTCTATTTTTATTTCCAGCTCTTTAGTTAATGAACAGTTTTAATGGTGGCTATGTGTTAAAGTATTTGATGCACTTCTAGCTCATTCTTTTGGTTGTTTATTGATGATAAGTCACTGTGTAAAGCTCATCTGAGCTTATTTATTTACTTTACTCTAGTTCAACTATGTGTTTGTGCTTTATGTATCAATGTCACAGTCTAAAAATTTGTGTAAAAAACTATAAAAGATAGCATTGTTTTTTTGACACTATAGAAAATTCTTGGTTAAACAAAATCTTATTTTGGGAGTCTATCTACCTTAATGCTTTCCATTTTCACTTTTTTTCATAATTTTTCCAAATTAGAATAACTCTTATACCCTTACATCTTTTGATATTTCTTTGAAATGTGAGTTATTTTTAGACTTTTAGCTGTCATATCTAATGATTGAAGTAAGTTTTAGATTGTTGTTCTAAATCTACATTTACAGTCTTAATATTTTTGAAACCTTATTACAAAACTAATAAATTATAGCTTTGTAAAAACATAAAGGTCCCTTGTGATTACCAAAAAATCACATCATTACTGAGTTGTTTATGCATTATCAAGATATGACATCAGAGACCTTGGGGTTACTTTCTAAAATTTTAAAAGGAAGGTTACCTTTCAAGAGAGATATGATAGTTGTATTCTATCTATGTTGTTGCAATGCTAAAACACCCATCAACAAGGTGCAAATATTTCTTCAAATTATATGCCTTCAACTTGTGCATATCCTTTGCACACCAACCTTGTTTTGCTCCTTATTATAGCTCCATCTTCATTGATCTTTTTTCTAAACACACATTTAGTGCCTATCACATTTTTCCTTGGAGGTCTAGGAACCAATTCCCATGTTTTATTCTTCTTAGTTTGGTTTAGCTCTTCTTCCATGGCCTTTATCCAAATCTCATCCTTTTCAGCCTCAACATATCTTCTAGGTTGAATTTGAGACAAGAGAGAAAAATTTACTTGTTCCTTGTTGTTTGCAAGTCTTCTCCTTGTTGTTCCTTGTCTGAAAAATTTATCTGACTAGCAAGATGATACTTTTGAACATATTTTGCAGGTTATTGTTCATTCTCTTCTTTAAGCTCTTCATCAATGACATATTCTTCACAATCTAATTCATCTTCAAAGCTATCTCTATCAAACTTAACGTGTTTCATGTCTTCATCAATTTTGACATTGATGCTTTCTACAATCATGTTTAGTGTCTTTTTGTAGCACTTGTACAACTTTTTTTGGGTGGAATATCCAAGAAATATCCCTTCAAATTACATCTAGAATCAAATATTCCCATATTATCTTCCTCTTTTGATGTAGCACTTGCTACCAAAAACTTTGAAATACTTGACATATGTAGGTTTTCAATACCATTGTTCAAAGGGAGTCTTATCACTATTTACTCTTATTTAAACTCTGTTCAAAATATAAACTATTGTATGAACTACCTCTCTTCAATAAACATCAATTTTTTTTCCTCATTAAGCATTATTTTGGCCATCTCCTTAACTATCATGTTCTTTCTTTGAACTACTACATTCTATTGTGGAGTTTTTGGTGCAAAATATTGTCTTTTAATTCCATGTTTCTCATAGTATTCAATGAATTCACTTGATGTAAATTCTCCACCTCTATTTGATCTCAAGCATTTGATTCTTTAGAACCAATCTCCTTCTCAACCATCCTTCTAAATATCTTGAACCTTTCAAATGCTTGTGACTTCTCTTTTGGAAAGGTCACCTATGTCATCATTGAATAGTCATCAATTAGCAACATGGAGTATCTTTCACCTTTCATTCTAATTTTCCATTGGAAAGTTGTAATTTAATGAGATATACTTTTTATTTTCTATCTGAAATAGTAATTTTTGGAAAAAATATAAGTATATCCAATAAGGGGACATTACACCATTTTAGTACAACACTCTTGGAAACAATATAAGACACTATGGTTGAATCCTTTTAAGATTAAATATGGAGGGAAATTTAAGACACTCTTTCTCTCTCCCCTTACAAGTCACTAAAAAAAATAATAATTCAAAACATCTTGATGAAATTTATCTAACACACCAAATCAACACAACTCTAAAATAATAAATTTGTTCAAGCATTCAAGAATGAAACATAGTGAAATAAGAAGGTCTACCTCTATAGACTCCCAAATAAACTTGAAGAAGAATGAATTGAATTAGCAAGCAACCTCATATCCCTAAGCTTCCATCTTTCAACCTAGATCGTGCTTCCAAAACTTTCCAAAAGGTTAAAAAAATCCTTTTCATCCTCAAAACTCATCCTTAAAAGAATATTTTTTAGGAATTCAAGGTTTGAATAACTTGAATGGTAGAGTGACACTCATCCCTCTCCAATTCATCCTCAATGCACACCTCCTCACAAGTTCTCACACATGTGTGAGACCTTGGGGAGAGGAGTGAACTTGTACAGTCATCCCAGTAAATCCTTACAATGTGGCTCACACATGTGAGAGCCTTGTAGCTTTTCCTAAGTTCATGAATGAACTTTGCAAAGTGGGGTTGTATAGTGACATGTGACTATTCCAAGTTTCTACTCTTCAAATTCGTCATTCCTTAAAACTAACATTTTAGAAGGGTCACATATTGACTCAAGTTCAAAATAAGGGCTTAAAACTATACCTAACACAAAGGTATCCAACATAGGGTCTAAAAACCCATTAAAATACACAAAATGAAAATTTTCACAACCTTTTCAAAACCTCCAAAACACCAAATCCAAAATTTGACAACAATGATGTCAAAATAACCCCACAATCCAACTTAGTGACCTCATTGGCTTTACAAAATTATACAATATTCACATTCACATTAAAAGAAAAATACATCACATTAAGACTATAGTCCCTCCAAATGAACTATAGTTGGCATCATCGATATATTCAAATTTAGAGTTCCTTGAGAGACTTCGTATTCCATTGGCCATGGAATTTAACTTGCATGCTTCATTTCACATGTCAATGTATTCACATAATTCCTTAGTCGAAGAAACCATTAAAATGTACACTTTCATAGATATGATCTCAAATAAATTACCATTCTCAATTTTAGTAGGATACTTCAACAAAATGCAATTATTGTATTTCCAATTAACATACTCATCGAGAATTCCTAATTGAAAAAACACGCAAGAAAATTCCTTCAAATTACACAAGGCAATTATGAACTTTGCATTATGAAGTTTTCATTTAGAATTCAAATCACTTAAATTTATCATTGCATCAAAATCCACTAAGCACTATGACTCTTAATTTACCTTCAACCATATAAAGACTTAGAATATAATTAAACCATTATCTGCATGCAAAATTAATACATGATCATACTCTAATAATTAGTCTCTCATCTAAATCATCATAAGGTTTTAGAAAATATATATTTAAAACAACTTCAAAGATAAATGCATCCTATAGTGGGCCAAATGACTCATGTATTTACCTAGGAAAATGCTTAACTAGGTTTTGACTACCTTGCATAATGCATGTGTATCAATTAAAAGGTGTTTCACCAAGGCCATATGGAAGGCAAGGCCTTACAACTAGACATGTGACAAGTGGTGCCTGAATAAATAATACAAAGATCATCATTTTTGAGATATTTTTTGTCACAAACTAAAAATAGTTTATGAGATTCATCATCATATTCAATATCCTTGTCATCCATTATGCCCAATTATTTACCTTGATTCATGTATTTATTCTTCTTGAGGCATTAGCACTAAAAATGACTATGATGATTAGAATAATAGACAAAATCCCTTTCTTTTTCTCACCATTATCTAGATTAGGATAAAATTGAGGCTTCTTGCTCTCAAAATTAAAAAAATAATATTTTGATTCAACTTTGTCATCTCCATGAAGAATTTCTTCATGTTTTAATAATGGACATTCTAAATCATTCAATTTTTAGGTTTTTATATTTTCCACTCACTATGACTAATGATGGCACAACCTGAGACACAGAAAATAACCCACAAACAAGAGAATAATTTTATTATTCAGAAAATGGAGCTTCTTACATGCAGAGGATCTCAATCCCCAAGTTCTACAACACATGCAAGTTACAGAAAGCTACAGAATAACCCTTTCACAATATGCGAGCTTGTCCCAAAAAAGTTACCCAAAAATTAGAAACCCGCCTATAAATAGAGCTCCTCTTTAGTTTGGAGCCAAAACAACATTCAAATTTGAGTTTAGGTAGTTTGGCACCAAAAATTTACAACATGAAGTTCAAATTTCAAAAGAGCATTTGCAATTGTATCTTCTAGAAAGTGCACCAACTTCTCAGGGCCATAACTTTTGATCCGGGGCTACATTGATTTTGGCAAGTTTCGGGGCCAATCCGAGAACTCTAAGTGCCTCAAATCTAACTCGGAAGATTTTCAAGTGCAAATCTAAGAAACTAAAATTGCAATAACTTTCCACCCAGAAATAAAAATAAAAACTATAAATTGGGAATTTCATTATGACTAAAAGGGTATCCAAAAATGTAAGAACATCTAAAAACTGAGAAACTTGAAATTTAACTATTTTTGGGTGATGCAAGATTGCCCTTACACCACTGGATGCTCCTGCATCAAACACCCAGGGTAATTTGAGAAGTGACCTGTAACATCTCAGATGGTGGAGGAAAAACCCAAATAGTCAACTCTACCTTAGGCAACCAGGATGAATCTTCAACAGGCCTTCCTTTCCATTTCACTAGATATTCTTCATACTGCCTATTCCTGGCACTCCTTCCCACATGACTATCCAGATTTCTTCAATCTCCTCCTTTTCTGAAGTAGGTGTTGGAATCCCACACTGTTCCATCATTGGTACTTCCTCTGTGCCACCTTCATGATACTCTGTCAAATCTAAAATGTTGAACACAGGGGAAATGTTGAATCCATCTGGTAACTCTACCTCATATGCATTCCCTGAATCATGCCTCTTCAAAATTTTACAGGGACCGAAATTCTTCATCTTCAATTTGTTATATGTTCCCACTAGAAACCTTTCTTTCCTCAAGTGGACTATCACTTCATCACCAATCTGAAACTCCTTATACCTCCTCTTCTAATCTTCCTTAGCCTTATACTGCATATTCATCTTGTTAATATGTTCTCTTACCTCCTCATGTATATCCTTGATGTGTTCTGAAAAATCTTTGGCTTCAGCACTTATTTTCTTCTCTTGGTCCATCTTCCTCAATTCTGGAGCTGTTCTGGGGCTACCTCCATACACAATCTAGAATGGTGATCTACCAGTGCTTCTGTTGATAGAATTATTGCAAGAAAATTCTGCCTGGGGTAAGATCAAGTCCCATCCCTTGGGTTTATCTCCTACCAAAAATCTCAGTAGGTTACCCAGACTCCTATTAACAACCTCTATCTGCCCATCTGTTTGTGGATGGTGTGCAGAACTGAACTTCAACTTTGTCTTTAGCTTCTTCCACAAGGTCCTCCAAAAGTACCCCACAAATTTGGTGTCACGATCTGAAACAATACTCTTTGGTAGACCATGTAGCCTCACCACCTCTTTGAAGAACAAGTTAGCAATGTGGACTGCATCATGGGTCTTCTGACATGGAATGAAATGTGCCATCTTTGAAAACCTATCAACCACCACAAAGACTAAATCATTCCCTCGTTGTGTCCTTGGCAAACCAAAAACAAAGTCCATACTTATATCCTCTCTCTCTGGTACAGGTAAGGGCTGATATAAGCCTATATTTTGACTCACTCTTTTAGCCATCTGACATACCCTGCAGCTTTGTACAAACTTCTTCACATACTGTGACAACTGAGGCCAATAATAATGCTTTTTGATAATGGCAATGGTCTTATCCCAACCAAAATGTCCTACCATTCCTCCACTATGCTTCTCCTTTATCAGGTTCTCCCTCATGGAACTCCTCAGGATACACAATTGACTTCCCTTAAATAACATGCCATCCTAGATTATGAAATCCAGCCACCTTGTCCTGTCCATTGTAACAGGTTCCTTGCAAGCTTTCCAAGCCTCTGCAAAATCAGGATCTTCTGCATACAGTGTCTTGAGTTCATTGAACCCAACCACTTCAATCTGCATCTTTGTCATCAATGTATGCCTCCTACTTAAGGCATCTACAACCTTATTTGACTTCCCACTCCTATGTTTCAAAACAAAGGTATAACTCTGCAAAAACTCTACCCATTTCATATGCCTCTGATTTAATTTTCCCTGATTATTTAGGTACTGCAAGGCCGATGATCAGTATATAGAACAAATTCCTTCGGCAACAAATAATGTCTCCATTTCTTTAATGCTTGAACTATTGCATAAAATTCTTGATCATATACAAAATACTTTCTCTTGGCATCATTTCACTTTTCATTGAAATAGGCAATGGGCTTACTTTCTTGGCTCAACACTGCTCCAATGGCACAACCACTGGCATCGCAATCCACCTGAAACACCTTGTTGAAATCTGGGAGGACTAGAACAGGTTGCTTTGTCACCTTCTGCTTCAACAGTTCAACAATCCACCTGAAACACCTTGTTGAAATCTGGGAGGGCTAGAACAGGTTGCTCTGTCACCTTCTGCTTCAACAGTTCAAAAAATTTTGCCGCTCTAGTGCTCCACTTGAATTCTTTTCTATCCCCTCTAATTGTTTCAGTTAGGGGTCCACAAGTACTACTGAAGTTTCTAATGAACTTTCTATAAAAACTAGCCAAACCATGGAAAGATCTCACCTTGGTAGCAGTTCTTGGGGTAGGCCATTCTAGAATAGCCTTCACCTTCTCTGGGTCCATCTTGAGACCTTCTGCTAAGACAATAAACTCTAAGTACACTAACTCCCTCTTCACAAAACTGCACTTCTTCAGATTAATCAGCAGTTTCTCTTCTCTTAACTTCTCAAAGGCTTTCTGAATATGCATCAGATGCTCATCCAACATCTTACTGAAAATCAGAATATCATCTAAATACACAATAACAAAACTTCCCAGAAATTCTTTTAGTACCTCATTCATGAGCCGCATGAATGTACTCGGTGCATTGGTTAGCCCAAAAGGCATGACTAACCACTCGTACAGGCCCTCTTTGGTTTTGAAGGTAGTCTTCCATTCATCTCCCTCTTGAATTCAGATCTGGTGATATCCACTCTTTAGAGCAATCTTTGTGAAGTACTGAGCTCCACTCAAATAGTCCATCAGGTCATCCATCCTTGGCAGGGAAAATCTGTACTTGATTGTTATCTTATTTATGGCTCAAGAATCTGTACACATCCTCCACTTCCCATCCTTCTTTGGTGCTAGTATTGCAGGTACTGCACATGGACTCAAACTCTCTCGTATCAAACCCTTTCTCAACAACTCTTGAACTTGTCTGTTCAACTCCTCATTTTCTGTTGGAGTCATTCTATGGGATGCCTTATTTGGAAAACTAGCTCCAAGAATCAAGTCAATCTGATGACTGATCTTCCTTATTGGTGGTAAACCCTCAGGTACATTATCAGAAACAATATCCTGAAACTCATCCAACATCTCAAAAACTTCATCTGGAATCTTCTCACTATCCTCCTTACTCACTCTAGGAATCAATGCATAACACACACGCTCATGCTTCATACCCTCTAAAAATTTTCTTCCATCTATATAACAAATTCTAGCACTACTACATATCTTTTCTTCGGTCTCCTTCAGGGGTTTCAACTTGTGATAAACCCCATCCTTTGTCAAGGAATAAGTGTTTGCATGGCCATTATGTATAGCTCGCCTATCAAACTGCCATGGCCTCCCCAACAACATGTGACATGCATCCATGTGGATGATATCACAGAGTACCTCATCATAGTAGCTCCCAATCTTGAACTTTACTAGGCACTACTCATTGACCAAAACTTTGTGGTCTTTTTGCAACTAGGCAATCTGATACGGATGTGGGTGTCTTTCCCTCTTCAGCTTCAACTTTGTGACCATCTCCTTTGACACTAGATTATCAGTACTCCCACCATCAATAATGACATCACAACATTTTCCTTCACACTTGCATCTTGTGCGAAATAGATTCTTCCTCTATTCTGGTTTCTTTTCCTCAGTCACTAGGGCTCTCCTAATCACTAGGGCTTCTCCCCTTTCAGCATCATCTGAATGTTTAGATTGGGCCTCCTCATCTACATGTGCAACCCTTCCATGACCTTTTAGCCTTTTTTCTGTCCTTCCTTGGTATTGTGGACATTCATAGGCTCAATGCCCTTCTTCACCACACTGGAAACACGTTCCTTTGAAACCACCTCTTCCAAATCCTTGTCCATATCTCCCTCGTCCTCTACCTCTTTGATCACCACTATTTTGATCATGAGGGTGGTAGAATTTGTCATTCCTTTAGCTTCGGCTGGTACCCACATCTTCACTTTTCTTTTCATCATCATTTTGACTTCTTGAAGGTCTTCTATTGCCCCTTCCACTTTGACCTCTTCGTCCTTTTTGCTTTCCATCAAATATTTTATTCAACTTCTCTTCCACCTTCAGAGCAAACTGATACACATCCTCAATGGTGGTTATTCTAACTAGACCTAACTCCTCCTGAATGCTCGGTCGTAACCCATTAAGATATCAGGCTACCTTCTCCTTATTGGCCTCTGTGTGGCCCATTCTGATGATTATCTTGTGAAATTCTTTAGTATATTCTTTGACAGATCTGCTTCCTTGCTTCAACCCTTGCAATTTCTTTAACAGATCTAACTCGTAGTCCACTGGTATGAATTGCTTCTTCAGTTTCTCTACCATGCGATCCCATCTGGTGATATTTCCTTTTCCTCTTTGATTTCTTTCCAACTGGACCTCTTTCCACCAAATACTGGCATGTTCCTTCAACTTCATTTTCACAAACTTAACCCGATCTGGTCCTCTATTTCCTCATACTCAAAATATTCTTCTAGCTCATTGATCTAGTCGATCAACTCTTCCGGTTCAGACTTCGGAATAACTGGGACTTCTACTCTAGGTCTTTTCCCAATCTTTGAAATGGCCCTTATTAGCTGCATTTGGTCTTGATCAATTGCTTCTTCTCCCTCTTCTACATTTGAACCTTCTTCCTCTCCTTCATCCTCACTTTCCTCCCTTGGGTTTAACCCTCTTCTCAACTGCTCTTGTAACGCATCAATCTGTCTTTGGAGAGCTGCCAGTGCATCTCTTCCACTAGCATTTATGCCGCCTCGACCACCTCTGGCACCACCATGCCTACCAAGCATCACTCTTGGAGGCATCTTTTTTTACCTCGACCCACAACCACGGTCCTGGTCTGAACTGCCTCATGATCGGCGATCTATCCACACGCTCAAGAAAACCTCGCTCTGATACCACTTGATGATGGCACAACCCGAGACATAGAAAATAACCCACAAACAAGAAAATAATTTTATTATTCAGAAAATGGAGCTTCTTACATGTAGAGGATCTCAATCCCCAAGTTCTACAACACATACAAGTTACAGAAAGCTACAGAATAACCTTTTCGCAATATGTGAGCTTGTCCCAAAAAAGTTACCCAAAAATTAGAAACCTGCCCATAAATAGAGCTCCTCTTTAATTTGGAGCCAAAACAACATTCAAATTTGAGTTTAGGTGGTTTGGCGCCTAAAATTTACAACATGAAGTACAAATTTCAAAAGAGCATTTGCAATTGTATCTTCTAGAAAGTGCGCCAACTTCCCGGGGCCATAACTTTTGATTCGGGGCTCTGATTCGCGAACCGTTTGAACCGTTGGAAAGGTCACGAAGTCAGTAACGCGCTCAAAATTGGCTATGCCGATTTTGGCAAGTTTCGGGGCTATCTGAGAACTCTAAGTGCCTCAAATCTAACTCAGAAGATTTTCAAGTGCAAATCTGAGAAACTAAAACTGTAATAACTTTCCACCCAGGAATAAAAAATAAAAACCATAAATTGGGAATTTCATTATGACGAAAAGGGTATCCAAAAATGTAAAAACATCTAAAAACCGAGAAACTTGAAATTTAACTATTTTTGGGTGATGCAAGATTGCCCTTACACCACTGGATGCTCCTGCATCAATGACCATGGTATTAAAATTCTCAAATGAATTTTAAAAATTATTTAGAGTTATGGAGATGATATATTTTATAAAAATAGTCTCACTTGTATTAATGAGATGACTTCAAATACCCTTGAGCATTGATATATGCCCAATTACTAATCTATCCTTTGTTAGATTATATAATTTATTTTAGATTATGTGTGCTCTCACATCATTATTATGTCCAAATATTGTGGTTACTAAATCCCAAACTTTCTTTAATGTGGTTGTATTTTACATATTTTCTATCAATGCACCTCTAATAGATAACTTGATCAAGGCTAGTACTTGGCATGTTTTCTTGTCTAATAATTCTTGTAGATAAGCATCTATAGGATATCTTTCCATAGATTCATTTATAATAGAGGTAAGATTGGACAATAGAAAACTTCTTTTCATTTGAGAATGTCATTCTCCATAATTATCAATACCTATCAACTTATTTGAAATGATACCTAATATATTATTTGTCATTATTAATTTAAGTAAATTTAAGTGTTATTATTAGGTAATTCCTTTGTAACATTTTTTTCCAAAATCCATCAAAATTAAAATTCTAATGGTTCCTCTACAAAAAAAAACATTTGCATTATTATTGTCCTTCATTAGAAATAACTCTACTTGAACAATTTCAAACTCCACTTTGTTTTCTTTTAAAAAAAATCAAATCATTTAAAGAGAAATTTGATGAATGCTTGGATAATCTATCTTTTTATAGACCTTTTTCATTTCCATATAAAATTATCTTGAGTTGAGTTTTCTATCTTGATTGAATACATTTATTTTATTTTTTCTATCCAAATTTCTTTATTGTAGGTTATTTAAAATGAAACCTAGTATATTGATATTATTTCCTTTAATATAACATTTGTTCTAGAAAAATAAATTATCATGGCTTCTAAATGTAAACAATGATCATTGTGAAAAAAAATGATCTCTATGATCAACACTATAAGCTTCATATATTGAAAATGACACAAATGGATTTTATTACTAGCATCTTCTTTTCATAAAAATATTGTTGAATCTTATAGACTATAGGTTGTGCTTACTTCACACATATATGTTCTCTACCTATATATCTCATACATCTACCCATTAAAAATGGATGGTATTGATGTGGTCTTTATAGCTTTGATTATTAAGCAGATTATTAATCTGTGTGCTTCTCTAGAATCTGTTACTTTTTGTCACATTCCTAGAGAATGGAACGGAGTAGTAGATTATTTGGCCTAATGGGCCTCTAATCATCTGCAGAATTGGAACATTGGGGATAGGGATCACTTACCCCCAGATTTGTCTCAAAAGTTGGACCACTTAGTGGAGATTGACAGGGGTGTGTAAGGCTCTTGCTTTGTACTTCTTTTGTTATTTGAATAAATTTTTACCCATCTTTTAGTTTTTCTTTACAAACTCATCACTCACTTCAAAAAACTAACAAAATAAACAAGATCTATGAAAACATTGTCTTTTTATACAGAAAACTTTAGATTTTAAAAAAGACATAATAATTCAATTCCAACATTAGCACAATAAATTATTGCAAGAAATAAACAAAACAATAATATATTAATGATGTATTACACTTTAACAAATAAAATAAAATAAGATAAAACAACTCTACATTCCAAATTATGCTTTTAAAAAATACCTTTCAATTTATAACCAATACCTTCAACTACCCCATCATTTATTTAAATTATTTGTCATTCCAACCATATGAATATTAATAAAATGAATTTGTATCCTCAGTTTTCCTTGCCGTGTGTATTTCAATGGAAATTTAGCAAATTCACGTGATCTTTGATTTTTACTGTATACCTATTTTATTCTCTACTCAACACTATGTTTGAACCCCACATATATTTTCTGTAAAGAAATAAATTATAAATCTCATGTGATTTGTATTTTCACTGTCTTGAAATGTATGAGCGTTCACATTGTAGTCTATCATAGTATTTTCTATAATAGTATGCCAAAAGTAGAAAAGTGTATATGTTTTTTATTTAAGTTTCAAATGTATATTTTTCTCCCATTATGAGGTTTATTTTTTAATTGTATATTATTTTCCAAAGGAAATTTTTATTTTAAATTAATGTACATTCATGTTATAGTTTATGAGTATTCATATTGTAGTTTATGAGCATTTACTATAGGGAACAAAAGGTTTGAATTCAGATCCTTCTTAGCTAATCAATTGAGGGAAAATTTAGTCTGGATATTTGTTGTCTTCATAAATTTCAAGAGGAGGAGTTATTAATCTATAATTTATCCTATGTTAATAGTTGCAATGCAAAAGATGCATAGTATCAGCTTCATGTGGGACCTACACAACATGCAAAGTGAAGAGCAAGCAAAGGGAAAAAGTTATGCAAACCAACAACATGTTTTTAACTTTAGAGCTTATTAAAATATATACACCACAGGGGGAATCCTAACCACCTTCCAACACTAAAGTAGAATGGGAAATGATTGCTTATGCTGTTGGAAATTGGAAATCAAGATGGCATCACCAAGTCAATGCAAGCTACACTATTTTTTATGCTTTTTGAATGTATTCAATTTCAACAGGGACATTCACTGCCAAGGCACAATCAATTTTATAGATTTCTTATGAACATCTCACACATACTACACCATTAAATTCTTTGTTATTAACATATCAATGCTATATCATTTAATGCTATGGTTGTATTGTAGGAATTTTCTCAGAAGCTAAATAATACTTACATATGCTATTTTTAATTCTTTTCAAATCAAAGTCTACCTAAATACAAATAAATATAGCATATACAACTATTTAGATATACATGTGCATATATAAATTGTTATTGCATTCTCAAACAAGACACAATGGTCTTTGTCTATATATATCAATATATATTTCTACCTATATGTTTTTTTTATAATATCAAACGGGGAATTCAATACATTTATATAGACATAAATTCGAGCTACATTGTCTGCCAATAAATATTATAAACAAACAGAGAAATTGTAAAAGAGCTATTAGACAAAAAATATTATTCACAGCTAAGCTAATGAAAATCCCATTGGAAACTTCAAACAAATAGCCTATCCATGGCTAGGATCTGAACGTTGCTTGGTTTTTCCAAAGATTGGAAGGATGGTGAGATCAATTTGTTTGGGAGAAAGATTTTCATTAATGAGCAGTTAATTGCTAAGGTAACAGGCATTTCCATTGAGGGCATTAAGTTTAATATGGGTGGGAAGCTTTTTGACCAGGCTGTACAAAAATTTCTAAAGACTGAGAAGGGAAAGGAGGACCTACAAAGGACTCCCAAAAGCTATTATGATTTTGTGAGGATTGTCTCACATTGGAGGAAGGTGCTAAATGTGCTTATGGAGTACATTACCTTGGACGGTCATTACACTAGGGTTTTTGGGTACCACTTTGTGCTCCTCAACCATTTCTAGCTTCAGGTTAGGGTTTCTTTCCCTTTCTATCTTGCTTCTTCTATGAATGCTAGCCTAAAGAAAAATAGTCAGAACCCGATTAGGCATTTTATCCTCCATGAGGTTCTGCTTGTTTTAATCTATGATCATTTTAAAGCTATGTCGACTCTGTCCCACCAGACCCCTTCTTCCAAGGGAATGGTTGCAATTAAGGGGAAAGGTAATTCTAGTGTCTCTCCCAAGAAGAAGGGTAAACAAACGGTCTTGGAGGATCCCTCTTATGATGCTAATGAGGAGGATTCGTAGACAACCCCTTTTTCTAATTATTCTAGTTACCTTGCCACTGACAGAGAAGATAGGCCCTATTATCCCAGTGATCTCAAGGAAAAGGACCATTAGTTTAAAGTTGAACATGAATTTCCTACTGACATTCTTGGTATTGCTTGTAATGGGTTTGTGGATTTCTTTTGGTTAATCAGATGGGTGTTTTTTGAGATTAAGGAACTTAAGCTGAATCAGAGGGCTATGAATAGTAAAATGGAAAAGGCTGATAAGAATGACACTAATAATAGAGAAAGTGATAAGGCCACTGATTTTTGGAATGAAGAAGAAAAGAAATATATGGTGGAGTGCCTTAAGAAAATAGTTGAGGATTTGTAGCATTTTAAGAGTAACCATGATGGCAAGCTTTCTGATATGGAGGAAAATATGAGGAACATAAAATATTCTATCCATAAGGTGTTGGAGATGAGCCACAAAATTTTAAAATCAATAGCTAAGACCATGAATATGATGGTTGAAAATTTGGAAAATTCCTATCAGGTTAGAATGTGGTGTATGTGGATGCTGAGAAAGAGGAAAGCCAAGTGGAAGGTGGGGGGTCGAGTAGAAGAACAAGAGAAAACCTAAAGAGGAAGGTTGACAAGGCTCTTGTGAATATTTAGGAGATTAAGAAAGTTGCTTTAAACAAGAATAAACTTGAGTAGAAGGTGGCGAAGATCCTCAGAAATTTGGCCTAGTGGCTGGACTTTTGGTGGTTTTTTGTTGGCGTTTTGTTGTGCTACCTTGAGTTGTTCCTTATTTTCATCTTTGATGGCAGCTGTTTGTTTTTTGTCTGGGTCTTTTTAATGTTGTATCTTTCTCTTGTTTACTGTTAAGGGTTTCAGGGTCCCTTCAAAACCTGTTTGTTCATTAATCAAAAACTAATAATATAAAGTTGAATAGATAAAAGAGCTATTAGAAAAATAAATTAAAAGCCTCAAAACTATTTTTTTCTCCACGCTTATACAAATATCTTTTCAACTTTCCAAATAAATTATTTAAACCCAGTTCTTTATCACCATACCTATTTTCTCTAGGCCATGACAATAATTATATGATGCAAAAATCTCTGAAAAATGTGTATAACAACACAGGCTTAATTGTAAATTTGAGCTACATTGCTTGCCATTAAATATTATAGAGAAATCATTTATGCAACAAATCCATGTAAAACGACTTGTAGCAAATAGTTGTCATTCTAACACCTCTTATACAATTTCTCTATTTCTCTTCAATATTTAATAACAAAGAACATTGCTCGAATCTTGTATCAATATGTTTCATGATATTCTTTTTTTCCTAATTTGCTTGAAGCTCCCTGAAAGAAACTACCTGGGTCTGTTTATGTAAGGGGTGGAGCTTGGTAATTATGTGGGTTGGCAATGTCTTATATCAATATGTTTCATTATATTCTTTGTTCCTCCTCTATTTCAAATTCCCCACAACAAACTCTTATTCATCATTTTTTTTTTTCCATTTCCCCATAAACAATTGTTCATTATCGTAGTTTGCATGTTCTATTCTCCAAATTTTAAACTTCTATTTACTGTGGGTTCTAGAACATCTATCATTTTCCTATGATTCTTAAGTGTTTTCCTAATAGCTCTTTTCCAATTTCACTTTTTCTCTTTTACCAATATGTTTCATGATATTCCTTTTTTCTCAAATTAAAAATATATAGTTGAATAGATAAAAGAGCTATTAGAATAACACTTAAAATCCACCAAACTATTTTTTCCTCCACACTTATACACATATGTTTTCAGCATAGAAAAACAATTATTTAAACCCAGTTCTTTATCGCGATACATATTTTCTTTAGGCTATGACAACAATTATATGATGCAACAATCTCTGGAAAATGCATATAGCACCATAGGCTTAATTGTAAATTCAAGCTACAGTGCCTGACATTAAATACTGTAGACAAATCATTTATGCAAAATACCCATGTAAAACAACTTGTAGCAAATAATTGTTATTATAACACCTCCTCTACAATTTCTCTATTTGTCTTCAATATTTATTAACAAAGAACATAGCTTGAATCTTGTATCAAAATGTTTCATGATTTTTTTTTTCCTGATCTAGTTGAAGCTCTCTAGAACAAACTAGCCAGGTCTGTTTATATAAGGGGTCAAGCTTGCTAATTACGTGGGATGGAAATGTCTGATATCAATATGTTTCATTATATTATTTCTTCCTCATCTTTTTCAACTTCCCCACAACAAACTGTTCTGCATGATATTCTTTTTTTCAGTTCCCCATAGTTGAACCATTTTACAATTTCCCTATTTTGTCTATAATATTTAGTGGGGAATAATGTAGCTCAAATTTTGAATTGACAAGGAAGTTGTGATTCTTAAGTGTTTTCCTAATAGCTCTTTTCCAATTTTCCTTTTCGTCTTGTACCAATATGTTTTATGATATTTTTTTTTCTCAACTGTTTGAACTTCCCCATAACAAATTGTTCTTCATGATATTCTTTTTTCCAGTTCCCCATACCAAACTGTTCATTATCATAGATTTCATGTTCTATTCTCCATATTTTAAAGTTCTATTTAATGTGGGTTTTCTAGCATCTTCATTTTCCTCTAATTGTTAAGTGTTTTCCTAATAGGTCTTTTGCAATTTCCTCTCACCCAAAAAGTTTAGATATGGGCATCTATGTATGTAAAATTACTTACAAATAATATTCAAAGTAAAGAACCTAGTTCAAGTCAAATGCATGTATAGATTTGAGTTTGCAGCATATTCCTACTTACTTGAAATTCTATCACTATCTAGACAAGGTGTAGCAACGAATTCTATGTAACAGTTGGATTCTCAATTCAAAATTCAAGCTACATAATTTTTCACTAAATATTATAGAAAAAATAAGAAAATTGTAAAACAACTATTCAAAAAACACTTAAGAATCATATATAAATCATAGATGATCGAAAACCCACACCAAACATATTCATACAAGACCAATTGTAGATTAAAATAGGAGCAATTTTTTTTCACCCTTTGTTTACTATTTTAGTTATCTTTGTGAATCTTTCATTTGTTGTTTGTGGTTATTTTTGTGTATCTTTGGCATTGTATCCATTACCATAGATGCAATTATAGTTCAATGAGTAGCAATAACCTATACAAAATTCCTATAACACCGCACACCCAATCAAAAATTTGAGCTACATTGCTTGGCACTAAATATTCTAGGCAAATACAGAAATTGTAAAAGAGCTATTACACGACAAATCCTATTCACAGCTCGGCTAATAGAGAATCCCATCAAAAACTTCAAATGTTCAAATAAATTGAACAAATAAAAGAGGTATTACAAAGAATAATACTTAACACCCACCAAACAAATTTTTTCTCCAACATGTTTATGCTTTCATACTAACCCTCTACATAAATATACATATGTAATCACTCCTATCTTAATCTACAATTGGTCCAATCTTAATGGTTGTAATGACAAAGATGCACAAAGATAACTAAAACAATAAATAGAGGGCGATAAAATCACTAACCATAACCATATTTTTTTACCAAAGAAACAATATTTAACTACAATTTCTCCTATGGTAACGGGTATAAGGCCATATATTTATGCAATCACTCCTATATTAATTTGTAATTGGTCCTATGTTAATGGTTGTAATGACAAAGATGCACAGAGATAACCAAAACAAAAAATGCAGGGCGACAAAATTACTAACTCTAACCATATTTTTTGACCAAAGAAAGGCCAAAGATGGATAGAGATAAACACAAACAATAAACGAGGAACAAAAAATTACTAACCATAACCATATTTTTTGACAAAAGAAAGAATATTTAAGTGTACAAAACCATAACGCCAAACACGCATGTAAAATAACTTATAGATTCCAGACAACAATAATTTTAACATAAATAATAAATAAATCATTTATTCAAAACACCCATGTAAAATGACTTACAGATTGTGCAGAACAACAATTTTAAAACCCTCCAATCTCCTATAAAATAGAGTTGAAGCAGTCGATTTTTACAATAGTCTCCTATCAAATGAACCATGAAACTGAAGTCAACAATTTTTAGAATAGTTTGCTATCAAACCAAAACCACAATGGCTCTTTTGACAATGCAACGTAATCAATATATTTTCTTGCACATTTCAAACTTTACTTTTCCACATTGCAACACCCATGTAAAACGACTTACAAATTTTGGAGAACAACAATTTTAACATAAACAATCAATAAATCATTTATGCAAAACACACATGTGAAACGACTTATAGATTGCAGAGAACGAAAACTTTAAAACCCTCCAATTTGCTATCAAATCGACCAAGAAGATAGTCTGCTATGAAACCAACACCGCAATGTTTGTTTTGAAAATACAACTTAAACAAAGTATACTTTCCCACACTACAACACTCAATATTGCATTTACTTCATCCACCCACATTTACTTTGTCCGCCCCCATCGTACAAGAATGACAGAATGAATAAACATTCCCGCAAGCAAACACTTATGGTTCAGCTTCCGTATATCGAGAACACCAACTCCGCCACCACCAACCCATGTAATTCCCAAGCTCCATGTAACATGGAGAAGGAGGAGACCACATAACAATCCTATTAAATTTTATAGGGGAATTTGATCAAACAACATTCAAAATAAGAGAATTTTTAGAAGTTGATACCTAGACTACAAGGAAACTAAGATTCAAAAGTTGAAAGGATATTTCTAGAAGGGAATATTTGTCAACAATAGCTCCTAAACTGAAAGCTTTATAGATTCTACCAAACATGAATGACAAGGCTTTGATGATCATAGAAAGTATTATGATTTACTTTTAGCCAAAAAATTTAGAGAATGAAAAGAGGACCAAGATCCCAAGCAACAACAAAAAAACATATCTCAAGGTGGATGCCCCATACTAGCCCAAAATTCATTTAATGAAGAAGTATAAATTATCAAGTTATTCCATATTCCCCACCACCAGTACTAGACTTCTAAGGAAAAAAGACACTTAAATTCAAGAGACATGGAGCATTTTCTTGATTACTAACACATATAACACAATTGGAGGGATAAGGAAAACATCTCTTTAAAATACTATCCCAAGTGAAATGTTTAGTCTAGCTTAAAATCTAAATTAAAAGATTGAACTTTGGCCAACTAAATTTGTTCCAATTTTAATCCACCAAAGAAAATCTATATCCATACCAATTATCTACTATAGATGTTGATAACCAAGAGGTGTTGAATAAGTTTCCTTAGAATCTTTACCCCAAGAAAGTAAATTAAACTTGAACATTAGAGAACTATAACGCTTTTCAATAAATATAAAAGAAAGAGTAGCCCAAATTGTAGAAGATAAAACTATAGGCCAAATAATATAATATTTCAAATCTAGTAATTGTCTTAAAATACACAACTTTAGACTACCTTGCTAAAAAATAAATCACTTAAACGATTAAGAAGAGGGAAAGTGAAAAGGAGAGGAAGATTAAGTTGTCAAGAATTTTTTAAAATGAGCTCTATCAATATTATTAATAAACCAAAATAAATATCGAGGCAATTATAAACCTTGGGATTCTCTATTTGGGGTTAAACCAAACAGAAAATCAACCTTCCCTCTAGCGCAAAATATCTCTATCCCTGAGAAAGGTAAGTTTACAATCGTTGTGCCTAATCTGTTAATTGATCATAACATTGCTTTAATGGAAAGAACCTTGGTGGGTAAATTTATGGGCCCTAGACCAAATATTGAAGTGGTTAGGGAGTTTGTCAAAAACAAATGGAGAACTTATGGAAAATTTTCAGTAGCGGCACTCCCAAAGGTATTTTTGCGTTTGAATTCAACTATAGGGAGGATATCTTGGCTATAAGAAGTGGCAGTCCATGGGTAATAGGGAAATCTTCCCTGGATCTTAAAAAATGGTCTTCAAATCTAGACTTATCGGATTCTATTTTTGAGAATGTCCCAATGTGGTTTAGACTCTCGGGTCTCCCCCTAGAGTATTGGAATGAAGATGTCTTTTATGGCATTGTGAACTCTTTTGGAGAGCTTATTTCTATTGACTCTATGACAGCTACTAGAAAGAGGTTAATATTTGCAAGAATATGTGTGGGGGTCTCTCAAAATGTTGACCTTCCTTCATCAGTCGAAATTCTTTTGAAGTTGGGTTCCTGGTCGTAGGCTATTGAGTTTGAAACTATTCCTTTTAATTGCTTCAAATGCACAAAATTTGGGCACTGGGATAAGAAATGTCCTTTAAATGCCATCAAAGAAAAGGAGAAGCTAGTTGGAACTTTGAAATTTGTATGGAGAAAGAAATTAGAAGGGGAATTCCTAGAGAATAAAGAGTCTAATGTTCATGGTATCTTAAAAGATGTTGGTTGTGATATGGGGAATAAATGTGTGGTTCCCCAGGAACCCCACCGTAGGGAATTTGAGGACACCTTGATAACTAAGGAAAAAGAAACAAGTGTGGGGCAGGCAGTTGGTGAAGAAAAGTAGAGGCAGGATGTAGGTCCTTTATGCCAAGAGATGAGCCCAACTGAGAATTTTCAAGGGAATCTAGGCTTGGAGGACATACCTATCCAGGGTCTTTCCTTGGAACTAAATATTCCTCTTCTACGCCCTTCCTCTTAAGGTTATTTTCCTTCTGGTGCAGATCCCTTAATGGATCCTATCTCCCCAGAATTGGTAAAGGACTCCTATGATAATCAAGGCCAACCTACTAAACTTTCTAGTGATTATTCAACCTTTCATTTGAATGGCCTCATGGACACATTACCCTGGGAGCAAAGACTTATGACTGATAATGAGTAGGAATCTAGTAAAGAAATGGAAATTCAAGAAGATATTGATAGAGAGGAGGTTTTATCCAAGAAAAAGAAGAAAAAAGATAAACAATGGAATAATCCAAGTGGTATCTCCACTAGGTCAATAGCCAAGGAAAACTGTGGAGCAACAAAGAACTCTCGTGGAAAAAGATTTACTAAATGGACAAGAGAGCATAACAGTTTTCAGGATATTGCGGATGGAATTCATAAAACCATCCTGGATTTTCTCCACTCCCCTAGAAAATCATGAAGATCATATATCATGGAATATCAAGGGACTTAATAATCCCCATAAGCAAGATGTACTACGCAATTTTGTTAGAGATCATAAGCCAGATATTCTCCTTATTCAGGAAACTAAAATGTCGAAGGAAAAAGTGGAAAAGATGAAACTCTTTTAGTATTGTAGTATACATGGAAATAACTCAAATGGTGCTTTAGGAGGTATTGCCACTTTCTAGAATAGTCACATAATCAAAGGGGATCCGATTTTGGAAGGCTCGAACCACATTGCTACTAGATTCACCCACATTAGGGACAATTTCAGCTGGATTCAATCAAATATCTATGCTCCCAATGGAAAAGGTACCAAAAAATCTTTTTGGTTGGAACTAGCCACTTTCTGAAGGATTTTTGACAGTGGTTCTTGGGTTTTCATGGGATACTTTAATACCCCCTTATTGAATGAAGAAAAATTTGGAGGATCCCAGATCAATGCGAAAAGTAAGGAGGATCTTCAGAACTTTATCAATAATCAGGCATTGATTGATCTGGATTTGCAGGGCACTTCCTATACCTAGTCGAATCATAGAAATGGTATGGATCTGATCCAGGTTAGATTACATAGAACTTTAATTTCTGATCAATGGTTCTTAAACTATTATTGTTCTCTTAAATCCCTTTCAAGGATTGGATCTGACCACCTTCTCATAAGTTTTGTAGTGGATCCTTTAAAGATAAAGAAAAATATCCCCTTTAGAGTAGAAAAAATGTGGCTTTCTCATCCTCTTTTTAAAGAGAAAATTAGGAAATGGTGGAACATTAATATCTCTGGGACAGCTATGTTTAGAGTTTCCAAAAAACTTAGGGAAGTTAAATTCAATTTTTAAAAATGGAAAAAAGAGTCTTTTGGTAACATTTTTAGGATTAAAAATAATCTTCAGATGGAGTTGGGGGAGATCCAAAATAAAATCCAGAAGGAAGGATATTTGAATGATATTAAGGAAAAATAGAACGAGCTCCTTATTAAGATGCATGTCATCATTTCTAAAGAAGAGGAGTTCTGGAGACAAAGATCTAGAGCTTTATGGTTATCTGCAGATGATAAAACTACTAGGTACTTTCACTTGTCGGCCTAAAAACACACGGCGGTTAACAAAATCTCTCTTATTGAAGCTGATGGTAACTGGTATGAGGAGGAGGAGGACATTAGAAGGAAAGTTGTTATTTTCTTCAAAAATCTTCTTTCTGAGAATGAGGAAACTAATCAAAATGATCAGGATCATTTGATAGAGGCTATACCTAATGTGATTAATCAGGAAGATAACTCTAAGCTGGCTACTATTCCCTCTAGTGAGGAAGTTAGGAAGGTTGTCTTTTCCTTTGAAGGGAGTAAAGCTTTGGGTCTTGATGGGTTTCCTATGTTCTTCTTTCAATGGTTTTGGGAGATTGTTGGAGAGGATGTGGTGAATGTTGTTAAAGAATTTTTTGGGACCAGAAGTCTCCTAAAAGAGTTAAATGCTACTTTTCTGGTACTTATTCCTAAGAATCTTGGAGTGGTGGAATTTGATGCTTTCAGACCTATCAGCCTCTATAACTCTATCTACAAAATCATCTAGAAGGTTATGACTTCCAGATTTTTAATTCTATTGCCAACTCTGATTTCACCTCAATAGAATGGATTTGTCCCTAGCAGACAGATCCTTGATTCTATAGTCACAGTACATAAGAATATTCATTCTCTCGTTGAGTCAAATACTGAAGGTTTCCTCTTAAAGCTTGATATATCAAAAGCCTATGATAGAGTTTATTGGAAATTATTGTTTAAAATTTTAAAGGTGTTTGGGTTCAGCAACAAGGTTCTTGAGTTGGTGGAGCAGCTTGTGTCTACAGCTTCAATCTCTGTTATGGTTAATGGATCTCCCTCTATTTTCTTTCAAAGCTCCAGAGGTCTAAGACATGGAGATCCTATTTCTCCTATTTTATTTACTATTATGGTGGAAATTCTTGGAAGAAATTTGAAAAGGATGATAGATCAAAGATCCCTTGTTGGTCTTAAACTGTCTTCTAGCAATTTGATCTGTTCTCATCAATAGTTCATTGATGATACCATACTCTTGGGAAAATCTACTATTTCAGAGGGAAAGACTTTGAAATTTTTTTTGGATGTGTATGGGAGGGCATCTGGACAGATGATTAACAAATTAAAAAGCTATCTCTTCTTCTTTAATACTCCTGAACACAGACAGAATAAAATTGCCAGAATCCTAGGTTGTAGGGTGGAGTCTTTACCTGCCACCTATCTAGGTTTACCTTTAAGCCTTAAACCCTCGGAGTCCTTTTGGATTTCATTTGTTGAGAGGTTTAGCAAGAAGCTTGCTAGATGGAAAGGAGCTCTGCTAAGTCAGCTGGTAAATTACAGCTCCTCAAAGCTACTCTTCAGAATCTACCGATTTATGCATTAAGCCTTTTTAAAATCCCTGCCAAGTTTGTGGATGCTATTGAAAAGATTCAAAAAAATATTTCTTTGGTCTGGTGTTGAAGAAATAAAAAGGTTGCCTTTAATAGGGTAGGATCTGGTGTGCAGACCTAAAAAGGCCAATGGTTTAGGTCTTAGAAAAGTCAAGATGGTTAACAAGACTCTTCTTGCTAAACAAATTTGGAGAATATTTTCGTCCTCAGGGGAATGGACCAAAATCTTGACAAGCAAATATTTTGAGAATAACATATCTCTTATAATCATGATGGAATCCCATCTTCTACTTAGAGGCTCAACTTATTGGAATAACTTGATTTTTGGTAGAAAAGTGGTTGATATAGGAGTGGGTTGGCAAGTCAGGAGTGGAAACCAAACAAGATTCTGGGATGATAGATGGTTGTTCAAGGAGCCCCTTGCCAAAATTGAACCTTTTCACGGGTGGGCTGAGATTTGTAAAGCTCTCTTTGGGTTGTATGTTAAAGGTTATTGGAAGAATGGAAAATGGGTGGATCTATTTCTTGTTAGTCATGTTCTTGCTCTTGTTCAATCCTCCATGTTGGCTGTCAGACTTTGCCATGATCAGAAAAAAGACTATCTTGTTTGGAAAGATGAACCCTCAGGCAACTACTCTATTTCATTGGCTTTTTCCAGGCTGTCTTCTGCCTAGGTTCCCCCCCTTTCTGGTTGAATGCTTGGATCAAACACCTTGTACCTAAATTCAACATCTTCTTCTAGATCCTACTTCAAAATAAAGTGCTCACAGTTGATAATCTCTACAAGCAAGGTTTTCAAATACCCAATAGATGTTATCTCTGCAAGATGGAGGCAGAGTCAGTTTGTCATTTGTTTCTTCATTGTCCATTTGCTGCCTCGATTTGGGAAAAACTTCTCTGTTACTGGAATTTATCTTGGGTGTTCCCCTCGTCAATTGAAGACTTTTTCATCCAATGGAAAGCTCCTACTCACAACCCAACACTACGGAAGCTGTGGGATTTTTCCTTCCCTCATGTTGCTTGGGGTCTATGGAAAGAAGGAAACAATAGAATTTACAAAGATAAGGAATCTTCAGAGATCATAGTGTTTGATAAAATAATTAGATTAATGAAAGAAAATTTCAATGCAATCCCCCAGAAGAATTGTAATCTTGACAAAGTGGCTTGTTCTTCCTATGATCTAACGATTGCTAAGGAATGGAAAATTAGTTATGATATTTCATGTGCTCCTAAACATGCTAAGAAAGACAGAGTGGGTGTTTGCTGGACTTTTCTGCCTAACGGTTGGATCAAAGCCAACTTTGATGGAGCGGCTAAAGGCAATCCTGGTGCGGTGGAATGTGGTGGAGTTATAAGGGATTCTTTTGGAAAATTTCTAGGTGTGATTGCTACCCCCCTTGGCTCACAAACCAATCACTTGGCTGACACTGTCGGAGCTTTTTATTTAATAAATTTGGCTCATAGTCTAAATTTTAAAAACCTTTGGCTTGAAGGGGACTCAAAAAATATTATTAAATGTCTTCTAGGTAGGTCCCCCCTTCGTGGACCATAAATTCTTGGATTGATGATGCTATTTCAACCTTAGCTAAGTTTGATAATATAAAGATATCCCATGCCTATAGATAAGCCAATGTTGTGGTAGAATTTTTTTCCAATGAAGGGGTTAAAAGTAAAGGACAGCGCACATGGCTGAATATCAATGATTTAGGTGTTTATGTCTAAGCCTTATTGAACTATGATGTGTCACATGGGAAATATGTGTGTCACCTCAATCATAATGATAGAACAAGGTAAGTACATCACTATCATTAGATTGCATGGGGCCAAGATAATTAGCTTTTCTTGTAAGCTTGCTTGGCATGCTTTGTGGGCTCACAAGTTTGGCGGGACCATTTTGAACCAAGATTTTGTCTCTATCTGCATTATTGTGCTTGCTAAAATGGGAGGAGAAAGAAAAAGAGTTGAGCTAGAAAGCTTTGAGATGCACACAAGAAACACTAAAGCGTGGAACAAAGTTAAAAGTGGGGGTTTAATCCCTTTTCTGGAGAAACTCCATGGGTCTAATCAGGAAGCAATAGAGCTTTTTGAGAAGAATTGGGACAATGGGGAAATAACCCCTTTTGGTAGGAAAGTTAAGCTTGATGAAAATAGCATTGCTAGAGTGACTAGTATGTCCACTGAAGGACACAAATTTTTCCAGGACAAGAATTTCTCTGATGAAGCAGTGGTCAGATTTCTGAAGAAAGACAAGGAAAAATTGAAACTTGTGAAAGTTTCCAATAGTTACTTTGAGGCCGACACCATTAAATCTCTCTAGAGAAAAGTTCTTCATGTCATTATGGAGTATATCACCCTGGATGGTCGGTTCACTAGGGTCTACGGCTATCAATTTTCCTTGATCAATCATTTTCGCTATAAGGTAAGGGTTTCTCTCCCCTACTATTTACTATGTTCCTTAAGAAAGAGTCTGCAAGACCATAAGAAAAACCCTAAAAGATATCCAATATTACATATTGGTTCGATAAGATTAATTTTTGAACATTTCCAAAATCTACCAGCCCCTACTAACCTGGATGTCGCTTCGGCGTCTGAGGAGGATGACACTGAACCTAGTTGTTCGGGGAAAAAACAAAATTTGAGTTCGGTAAGGACGATCCTGGATCCACCCTCTATCCAGACTGGCAAGAAAATCTAAAGACATAATCCCCAACCTGCTAAAGTCTGCCCCACTTCTCAGCTTGGAAGTTCTACTCCCAAAGCCAAAGGCGCTGGAAAGAATTTCCCTGTTAAAAACCTTGTTTCGTATTCTGAAGATTCTCCTGACTCTAAGGATTCTAGCGCAAATAATAATTCTTCCTCTTCTGTCCCATTGACAGACAAAGATGTTAGAACTAGGTCCCCTGGAGCCTCTGACCCTACTAAAAGTTGCCTCAATCTTGATAGGGAACCTACCACTGATTTTCTGGGGATTGCGAGGAATAATGTTGTGGACCATTTCAGAATGTCAAAATGGGTCTTTCATGAAATTAATGACCTAAAAATAAAAAACTGGGCCTCCAAAGTAAATTGGAAGAAGTGGGAGCTAAGGTTTATGTGTTATGCAAGAAGGATGAAGAGCGTAATGAGAACATGGCTAGTAAAGAGATCCAGGACAATGCAGGTAAGGACAGAAGGATAGAAATTGATTTGGAAAAAACAAAAAATGTTGTGAAGATAATTACTGAACAAAATAATAGAATGGCAAGACATAATGCTATCATTATCAACGCGCAATGACTGAAAAAACTGGATAAAGCTCAATAGGGGTCCTTGGTTGTTGATTTGGAAGAGGTGAAAGATAAAAACTAGGAAGAGTCCTACATAGGGATTTTTAAGAGAAACAGGGCTAATCTGAAAAGGAAGACACCCCCCACACCACAGATGATTCATACTTTCAAGAAGGGTGTCCAGGATATGCAGGATCTGGAGGCTGAGATAGAGATTGTTCTGAAGACTCTGGATTAGTTGCTGCTAGTTTTTTGGCCTACGCTTCGACTGGCTCTTTGGTTGTCCTTCCTATTTTTTTGGCTGGTTGTTGTTTTTTCAGGATTTTTCTTTTATTGCAGCCTATTTAATTCATTGGACTTTTTTTTCCTTTCCTATTTTATGATGTAAACTTTGTGGTTTTGGGTCCCTGTAAAACCCATTTTTTCCTTTATCAAAAACAATCGAAACTCCCCTCTTGATTGAATCCCACACTATAGAAAATTTTCTCAATCAAATTCATTCTATGTATATCCTTCATAGTAACACCTCCCAAATACTTGAAGTTGATATTGTTAGCCCATAATGGCTTAGGATACTTAAACCACCACCAATATAGTTGGATAGTTGAAGCTTGATAATTTAAATTAGACTTCCTTAAACAAAGGCCCCCATTTCTCCATTTTTAAGATTTTGAATTCTTGACCCTAAGAAATTTATAGAAAAGAGTATCAAAATATTTAAGGTAGTTTTTGGGAGTACATAAAACCATAAATCGATAAATATGGAGATCTTGAAGGATATGTTTTAAGAGAATATATCTTCCAACAAATGATAACCACCTAAAATTTCATTAACTAATATTCATGTGAAGCCTATCTAGGATTCCTTTTTAATTATCCCTTTTTGAAATACATGAAGCTAGAGGGATCTCTACATAATAAAAATGTAGAATCCCAAATTTAAAATGAAGAGTTAGATAATAAATTCATTGTTGGATAACCATGGAAGCTCTCAAAAAATAAATAATAAATTTACCCTCATTAACATGTTACCCTAAAGCTACCAATTAAATATCCAATTTCTCTTGAATTAGGTTGCCTCAATTATTTTACAATCTCTTGTCGAGGAAATATCATAAAAAAAGTTGTTTGATTGGGAAAATGGATCTAGGTCCTAAATCATACATAACCCAATTTGGTTTGAAGGATTAGAAATGATCTCAAATTCACTTGACTACAAAACCTAATAGGAAGTACATCGTAATAGTAGATCAAGGTTCTAATCATTATGAATTTATGAGTGTGATGAGTAATTTGGTTGACTGTCAATTGACTAATTTTGAATGATGCAATGAACTATGTAAACTATGAAAATGCAATAGTCTATTATGAATTCTGAGAAATCAAATGCAACAAGATAAAAACAAAATTCATAAATGTAGAAGGCATACACAAAGGAACGTAAGGTAAAAATTTGAGCTTGAATTAGTTGGTCTAGGGTGTAGTGCACATTGGACGGTCCTCCATTTTTGTAAGATATAAAAGAATAGTCCTAAGGTCACCAGTCTATAGCTTATTTACTTCTAGGGTCACTATCATAACTTCATCTGTTAATGAGAATCTAGTTTTTGTGGTTGAAAAAATTGTAGGGTTTGAATGCATAAATGAACAAGTAGCCTTAAATCTTCCTCCAATTCATTTCAAATATGTAACCTACAAAACTGACTAATTTTGATAGATGCTAGTGATAAAAAGGTAATGAATTGACAACTTGTTGTAACTCACCACTCAAATATTATCTCCTTGATGGACTAAAGTCATACTTATCACCTTCAATGATCAATTTTTCCTTGACTTGAATTGATTTGAATACCTACAATTGTTAGTACTAATGAACAAAATGCATGTAAAAAATTAGCAAAACTTACATAACACATTCACATGATGCTTGAATGATGAAATGCTACAATAATCTTGATAATTTTGCTCCTAACTACTGTTGAATACCTTTAGGATTCACAATTTTTCTCAATAGATTTTCTAGTTGTTTCAAATCGTGAAAATACTTTGTATTTATGTGTAATTCTTCTAATTTCTTAAAAATTGAATGCCAATAGCCAACAATTGAAATTGGAAATTTAAATAATAAAATATTGACACTATAATCAAAAAAATTTGGAGCTAAAAGAGGTGGTCTAGGGCATTGGGCACCCTAGACCAAACCCATTCTTCTTAGAGTTCCTCCCAAAACTATTAGAGGAAATATTGAATGCATAATCCCATTTCCCATGTTTGATTTTTCTATTATGATGTTTATAAAATAGGTAATTAAATACAAAATTAGGTTGAAGAACATAAGGGGGAGCTAAAAACAATCTGATATTGTCAATGGTGACATTTTTTTATGCTACATTTAGCCCCCACTTTAGTGGGAGTATGAACTTATGCTCAAACTCACACTAAAATACAAATATGTCAAGATTGGTTCAATTATCCAAATATTGAAGAGAAAGGATGACATTGAATCTAGGGGATGTGCTATCCCCTAGGATCCCATATCATATGGTGATATGAAATACAACATGAAAAATATAAAGTATACATGATGAAGGCACAAGACATAACATAACATAAAGAACAAAAAACAAAACACAATGCAAACAAACATCATGCAAACACAAAGAAGACACACAAACACAAGGTTAGTACTCAAAGGATTCAAGTCGATAAGACAAAGAGACCTTAATCTTAATTTTTTCTTTGAAAACTAAACATCATCTCTTGAATATGATGTTACACAAGGGAATGCTCTCATTAAGACCAACAAGATGCATTACGGTAATTCACCCATGAGCTACATAGATCCAATAGCAAGCAAGTTGTGTTATACTAGGTGTCCATGCAATATGATGGGCTCCACAAGGCTAGTAATTTGTATTATGCTACCTATCTCATTAAACACATGGATTCTCTAGCAAGGAAATTTTGTTATGCTAGGTGGCCATGTTAAAAGATGCTTCACTAGTAAACTACATTATTCCAAATCTATGGACTATTTTTTCAATCATGCATCAGGGAGTGCATTAAGTTTAATTTCATGGGGGACCATATAACATCATAGGGGATGAAATCACCTCAAGGGGTGTAAAAAAATTAACATCATGGGGGACTATTTAATGTCACAGGATGCAAAATCACCTCAAAGGGTGTATAAAGTTTAACATCATGGGAGATAAATATCAAAAGACCATGCCTCACTGGGAATTATAAATAACACCACCACCAAGGTTGCATGTCAATAAATAGATCACAATATGTCAAAGGACATTACTCAATACATGGGAGGTCACACCTTAGGGAGTATCACACATGAAACCACTA
This sequence comes from Sequoia sempervirens, assembly GCA_007258455.2. Lineage (NCBI taxonomy): Eukaryota > Viridiplantae > Streptophyta > Pinopsida > Cupressales > Cupressaceae > Sequoia > Sequoia sempervirens. The sequence continues at coordinate 156,983,076 of VDFB02256132.1, read as the reverse complement.
TTAAGAGAGGAAAAATCATGGAATGAAGGGTCACACCTTAGGGAGTACCAAGAATAGTACTACCACAAAGGGGACATAACATGTCATGAAAAGTCATGATTTTAGGGGGTACCAAGCCTAATAACACCAAAAATAAGGCACTAACATATATTGAGGAGACCATGCTTTAGTGAACATATATGTGATATTTCTACTAAAGATAACACACTATGGGAAACAAGGCCACATCAGTAGAGGATGTATAATATCACAACTAAAAAGGGACCAATTTATTTCAATAACAGTAATATGCAAGGTAATATGACCCCCTTAAAATGTTAGTGTACTTGTTACACTAGTATTTAAAGGATATAATGAAGAGGTAAAGGATCCCTTGATTAAGGAATACTCCTTATCTAAGGCTAACTACCCTTGCCCCCCAAGTGTAAGGGCAAAGGCGAGCCTATATGGATTATATCACATTTATCTTTATTGATGAAATATGATTACATAAAATATTTTTGTGCACCATGCATGGTAATGAAATAGTATGACTACCATGTATAACAAGGAGAAAATTTGTAGCTATTTAGTTTACTACCTTATCATACTCATCCATGCAAGGATATTTACCATCTAATATCTTCAAATGGTATTTGTTCCAAGAGAGTGTCAGTTTCATGTTCATTCTTTATGTCACAACCTTGTTTAGCAAGAATTTTAAATCCTTGGCTATAACACTTTTCTAAGTTGATGTGTGTATTTGTCACTTTTTTTTCATAAGATTGAGGATCACTTGTTGGTATGGGATCATCTTGGTTATCATTGGTGTGCCATAGAAAATTGGACCCTCTTGAGAAAAGAGACAATTTCATGCATAATTAGACCCACTTTTGAGTTCCTTCACATCATTTACCCTTCAAAACAACAATTATAGGCCCCTAAGACCCATTATTTTTTATCTAGAGGCATGTTTTACTTGAGAAATCACATAAAACCCAAAAAACAACATCTAATTATCTCATACCCCGAAAACCCACCTTCAAAAATTAGTAGTGGGACCCATTCACCACCTTGGGCGAATGAGTCCCCTTTGGTGGGACCCATTCGCCAAGGGTGGAGAATGAGTCCCCTTTGAGGGAAAATTCAATTTTGAGCTGGAATTTGATTAATTTAACTTGAATTTCCAGTGAATGTCGGTCTCTTAGGTCTAAATAACAAGAAAATAAGGTGTTTTTGATTATAATTACTCATGTTAAGTCATTTCACACATCATTTTGTCATTTTTCAAGAGCAATTCTTAGAGTCAAGTCTTCCACAACAAGTCTCATTACCAAAATTTGAAGTTTCAGGGTAGCAAACTAGGGTTTTTGTAGGTCTTGAAGCTCACTCTTCTTGTCAAGATCAAACATTGCAAAGGGTTGACAATGGATGCCTATGGTGAATCATGAAGAAATATAGGGTGAGGAGGTGCAACTAGCCACCAAATCACACCTAAGGAATTGGTTTCATATTGATTCCATCTTCCATTTTCACTCTATCTTCATATTAAGGTTTGCATTTTGTTTTTTTATCACTTGCATGTCATTTCATTCCTATTTTTCATGTGTTGTAAGGTTTCTATGGTTGAGATCTTTCTTCATATAAATCATCTTTGCATTTCTTATTCTAGATCAATAGAATAGGACTTTTGTCATATTTCAATTTTTCCTAGTCTTTAACACATCCAAGGCTAGGGTTTATGTAGTTTTTTCTCCATTCAATGTTTAATTACCCAACTATGGGTTTGACCAAGGAAAACCCACCATTAGAAAAAAAAAATTAAGTTGTTTTGTAGGAATTTTATGAGATCTGGAGTTGGGTTTCTGTCAGAAATTGTTGTGCGGGTGTCAAGGTACAGGACAAAACTTTGAAGTTGCCAAAATTTGAAACTAGATTGATTCACCATGCATGACCGTGAATGAGTCCTTCCTGAGGTGCATATTTGAGTCAGATACAAATCCTGCTTCCTGGCTGACAGAAAATAGTTTCTGTGTAGAAAAACCCAAAACTGGGATTAATTTGCCCAAGGTGGCGAATGAGTCCCAATCAGCTCAAATTCAAATTTCATCAGTTTTCTATATTTTTTCAAGTCTTCTCCTATTTCCTAGGTGCACACATTTTGAAATTTGACTTTTTGTTTAGTTTAATTTGCATTTTGGTTCATTCTTTCAAGCTTTTTGCAAACAACATTGTGTTTTCAAACATAGCATAAATCTTAGTTTTGCATTCAAATTCAGTCACATAAATCACTTAATTTCATTTAGATCACTTCATTTAGTTCATATAACATCTCACATAGCATAATTTGAATGAACCCCTTAGCATTTTTGGCCCTACCTCTCTCCTTTTAGGTAAAAAACCCTAGAAGAGTTAGAGAGTGCATTAGAGCCAAAAATCTATGGTTCAATTGGTAAGAGATTTCATATGTAATGATCAAGGAATGAAATTTAAAGCACTTTCCTTGTGTGAGGAAGTAAACATGTCAAGTGGAGGTATGGTAGGTACTATTGATTATTGATAAGGATGAATAGGAAAGGTTGGTAAAAGATAAAGGACAATGTTGGTTTCTATGTTAGGTATTTTTGTATTTAATAATTCATTCATGATTACTTCCTCTTGCCTCAAGATATCCTCATTATGGAAATATGCATTGGTGGATGCAGGAATATGGGTTGAATCATGTTTAAAGGAGAATCATTACCAAACACACAATGTTAAACATCAACCAAATATTTCAAAGAG
>VDFB02256132.1:156957040-156980213 GCA_007258455.2 Sequoia sempervirens | reverse complement strand
AAGTCAATTTTAGCTACACATGTCCATTTAAAAGAGTCAAAGATTCTTATAGTCTCTTCAAAAGTCAAATTACAATATTACGTTCACTTGGCACCAAGGTCATAATATCATTTCATGGTACATTTCTCATCAAGTACTTAAATGATAGTTACATCAAGTTACAACATAGACTATACTAGTCTAGTGAACATTAAGGTTCTTCTTCATCACTTGACTCCATTGGTGGATGAGAACATGGTTGAAGCACTTTACCACCCAACCACAAAGCTTACACTTCCTCGGTATTCTTCCAACTTGAAGAATTCCTGACCCTGCATGGAAAGTTTAGCAAGAGAACAACTTGCAAGGTGGAATCTTGTGTGTGCCCAACATCAACATGCAAATTCTATCTTGTATGTTAGAAAAAAAAAATGAAATATCTATGCTAGGAATGTAAGAGATTGAAATTAGAGAGTTAATTCATACGTACACAATGAACCATATTGCTTGGCCAAGCATAAAAAGTGTGTTTCAACAATAGAAAATGATAGGTTCTAGTAAAGAAAATGTATACTATATAAATTCCATTTTTGCACCCATCCTGGAAGGTAACTTTCTAATGTAAAATATATCTACCTCTAAGCAGCAACTACCCATAGGTGCTCTAGTAACTAAGGTATCGCTATCCTTTTATAGTGTATAACTATTATTCCACACAAGTCTTTAAAGAAGAAACAAAATACAGGTTTTCAAGTTTCACAATGTATTTCAATGATTTGTCATATCATTCTTATGACTATCTCTACTTAACATCTTAAGCATTTCCCTTGTAGAAAGTATTAAAAAAAAGAAGGTATGTCACAAGTATATGTATGTACATAGATGAAGTCTATGTGCATACATATATATGTGCCTACTAATGTTAAAGTTTACACATATATTCTGAAAAAAAACATATTCAGATTTGGAATCTACTAACTACTTTCTAAATGACATTTCATAGCCAAAATATATATTTTGAGAAATTTTATGATAATAGTTTCTTGCTTACTATTTAACCTTAGCATTGTTGTTTCCACATGATCATTTATTGTTTTTATACAAGTTTTGTTTCCTACTAAACAGACTAAACAAGTAAATTGTTTACATTATACACTATCAACAAATAAGTTGTTTACACATGATCATCCATTTTTTTATCCAAGTATGTACTATTTCTTACTAAATAGACTAAGGAGATAAGTTTTTACATTCTAAACAATCATCAAATAAATTATTTTCTTATGAAAATTCACTATACAAGGATAACTTTTAGCAAGTCAAAGTCTTTGCATGTATTTCTATAGTTTCCTTGTCCTTTATCAAGATCATAATTATAAAATTACATTAAAAGAATAAGAAAATAATGAGGCACTTGTGGACAATGATTTTGGATTGCCCATACTAATTTAGCTCCTTCTAAGGTTTTTCACCAAAAAGGAGAAAGAATGGGGTCTAAAATGAAAATTTCTACACTCAAAGTTAATGTAAATGAGATGTAATATGTCTAATTATGATGTACTAATGCACTGATATGAAAATAAAATGATTTAATGATGCAAAACCTAAGAAATGCACCTTGTTTGAAAACATAGTGTGATATACATAAATTCCTAAAACTACAAGTAAATGATGAAATAACTGAAAAAAATTGGAGAGGTGCACCTGGAATCTAAAATTAGATGTGGAGAGATTTCAGAGTCTTGAAAAATTGATTGAAAATGTTGACTAGGACACTTACACCAAGCTGGGTGACTTAGTCCCAGTTTCAGGAAAACTTGCCGAAACAAGAATTTTCCAAATGGGTATCCAAAAATGTAGAAACCACTTTTTTAGGCCTAGCAGTGGGACTAGTCCACCAATAGTGGTGACTTATTCCACCTGTAGATTTTAGGAATTTCGGGACAAAATCTTGTAGCCTCAAGTCTGCACTTGCTTTTCTGATAGGTGTTTGCACTTAATTCTATAGAAAATGGGGTAAAAGTGTCTGCAAGCTTGATGTAGGGTTAAGTTGACTTGATTTACTTTGAAGACTTCTTGGTCACTTTTCAACACCTATTTCATTGACAAACCTGCATACAAATTTTGCAAACACACATGCAAAGAGGGAAAAATGGTTAAGGGTTAGAGTATAGGGGTTTTCCTTAATCAAACCCCACTTTAGTAATCAAACCCTAAGAAATTAAATGGAAAGAGAATGATAAATAAACATGTAATATCATAAACTTACCAAACCTTTGATGTAGAAATATGAAGATATGTAATGAAATGCTCCAATGGATGACTTGATTATGCTTGATTGCTTGAATGCTTGAGAATGACTAAGTTAATTGCTTGAGGGAATGCTTAAGTTAGGAGATTGTAGGAGGAGATGAAAAAAAGAGGGGAAAAAACCTTATTTATACATGATTCTACTAAAATTTCCTGAAAATAACACATCACAAGTTGACCTCAAGGGCCAGACGATAAAATCCCACCAGAAATTTGAAATTATTTTGAGTTTTGTGCCAAAAAGGACTAAGTCACCCCTATTGGCGACTTAGTCCCACTTAAGCAAATTAAGTGGGTGTTGAGGATTACAGGGCATTAATTGTTGTCCAATAGGAATATCCTCAAAAACAAACTTAAAAATGACCAAAAAGTGTATTAAGGGGTCAGTTAAACATGAGAAAGGGTTGAATTAGTGATGAAAAGTATAGAAAAGCATGAAAGTGGGTTACAACACTTTACAACACTTTGAAATAAGACTTGTTAAGTGATAAAAAGGGGTTATTTAAGTGAATTATGTTGAAAGGGTCCTAGAAAAGTGTGAAAGTGAGTTACAACACTTCACAAAAATTTTACAAGACATCCTAGAAGTCTTAATGATTCACAAGGGTCCAAGACCTAATGTGAATGTGTTGACCACATTACAACATTAAATCTAGGAAAAATCAAGCCAAAGTCCACTAGGAGGGCCTAAACATGAAAATGTAGAACAATTACTTTTTATGTGTCCACAACACTGTCATTTACTTTGTTTACTATTTTAAATCTAAACATCAAAACCATGTTTCATACATAAAGCAATATGGTTGTTCTTCAAATGCTATAAAGTTTCCTTTTTGTAAATTTAGAACTATATGGCAATAATAAGATAAAATATAATCAACATTCTTGTCGATATCATATTCAATCCTCTACTTTTGTCAAAAAACATAAGAAAATCTATAATCCAATCCATAATCGTTCATTTCTAGGCAGCCTTATTGACTATGATGACTCAAGATTCAACCCATTTCAATGGTCGAGTGGTTTTTCAAATATTTCAGAGAAAAATACTAAGGAAATTTTCCCTTATGGCATTAAGACTTGCCCATATCAAAAGAAATGGAACACAAAATATATATATATACCATGCAAACCTGAGGAGACATTTCAAGGAACCTTCCCCTATCGACTCCCTACATGGCTTACTAGGGGCCAAAGTTACATACTTAGATGGGGTCGAGGATAATCCTCTTCATACAACATGGCTTCACATTTACAGTATAAAGGCTTCTCTTTATTTTATTAGCGGCATTTTCGATATTGGTAAATGTTGCAATAGAAAATGAAAATACCGACTACTCTATCGAGAATATAGAGGATGGTATCATCTGGTAGGGTCGATCTTTGATCCCCTACATTCTTCCATTTATCTAAGTTACACGTTCTATCAAAATTCTTCATTTTGATAGCCACAATGTGGCTTCAAACAATGCACTACTATCATGTAGTTGCTAGTAGAAAAGACTCATAAAAAGACATTAGTCTAGCATAGAGGCTAGCTAATAAGCTTAATAGATTAACCAAGATAGCAGGTTGAAGCCTGGCGATCTCTCTATGGGTGCCTCTATTCTATGGCATCGGCTTAAGCCGAGTCATGTACTCATACGAAACAACAATTTTTCATTCTATTGTGCTATCGATATGATAACCAAACAATGCAATTCAATATGGTTTTCCAAAAAAGCCATGCTTACCTCTTGGTTGAGCTTTTTCTCCAGCCTTTTCTACTGCTTGTCGATTTCCTTCCAAAAACCATCCTCTACTTTTCTTTCCCACACTCTACATAAAAATGGAAATTTTCCCCTTGCATGCAGTCCGTTACTATCATTATGCCCTTTCTATCATGGTTGTCGCCGCCCCTAAATTTGAACATTCGCTTAATGATTTTGCAGGCCATGACTTTCGTGGGTCTGCCTTGGAATATATTTCATGATCTTCCAGGTTTGATTTTATTCCATATCATTTATCACTTACATTTCAAAATTCAAATTTGATTAAGAATTTAAATATATACATACACACACACATATATATATATATGTATCTAAACTAACATATATGTTTCTTTAGTCATATTAAATGGCTTCATTCACGTCTTTCATATATTTGAATAACATTCATTTATTTATGTATATATATACATATATATTTATATATAGAGAGAGGTTATATGTACAAATATATTTATATATATATCATTATATATAATATATATATATACACGGGTGTGATTATGTATTTTAAATAAAGTTGCTCATAAACAAGCTTTGAATAGAAATTTAAATCTACTAGCCATTCATTTGTAAGCATTAAAATAATTCACATTGGAGGAAAATTTATTTTTCTTGTATATTCAAGTCATTCAAATGCAAGTTATCACACTACTTGTGGTTTGTGCACCTAGATTCCAATTGTCTTACTATTCGATCTGGCTAAACAATCCTACTTCAACCGAGTACTCATCCTTTATCCTATCACAATGCTACTGCATATTCTTGCAATTTGATCAATAACGTTCAATCCTTGATGACATATATATAAAAAATAATTTTGAGATTTTCATAAAGTCAACATTAGTCAACTCATCATATTCAACATACTATGTCATAGAAAAACGGCCCCTTGTCATTTTCATGGCCTTTTAGGTCTTCTTTCATGATGTTTGATCTATTTTGCTCTATTTTAATGTTGTAACATGGCTTGAACATGTATATTTAGGTACTAAAATTCAAATAATGACATCTTGTGAAGGTGTTGTGAAGTGTTGTAAAACATTTCTACACTCTTCTAGACTCCATTTATTACAATTCACCTAAAAGTCACCTTTTCATCACTTATCAAGTCCTATTTTGACGTGTTGTAAAGTCTTGTAACAAGATTTCAAGCTTTTCTAGGCATAACTTCCCTATTTATCCATTTCTTATGCTGTATTTGACCCCTTTATACCCTTATATGATTTAATTAAGTGCATTTTTTAATGTAAACCTGACATAAAATATTATATATGATTTAATTTCTGACACCCATTTTCAAGTCCTAGATGGGACCCATTCTCCATGGGTGGTGAATGAGTCCCCCCTTGGCTCGAAATTAAAAAAAAAATCAAAATTCCTTTTGGTTTTTTATTCAAATCACTTGATGTTGGCCTGTGATGAGGTATGGATGGGTTACTATGGCACAAGATTGTATAAATAAGTGTTTCCTCCATTTTAGCCCCCATTCATCAAGGAATAAATAGACTATTTCGACCAAGCATTCAGCCTCTAGCATCCTGGTAATCAAGCATTTTAGACATCCATTCCTACGCATATCTTTAATTTTCATCCCAATAGAGAGTTTGGTAAAGTTGATATCATTTGCATGTTAGGTATGCAAAGAGGATCGCATTTTTCAAAATTCTTAATATTATGGTACTATGGATAACTGACACCATACCAAAATTAATGAAATGAAAGGGTTTTGAGGGAGATTCTCGAACTTTCCAAGAAATATAAATTATGATTTAATTTGAATTTAATAATTAATTATTATTCATTTTCTATTAAATTATGACTAAAGTCTTGTCGATAGGTTGATTAGAAAACATCTATAACTTTCAAAGCGGTATCATATTTTGAATCCAAAACATGCGTCACATTCTATACTTCACATACTATAGGATTAAAAAGAAAATTAAATTTCCTTGAAGTTTTTTACCAGTTAAGGTGAATTGAGACTGAGGATGAGTTTTTATATTTTCTAAAAGTTGTAATAAAAAATTCATAGTAATTATTTACTTGGGGAAAAAAATTACAAAAAATATGAATCACATCACGGACATCTTCTACTTATATATAAAATCTTATAAAGAATATTATCATTTTATTGTAGTTCTGATGAGTCAGAATGGACACCTGCTATTTATTTTTCCACAGAAATTTAGTACCCTCTTGCATTGAAATTTCAAATTTTCACCAAATAGATTTTATTTATTTTTAAATAAACCTAGTATTTTAGAAACTACATTCAATTTTCTACAAATTCTATTCTTACATATTTTTGAAATAATATAGATAACTTATTCAAATATTTATGTCAAGTTTCCTAACACTAATTTTTCTGAATTTTTTGCCACTTAAGGGCTTGTTTTTTGCACGATGATCTTGCACATACCCTGTTATTTTTTTATCATTCTCTTGCATTTCATTATTTCATTAAGGGTTTGATTAACAAAGTGGGGTTCTTGACCAAGGCAAACCCCTATTTGCTAACCCTCAACCATTTCCCCCCTCTTGCTTGTGTATTTGCAAATTCTTGTATGTAGATTTAACAAGCATTTAGGTGATTGAAGATTTCTCAACAAGTCAACTAGGTGCTTCAATTCAAATAAATCATTTTTAAGCATGGAGAAGGTTTTATGTCCATTTCCTATAGAATTGACTTTGGTAACTCGACAAGCAAACATTTCAAGATCTGGTACATTGCAGAGTTGTCTCCTAATTTCTCATAATTTTGGGAGAGGACTGATTCACCAGTAGTGGCGAATGAGTTCCACCTTAGGACTAAAAATCTAGGTTTTGTCAAATTTCAGATCCCAATAGTCTGAAATTGATTTTGGATAGTTTTCACTAGTAGCAAGACTAATTTGCTAGCCTAGGTGAATGAGTCCCACTGTTGATTTTCAATGATTTCAAATATCATTTATACAATTCTAGATTCCTCAAATATTGCCCAAGTGCACTATATTTTAGCATTTCTCCTTTTGTTTTGCATCTATTCATCTTTTAGATCATTATTTGCATATTACAGTGTGTTTTCAATCATAGCATAAATCTTAGTTTTTCATTCATAATCAATCTTTTAGATCACTTAATTGCACTTAATTCACTTCATTTAGCTTAGATAACATCACACTTAACATAATTTGAATGAACCCCTTATAATTTTTTTCCCTACCTCTCTCCTTTTAGGTGAAAAACCCTAGAAGAGTTAGAGAAGTGCATGGTGAGAAACATCTATGGTTCATTTTGGTGAACCTACATTTTGAACACTTTGCATTTCTAATTTAATTTGCGTAGTGCATCCTAGATTACATTTGGATTAACATTCAATTAGGATATTGTTTTGTTTTCGTATTCTAGAACTTCTCATATTGCATTAGCAAAAGCTTTGTTTAGATTTCAATTTGCATTGCATAATCATTGGAAAATTTGAGAAATTGCATTTTTCATCCTTAATTGCATTCTAAAAAGCATTAGCATCATTTTAAACTTTTTGAAAAACACAAAAAAAATATAATACTGGGACTCATTTGCCACCCTGGGTGAATCAGTCCCTCTGCACTTTTTACACAACATTTATTGTATCTTTCTTGTATTTTCCTGCATTACAGTTTCATGTTCTTGCATTCTATTTAAATTTCCATAACCTCTATTTTTAATCACTTATTGGATCTTAGTTTACTTGCATCATAGCATTTTCTTTCAATAAATTCTAGAATTCCTATTGGTATAATTAATTATTAATTATATTTTGCATAAGTTTACTTAGGATTTATTTAATTCCTAAGTTATAGGTTTTATCCTTATCTTATCGAGCTATCTTGTTGCTCAAGATAAGATTAGGTTTATGCATCTTTTCTTTTATAAAGAAAATTATCTCTTGTATTACTTTGTACTTCAAATATATTAATTTGCACATCTTTTGCAAATCTTTGCTTTTTCATTTTTATCTTCTGTGGAAGGTGATTTTTCTAGTTTGCAATTAGATTTTGGTTTCTAACATGGTATCAGAGCGCTGGAAAAAGTCATAAATGACTTTTGATTTATTCATTTTCATCACCATTTGCCAGATCTGTGAGGGTTTCTAGCTTCGATGATTTTTTAATAGATCTAGAGTCCACCTAATTTTCAGCGAGAGCACTTTAGGCCCAAATGGACCTACATTTGTTCGATTCGAATTTCCAAAACCCCAATTTCCATATAAAACTTGTTCGGTTGGACATGAGTCATCGGATAGGCAAAATTTTTTTTTTTGCCTAAAAGAATATAGCTACAAGCACAATTTTTGAGGCTCATTTTTTGAAAAAAATTAAAAAGAAACCAATGTTTTATTGCACCACTAGTACAAATAGGCAGTGCTGCCGTTGTACCACCCGACAACCACTGCCGCAACATCGGGCCACCACCACCACTGGCAGACTCCACCAAACTACCACGGGCATGCTGCTAGCCCCTGCTGGTTTATACCTGAAGCACGTGGTTGCATGAAGAACCGCGGGCTCTGCCCAACTCCAGCCCCCACTAGGACTTCTAGCCCCTGCCTTAGTCATATGGATGACCGGACGCTCTGCTGATAGACCCTGCCTTTCAGCCCCTGGTCCACCCAGGTAACCAGGGGCCTTTTTTTAGCCCCTGAGGGCTTCTAGGGGCGAAATCGGAGCTTTTTGGACAACTTTCACGGAAACGGGCATATCTTCGGCATACGACGTCCTTTTTTTGCAAACGAGATATCATCATAAAGCTATTTCGACACTCTACACAATTAGACTAGTCTAGTTTTTTGGTTTTTTCTACCTCGGAAGTCAGATGTTTCTGTTTTCACTCTAAGACGCATATCTTTTGACTTGCTTATCCGTTTTTCATGATTTTCACGGAATTGGAAAGATGGTTTTGGCCTCTATGCAGATCTAAGGTCACTCATAGAATATTTGTACCTTATTTTATGCATGTAGTCTTTTTGGTTTCATGTGCTAGGTTTGCGTCTTCGCTTATGTTTTTGTAGTTTTGTAGTTTTTCCTTCTACAATCATTGGGTATTGTAATAACAAACTGATATAAAGTTCCATTAAGGGGGGTTCTTGCATCCATTATTCATGTTGGTGATAACTCACATGAGTTTGTCTGGTTTCCTGTTGTCTCCTTTTAGCTTCCTTCTTGTTTAGCTAGACACATCTTTGGTTTGCTTCAGTTCACACTTCACAATGGGATTTTATAGTTCTTGATTCACATTGGTTGAGATCTTTCTCATTTGAAGGCCATTTTTTTATGGTTAAAGTTCTAGAATCTTGATGGTTCTCATCCTATGGGCAGTTTTAGTTTTAGTTTGGCATTGGATTCGAGAGACACAACTTCCAGATTTGTCATCATTATGGGTCCATTCATCCTTTCATCTACTATTGCTTACATATTCTAGGGTTAATCTAGTATGTGAGTTTCTAGTGTTCCTTGGCATCGGTTCTGCTATTGCATTTGTGATTCTAATATGCTATTTTTCAAACAGAAGTATCTTTCCTTGCTTGTCAGATTTGGGGTTCCAATGTTGCTTCATCAGAGTTCTTCCTATGCTTCTTCGCAGTAGTTCATCTCTCTGAGGGGGGGTTTTCCCATTGGTTTTTCTCTCTCTTTGCATTTTTACATGAGTACCTGATCAGGCCTTGTTGTCGAGACTCATATTTGCATAATAATCTACTTCTCCCTAAGTTGCACTTATGGGGGGATGTTGGTGTAATTAATTATTAATTACACTTTGCATAAGTTTACTTAGGCTTTATTTAATTCCTAAGTTATAGGTTTTATCCTTATCTTATCGAGCTATCTTGTTGCTCAAGATAAGATTAGGTTTATGCATCTTTTCTTTTATAAAGAAAAATCTCTTTTATTATTTTGTACTTCGAATATATTAAGTTGCACATCTTTTGTAAATCTCTACTTTTTCATTTTTCTCTTCTGTGGAAGTTGATTTTTCTTATTTACAATCAGATCTTGGTTTCTAACAATTCCCTAAAATCTTTGGTATACATGTCCAATTGTACCTTTGCCTATGACCCTAATGACCTTGAACTCCCACATGCTCCTTCAACTCCTCCTCATGAAGTAAACATCATTAGAGAAGATGATGATAGCATAAACGAGTCTTACAATAAATTCCTTAATAACCTAGAAGACAATGTAACCTTCTATCCATCCATGAAGTCACAAGATCTTCCTACTGTTGCACCTCCTGATCACTTTGCATACTTACATCCTGAAATAAATGAAGGACCTAAGGTTCTTCCCTCAAGTGGACCTAGTTCCTCTAAACAAACACACTCACGACCATTTTATGATCACAAAGTAACAAACACTCCCATAAATATTGAAGAAACATATGGAAATGGCTTTACTATTCTAAGTAAACAAGGCTATGAAATAACACATAAACATGAAATTCATTAAATCCTTAAACAAAAAAAAATAGAAGAAAACACAACATGATGAGGATATCAAGATCCTCCTCATCCTGAGGGACCTCACTTTAAATATTGGAAACTTTGGGATAATAGTACAATGATGTTTGATGCTCCTCTTGACTTGAAAATTCTCCTTCCACATGAGCAACCATTATCCTCTTCTAATGACAAGGATGTTAGGATCCCCATGGGTCCTCTTCCTCCTTCTATTCATGAACAAGGAGAATATAGCAAATGAAAAAGACCTTACAAATTGAAGAAACTCAAGTTTCCTACACATCCTCCACCTAAATGTGAAAGGAGACTTCAATTTCTTTAAAAAAAAGGTATTATACTTTTATCACCTATGAATAGGTTGGTTATTCACCCTAAAGATTCTAACATACCATTTTGCAAACATCATCGTATTCTTGGCCATTGAACCAAAGAGTGTCAGAAATTGAAGGACATACTGGACAAGTATAACTTCACTGATACCAATTGTTTTCCCATCATACCTTAAACAATCAAATCCCTTCATTATACCATAGTTGTAAAATTCCCTATTCTCACTATCGCATGATCCTTTCCCATCACCCACCTCAGCTCATTCTTGCCTTTACACTTTGTGGGGGGCAAGAAGTTAGCCTTGTCCTTGTAATGCATTTTCCTTTGTCTATTAAGTATGTTATTCCTTTTCCGTTTAACCATTTAAGACTATGAAACCAATAACTTAGTTAATGGTTGGCTTCCATTTGCATTAATTGCTCCTTTTTTGTTTTTATTTTATGTGTGTATCGTGTTCCCCCATCAAGTGTGTTTGGTGTTCCCTCTCTTCGTACACTTCTATTTGTAACTCTATTCTTCTATATATTTTGCATTGTATTTTTCACTTTTTTTTTGTGTTCTCCTTTTGGGGATGATGCAAAGTGTATAGATTCCCTATATCTCTTCCATGTTGACCCAAATGGTCCTTTTACTTTTTTTACTTTTTGTTTTGTGCTTCCCTTTTGGGGATGACACAAGGCATTGAGATTGAAATGTCTCCTTCATGTTGACCCAAAAGATTTTTCTTTTTTGTTGACTTCACTTGTGTTTTTCTTTTGGGGATTATGGAAAGAATTGAGACCACAATGTCTCTTCCATGTTGACCCAAAAAAAAAATTATTTCCCTTTTGTTTTAGCTCTCTTTGTGTCATTCTTCCAGTTCTATGTGCTTTGGGGAATGATGATAGTTTTGAGCTCTTTCATAAACACATTGCAGCAATGAACATACTGACCCCAAATCCATAGATACATTATGTGTTTGGTGTGCTCTTTTTTGGGGGAAAACTCCCTTTCTTTTCTTTGTACATGATGTAGCCTCACTCAGAAACATATGACTTTGCATAGGGCTTTCCAAGTTGGCTCTCATGTCTTGTTTTATTTTTGTCATTTTCTTCCCTTTGCTACTTTAAAGTAATTGCTCACAAAATTATGTGTAGCAATTCCTTTAAAGTGGCGGGAATACATTACCATTAATTCATTCATATTCTTAGTTCCTAGTGTAACCTTGTCATTTATATGATGCATTCGTCACTTTTTGGATGACATTGGATGTGATGTCCTTCATAAGTGTGATCTATCTTAGCATATTACATTCCTCATGGTGGCTTGATGTGATGCACTGCATCCCCTAAGTTGTGAATATACTATTCTTTGATTGGATCCCTCTTGGAGATATTAGACACAATGTTCCCTAAGTGACTGACCTTGCATGCACTTAACAAGACTCCTCTGAACATCTTTTACATTTTACATTTTTGCATTTTTATTTTACATTTTTCATTTTTGCCACCTTGCATAACACAACTTGCATGCCTATGGTACCTACCTTTTTGTTCAAGAATTCTAAGCATATAGAGCTTTTCTTGTCTCATGAAGCATGGATCGACATTTTCCTTTGTGGTGCCTTGTTAAAGTTATCAGGAGGTATAACTTTAATATGGTTAAGCTGGAAGCCCATATAGTGGCACAAATTTTCCCCATAGCCACCTTTATGTTTGTGAGTGCATACCAACTAGCGTATCTATCTCTCCTTTTGGGCCTTCTCACCTCATAGATAGCCAAAAGTTTCATGGCCCCAGAGTGAGTATACTTGAGCCTTCTCACTTGGTGGACTACCATGAGTTATGTCACCCCAGAGTGAGTATGCATTTTCCTTTTCTCACAATCAACCTAGATCTAATCCACAACTAGTTAGACAGATGATTGAAGCTTCATCTAATTCTCTCATCTCAACACTAGTGTGTTCCTTTGTTCTTATGCTTAGTTTTCCATGGGATCTTCATCCTAGGGGCTTGATCATGTCTCTTGATTGTTGTTATTCCATCTTGCTAACGTAAGTACATCTGACCCCTCCTTTGATGTTTGTGGCTACTTTAGTGTGAGTTTGATCCAGGTTCATCCTCTCACTAAAGTGGGGGATAAATGTGTCATAGAAAAATGGCCCCTTGTCATTTTCATGGCCTTTTAGGTCTTGTTTCATGATGTTTGATCTATTTTGCTCTATTTTAATGTTGTAACATGGCTTGAACATGCAAGTTTAGGTACTAAAATTCAAATAATGATGTCTTGTGAAGGTGTTGTGAAGTGTTGTAAAACATTTCTACACTCTTCTAGACTCTATTCAATACAATTCACCTAAAAATCACCTTTTCATCACTTATCACTTGTCCTATTTTGAAGTGTTGTAAAGTCTTGTAACAAGCTTTCATGCTTTTTTAGGCATAACTTCACTATTTATCCCTTTCTTATGCTTTATTTGACCCCTTTATACCCTTATATGATTTAATTAAGTTTATTTTTTAATGTAAACCCAACAAACAATATTAAATATGATTTAATTTCTGACAACCATTTTTAGGTCCTTGGTGGGACCCATTCACCATGGGTGGTGAATGAGTCCCCCTATGCTCCAAATTAAAAACAAAATCAAAATTCCTTTTGGGTTTTTATTCAAAATCACTTGAATTTCTACCTTTGATGAGGTATGAATGGGTTACTAAAGCACAAGATTTTATAAATAAGTGTTTCTACATCCATTCTAACCCCCATTCATCAAGTTCACTCATTCACCTATTCATTCAAGCATTCAAGCATCTTACAACATCAAATCAAGCACACATCAAGCATTTTGGAGCATCCATTGACAAATATTTAGATTTTCATCAACAAGGGTTTGGTAAGTTGATAGAATTTGCATGCTATTTGTTTATCATTCTCTTTCATTTCATTATTTCATTAAGGGTTTGATTACCAAAGTGGGGTTTGACCAAGGAAAACCCCTATTTGCTAACCCTCAACCATTTTTCCCCTCTTGCATGTGTGTTTGTAGATTCTTGTATGTAGATTTAACAAGGATTTATGTGATTGAAGATTGGTCAACAAGTAAAATAGGTGCTTCAAGTCAAATCAATCATTTTTCAAGCTTGGAGAAGGTTTTCTATCCATTTCCTATAGAATTGACTTCGACAACCCGACAAGCAGACATTTCCAAATCTGGTGTTGTAGAGTTGTCCCCTAATTTCTCAAAAATTTAGGAGAGAACTTATTCACCACTAGTGGTGAATGAGTCCCACCTTAGGACTAAAAATATAGGTTTTGTCAGATTCTAGATCCCAAGAGTCAGAAATTGATTCTTGATAGTTTTCACCACTAGCACCCTAGGTGAATGAGTCCCACTGTTGCTTTTCAGTGATTTCAAACAACATTTAGAAAATTCTAGATTCCTCAAATTTTTCCCAAGTGCACTCTTCTTCATTCTTTCTCCTTTTGTTTTGCATCTATTCATCTTTTAGTTCATTGTTTGCATATCACAGTGTGTTTTCAAATCATAGCTTAAATCTTAGTTTTGCATTCATAATAAATCTTTTATATCACTTAATTGCACTTAATTCACTTCATTTAGCTTAGATAACATCACACAACATAATTCAAATGAACCCCTTAGAATTTTTGGCCCTACCTCTCTCCTTTTAGGTGAAAAACCCTAGAAGAGTTAGAGAAGTGCATGGTGCCAAAAATTTATGGTTCACATATGAATATTCCAAAATCTCCATTTAATATTTAAGTAAATTTAATCAAAAATTCAATTTTCTGTATTTAAATAATATATAATGAAATTGGGTTATGACATCCTTCCCCTCTTGGAAGAGACATCATCTCGATGTCTAGTAGGTCAAAATGAATGAAATCACATTGGACTTGACCATTTATGTCTATTTCAACATCTCATGAAATATATGTCTATTTCAAGATCATCTCAAAATATATGTATGTTTCAACATCTCATGAAATATATGTCTAGTTCAACATCATTTTAAAATATATGTCTGTTTCAACATCTCATGTAATATATGTCGATTTCAACATCATTTTAAAATATATGTCTATTTCAACATCTCATGAAATACACATGTATATTTCAACATCATTTCCAAAATATATGTCTATTTCAACATCTCATGAAATATATGTCTATTTCAACATCTCAAAATTTTAAAGCATGAAATATCATAGTATCTCAAACCAAAAGATATATCAAACAAGATTATTTTCTCTTTCAAGAAAGTAGATGTGGAAAGGAGTGTTTTATTCCTTCTGCATCCTCCCATGTTGCACTGTCCTCTGAATACTAGTCCAATTGGACCTTAAATTGTGTGATTTCTGTGTTCTACAACTTAATGTTGTGCCTATCCAACATTCTAATGGGCTCCACTAGCACCACTCTTGGATCCTGTACCTACAAATATTTCCAATCAAGTACATGAGTCACATAAGGGTGATATGGATTAAGCAAAGAAACATGAAACACATTAAATGAAGTTGAGCCAGAGAAGGTGGTAGATCTAGTCTATAAGCAACTGGGTTAATCACTTCCAGGACTACAAATGGTCCCACGTATCTTGGGGCCAACATGGAAGACTTTCCAAAAGCAACTGATATTTGATGAGGTTTAACTCTCAAGAAAACCTTGTGTCCTGTTGCGAATTGCCTCTAAGTTCTGCTCTTATTAGCATAACTCTTTTGTCAGTCTACCGCCTCTTTCAATCTACTCTGAATGACCCACATTTTTTCTTCCATTTCCATAAGAATTTATGGTCTTTTGTGATTTTTTCCTCCAATTTATCCTAACTGATGGGGGTACGAAACTTTTTCCCATACAAGGCCTCAAAACAGTGTCATGCCTAAGGAAGTATGATAAAAGTTATTGTACGAAAATTCCACCAAAAGAAAATATTATTCCCACCTATACTGTTGGTCTATACAATACATTTAGAGGAGGTCTTCGACTACCTAGTTCCCCCTCTCTATCTTCCTATTAGTCTGGGGATGATAAGCCAAGCTGAAAATAAATTTAGTCCCCAATTCCGCATTCAAGGTTTTCCAAAACCTTGAGGTCATCCATGTGTCCCTATCAAAAATGAGTCTTTAGAACTCCATGCAAATGGAAAATATCCTATTCCAATTTATTTTCCAAGTTCAATGATCCATCCTTAAGATTTCCCAAAATGAAATGTGTAACCTTTGTCAACTTATCAATCACAACCAAGATGACATCATTCTGATTCTTGCTTAAAGG
Organism: Sequoia sempervirens; assembly: GCA_007258455.2. Taxonomy (NCBI): domain Eukaryota; kingdom Viridiplantae; phylum Streptophyta; class Pinopsida; order Cupressales; family Cupressaceae; genus Sequoia; species Sequoia sempervirens. The sequence continues at coordinate 156,964,075 of VDFB02256132.1, read as the reverse complement.
AAACCCTTGTATGAAGTCCACATTGATCACCTACCACTTATACTCAGGTATGTCATGGGGATATAATAACCTAGATGGGGGTGCATGCTTAGCCTTGACTCGCTGACACTTCAAGCATCTGGCTATGTACACTACATCCATCTTGAGTTTAGGACAAAAATGAAAATTCTTACAACTTCGTGATCAGGTTAGATACACTGTGGTTTCTCGAGTAAGGTGCATTTTGAACTTCTTCCAAAACCAACTTTCTTAGCTCTCTAGCATCTAGAATATATATTCTCCTCTGGTACCTCAAAATACCATCTGGTTTGATCTTGTACCCATCAAGCCGATGGTCAGAAGGATTTTCTTCTAGGGCATTCCTCACTCTTTCATAGTGCTCATCCCTAGGCAGCTTCTAAATTACTTGTTTCCTCAAATTAGACCTTTTTGAGATCATGGCTATCATATGTCTTCATCTAGTGAGAGCATTAACCACTCTATTCTCTTTACCTTTTATGTATTCAATTCCAAAGTAATATTCACTAAGGAATTTTAGGCACCTTCTCTATTGTAAATTAAGGTTTGGCTAGGTAAATATATATCTCAACCCCAAGTGGTTTGTCTTGAGTTGAAATGGATTTCCCAAAGGTAATGCCTCCACATCTGTAGGGAATGAACTATGGATACCAAATCCAAATCATGAGGTGCATAGTTCACTTCATGTTGCTTGAGATTCCTTGATTCATATGCCACCACTTGTCCATCTTGCATTAACACTACTCCCAATCCCTCTATAAAGGCATGCATAATTACTATGAATCTCCTATTGGGATCGGGAATAGCTAGTACTAGTGCTTTCATAAGCCTTTCCTTTAGGAGTTGGAATGCCTGTTCGCATTTTTTGGTCCATAAAACTCTAGAATTTTGACACATTTTGTGGCACTGGCCATTCCATAATTTCCTTGATCTTTTCAGGGTCTACAAAGACTCCTTCAACTAAATTTATATGTTCCAAGTAGTGCACTTAGTCCTGATAAAAGGAACACTTGGACAACTTACCAAAGAGTTTCCTTTCTCTCAATCATTGAAAAACTATTCTCAAATGTCTATCATTCTCTTTGAAATTCTTTGAGTAGACTAAGATTTCATCAATGAATATGAAGAGAAATTCATCCAAGGAATCCCTAAACAGACTATTCATAAGATTCATGAAGGATGTTGGTGCATTAGTTAAGCCAAAAGGTCCCACTGTGAACTCATACTATCCATATCGAATTTTGAATGCGGTCTTCAAAATATCTCCTTCCTTGAACTAAGATCAATTTTGGAGAACACCATTGCTCCCTTCATCTAGTTAAGCAATTCATCAATCCTAAAAATTTGATACTAGTTCTTGATGGTAACCTTGTTCAACATTCAATAATCTATACATAGTTGCAAAGTTCCATCTTTCTTTTTCACAAAAATAATTAGTTCTCCCCAAGGAGACACACTAGGTCTTATGAGTCCCTTGTTTAGCAATTCCATTAGGTGCTCCTTCAACTCATATAGTTTTTTAGTGGTCATTCGATAAGGTGCCTTGGATTGAGGCTCAACTCCTAGAACTATTGATTTAAAAATAAAATTATGACTTCAGAGGAAATTTCATAAGTTCCTCAAGGAATATGTCCCAGAACTCCTTGAGAATAGAATAGTCATCTAAATATGGCTCCTTGCTATCAAGATTTCTAACATGCACTACATTAATTGTGCATCCCTTTCAATGAGCTTTCTTGAGTTGCATATTAGAAATCTTTCTAAGCTCTAAGGATCCCTCAATTCCACAAACATCCACTGGGTTTCCAAAATCATCTAGATAGTTGACCACCTTATCCTCGCAATTCACTAAAGCTTTATGCTCAAATAACCAATTTATTCCAAAAATAACATCATATGAGCCTAAGGGTGCCACATACAAGTTAACCTGGGTTTGGAAGGTTGGAAGTTCTAACTCACTATGAAAGAGATAGGTATCTACCCTCCGCTCTACTAGATTTCCATACTAGATTGTCCATGACTTTTCCATGTACCTCGGTCTAATGGATACCTTAGATATTATTCAAATATCTACAAAACATTTAGTATCTCCAATATCAATTAAGATAGAGATAGTTTGGCCATAGATCTTACATGTTAGCTGAATTGACAAAGCCTGGTAATCTTCCTACCTATTATCCACTACTGTGTGGATCTAGTGAGTTTGCTAATAGCTTCCTTCCCTTTAGTTCTTTGATCGCTGAGGACAATTCAAGGCATTATGATCACCCTGATAGGTATAACATCCATCACGAGGCCCCTTGTGACCTCCTATCTTGTCCTCCTTAAATCCTTTCTACTCACAGTCATCCTTGGCCTTACCCTGATTTTCTTTCTTATTCCTTCCACCATTACCATCATCACCATTTTTATGCATTTCACTTCCCCTCTTCAGGTTAAGAATATTTTCTTTCCATATCGAGAATTAGAACCTAAATCGCTATAGAGATTGGACAACTATTGCAGCTTTTGTTCTTGTTTGGTGATGTTTTGAAAAACTTCATACATGGTTTTAGGTTTGTGCATATCCACCTTGGCTCCTATGTGGATTCCGAGTCCCATTATAAATTTCTTAATATGGAACCATTCATCCCCATGATAGTAAGGCACATACTTAAAAAAAAAAATTAACTTTTCCCAATGCTGAATCATAATCATATTTCCCTAGGTTAAGTTTTGAAACTCTATCATTTTCTTGTCAAAGAAAAAATGTGGTAGCCATCTCTTCCTAAAATACTAGAGGAAGGGTCCCCAAGTGATCTCAGTAGGTTATAGGTTTTTTTGTAACTTCTCATTATCCCACCAAGTTTTTGCTTCACTTGAGAGCTAGTACATAGCCCATGTTTCCTTAGTCTATTTAGAAAGGTTATAGAGCACAAAGTATTTTTCCATTTCTATAATCAAAGCCTCAGCTCCTATTCCAATGTCCTTGCCATCAAACTTGGGTTGTGCTACTCTTTTGAGGTCTTTCCCAAGATCTTGCTTAATTCACCTTTGTGAACCTACCCCTGGACCACCGTCTCCTTGATTTCCTTATGCATTCCTATTGTCTCAGTCCTCGCGTGCCACTCAAACTTCTTGTTCAATAAGTTCCATGTGAGACTTTTCCTAGTTTAGAACCTCCAATATTTGTTCCAATCTCTTGTTTGGTCCATTATTAGAACCACTACCACCCCCATCTTTCCTAGTGGTCACCATGGCATCCCACACTTATCCTGCAACATAGTCACATTCATCTCATCTCAACACAAGGTTCTAGGAATAAGCGTTCCTATGTTACATCCTAAAATTGTGCATACATCCCTAACATAGGATACATACACATTCATGCAAAATAAACACATTCTAAAGTCTTCCATTGATCACACCAAAAAGGATTAAATTTTATTTATATTTATGGTGAGTCAATAGACCCTTATTTACAATATGCTTGCGGTTACATCATTCTAATTTCTTGGTGTCAGTTAGAGGACATTCCTCTGGGTCATCATTCAAATTTACATCCAGTTTCACAAATGAGGATGGTTGAGCATGTAGTCCCTCCTTTTCCTCTTTAGTCAACAAGGGTATGTTGCGTCCACACCCTAAAGGCCAATCCCAGATTGCGAAAGGCTTGTTGATTTTAGGTGTTTGCTTCTCCTCAATCTTCAAGCCTCTCTCTAGTTGAGTAATGTTAAGCTTTTGCTAGAGTTTCATCGTCATTGGGAATCTTTGATGGAACCTCTACCTTGGAATTTTCTTGCTTTACGTCATTCTTATGTGGGGTTCTAACAGTTTTCCCTTTCCTTCATCCTGCCTTTGATCTTCCCATTCCTACATTCAATTTAGGTTTGGTCAATTCTCAGGACTTCTAGTTTTGGGTCAAGGGTCAACTACCCTAGTCAACTATGGTAGATTCACAAAGGCCTAGAGTTGAACCCTAAGCTTCAATACCAAATGTAATAACCTATATCTAATTATTCCTTATTTAATAATTATTGTAAATGAGACAAGAATATACTCCAAAATTAGAGTGACATAACTAGTGGCTAAATTCAATTATAGCTACACATGTCCATTTAAAAGAGTCAAAGATTATTATATTCTCTTCAACAATAAAATTACAATATAATGTTCACTTGGTACCTAAGCCATACTATCATTTCAAGGTACATTTCTCATCAAGTACTTAAATTATAGTTACATGAAGTTACAACATAGACTATACTCGTCTGGTGAACATTAAGGTTCTTCTTCATTGCTTGACTCCACTGGTGGACGAGAACATGAAGAAGAACCTTAATGTTCACCAGACTAGTATAGTCTATGTTGTAACTTGGTGTAACTATCATTTAAGTACTTGATGAGAAATGCACCTTGAAATGATATTATGGCCTTGGTGCCAAGTGAACATTATATTTTAATCTTACTTTTGAAGAGAATATAAGAATTTTTTACTCTTTTAAATGGAAGTGTGCAACTATAATTAAATTTAGCCACTATTTATGTCACTCTAATTTTGGAGTATATTCTTGTGTTATTTACAATAATGATTAAATAAGGAATAATTAGAAATAGGTTATTACATTTATCATTATATATATATATACGACTGTGATTGTTTATTTTAAATAAAATCACTCATATACAAGCTTTGAAGAGACATTTAAATCTACTAGCCATTCATTTGTAAGCATTAAAATAATTCATATTAGAGGAATTTTTTTTTTCTTGTATATGCAAGTCAGTCAAATGCAAGTTATCATGCTGCTTGTGGTGTGTGCACCCAGATTCCAACTAGCTTATCATTGAATACAGATAAAAAAATCCTACTTCAACAGAGTTCTCATCCTTCATCCTATCACCCTGCTATTGCACATTCTTGCAAATTTATAAATAACGTTCAATCCTTGATGGCATATATATAAAAAATATATTTTGGATTCTCATAAATTCAACATTAGTCAACTCATCATATTCAATATACAAATATTCCAAAATATCCATTTAATATTTACTTGAATTTCATCAACAATTCAATTTTTTGTATTTAAATAATATATAATAAAATTGGGTTATGACATAAAGAGGGATGGAGAGGTAAATAAGGAGCAACTGAGAGACCTAGAGAGGGTATACATAAAGAGGTGAGAAGGAGATAGAGGTGAGAGATAGAAGAGAAGGGGAGAGAAAGGGAAGTATTGGTAGAGTAGTAAGAAGGGATGGAGGGAGTTAGAGGCATAGGGAGGGAGGAGTTATAGAGGTGATGAATTAGAGAGTGGAGGGAAATTAAAGAGGATAGAGAGAATACCAAAGAGGTGGAGATGGCTAAGGAGGGATGGAGAGGCAGAAAATAAGTGACTAATAGACCTAGAGAGGGTAGAGGTAAAGAGGTGAGGAGATAGAGGTGAGAGATAGAAGAGAGGGAGAGAGAAAGGGGGTATTGGCAGAGGAGTGAGAAGGAATGGAGGGAGAGGTAGACATGGATGGAGTGAGAAGCATAGAGGAGTTAGAGAGTTGATGGGATATAGAGGTGAGGGATATTGGGGTAAAAGTATAAGTATGTGTCACACTTTAATATAGGAAACGACCAACATTGATCCAACTTTTAAACTTGAATCACTAAGAAGTGGCATATATGTTTTGAATTTTGAAATGTTGTAAACTTTATAAAATGTGTATTTTTTAGTATATTTTATGTTTGTATTTTTTAGAAAATAAAAAAACTATTTGAATATAGTTTTTTTTATAAATTGACACTATAATTTAGTTGTTGATAAAATGCTGAAAAATGAAGTTACATGAAATGCCTATCTTATATAGCAATTTTTTTTTTCCTTCAATTTTTTTGTGTGTATTTATAACTTGAAACTTTAGTGCAAGGATATATTTTTAAATAATTAATAAAATGTGTTTGTATTAAAACATAGTTGTTTCCATTTGACATTAAATTTTATATTAACTATTTGTCTAAAATTAAAAAAAAATTAAACCATCTTGATATAGATTCTTTTATCTAGTGCGCCATATTTTTTTATAATTTTTTAATAAGTTTTAGTATTTTTCTTGGCATGGTAATCAACCTAATATTTTTATGTTGATAGCCTACTTTTAGTAAAAATAAAAAAGAAAATATAAATAATAATTTTACAAAAAAAATTATCTGCCACAAGCTTTACAATTTAATTTATGATTGTAGTTGTTGAGCTATATTTTATAGGAGATTAGGTCTAATCATTGGTTTGGAGGTAGTCATATAAATAATTGGCAATCATTTGTTTAAAGATAGTCACATAAATAATAACTATTGGTTTAAACGTTGCCATCTAAACAATAGATAATCATTGATGAATAAAGGAAATCATGTAAATAGGTGGTGTGTACCAAGACAGTCATGTAAATAGATAACTATTGGCTTAAGCATAGTCATGTAAACAATCTTCCAATGTGTTGTTAGTACATTGTTGTAGCATTGTAAATTGTCACCCTTAACAATTTCACACTATGTTTTTCTCCCTTTTAAGCTATTAGACCTAATTAAGCACTTAATTTCCAAAAAGCACAAAACAAATACTCACACTTAATACTTGGGCAGGTGCATGAAGATGAGTAGCCAATTTGTGGCCAATTTACTTTTTCATCCTGAAATAGCAAAAATGTGAGCGCGTTATAGTAAAATGCACTCGCATTATGGCTTGGTAATGACTGATCCTAGGATTGGTCATTACCAAGCCATAACACGAGCACATTATAACACGCTCATGTTATGGTTTCAATTTCAAAAAATGCGCACATTTTGAGTTCAAAAAATGCGCACATTTTTAGTTCAAAAATTGCACACATTTTGAGTTCAAAAAATGTGCATTTTTTGAAATAAAAAAAAAGATTTCCAAAATGCGTGCGCATTATAATGCGCTTGCATTTTGGTCTACATTGAAAAAAAATTCTCTTTTTCTTGTCTCTTTCTTCTTATTATCTTTTAGGGAAACTATATACATG
>VDFB02256132.1:156932246-156956940 GCA_007258455.2 Sequoia sempervirens | reverse complement strand
ATGGGGTCTCTTAGTGATTTACATCACTAGGAGACCCCATTTTTTCAAACAAACAAGTTAGGTTGTCAATTTCACCGAATTAGCAAGCTAGTGGGCCCACTAACTTTCCAATTTGGTGAAATTGGAAATATAGTGTCCTATTTGGAAAAATGGGTCCAATAAATGGGGTCTCCTGGTAATTTACATCACAGGGAGACCCCATTTCTTGGACCCATTTTTTCAAACAAGCAAGTTAGGCTGCCAATTTCACCAAATTACCAAGCTAGTGGGCCCACTGGCTTTCCAATTTGGTGAAATGGGAGATGTAGTGGCTTGTTTGGTCCAAGAAATGGGGTAAATCACTAGGAGACCCCATTTCTTGGACTCATTTTTTCAAACAAGGAAATTTAGGTTGCCAATTTCACTGAATTGGCAACCTAGTGGGCCTACTGGCTTGCCAATTCGGTGAAATTGGCATTGTAGTGGCCTGTTTGAAAAAATGGGTCCAAGAAATGGGGTATCTTGGTGATGTACATCACCATGAGACCCCATTTCTTGAACCCAATTTTTAAAATAGGCCAAGTGATGGAGAGGCAGTGGGAGGGAGACAAAGAGAGATAGAGGGAGCAAGAGAGTGGTAGGGATTGATTGAGCAAGAGGTATGTAGAAAGTGGGAGAGGGTAGATAGAGACAATTAGAGAGGGTAGGAGAGAGGGAGTGAGAGAGAGGTTAGATGTATAGATAGAGAGAAAGGGATAGGGTTGAAGGATTAGGGTGGAGGAACTATAGGGTTGATGATTTAGGGTATTAGGTTGAGGGTATAGGGTTGACGAATTATGGTTGAGGGTAGAGGGTATTGGGTCTCTACCCTCAACCCTAATCCTTCAACCCTTAGACCCAAGAAATCTCTCTACCCTAATCCCTAAACCCTAAGAGGGAGTGGGGGAGAGAGGGAGTGATGGAAAAGTAGTGGAAGGGAGATAGAGATAGATAGATAGAGGGAGCAAGATAGAGTGGTAGTGATTTATTGAGCAAGAGGTACATAGAAAGAGGGAGAGGGTAGAAAAAGATAATTAGAGAGGGTAGGAGATATGGAGGTAGAGAGAGGTGAGATGTATAGGTAGAGAGAAAGGGATAAGGTTTGAGGGTATGGGGTTGAGGGATTAGGGTTGAAGGTAGAGGCTATTGGGTTGAGGGTAGAGGGTGGAAGGTTTAAGGGTCTAGGGTTTAGGGTTGAGGGTTGAGGATAGAGGGTAGAGGGTATAGGTTTGAGGGTATATAGTTGAAGGGTTAGGTTAAGGGTCCAATGTATATGGTATAGGGTATAGAGTTTGAGGGTTGAGGGTTGAGGGATTAATGGTTGAGGGTTGAGAATTGAGGGTTGAGGGTTTAATGTATAGGGTAGAGGGTAGAGGGTATAAGGGTTGAGGGTTTAAGGTTGAGGGTAGATGATTGAGGGTATAGGGTTGATGGATTAGGGTTTAGGGTCCAATGTATAGGGTAGAGGATATAGGGGTTGAGGGATCAGGGTTTAAGGGTAGACGGTTGAGGGTAGAGGGTTGAGGGTTGAGGGATTAAGGGTTGAGGGATTAAGTGTTGAGGGTTGAGGGTTTAGGGTTTAGGGTAGAGGGTTTAGGGTTTAGGGTTTAGGTTTGAGGGTATATGGTTGAAGGATTAGGGTTGAGGGTCTAATGTACAGGTTAGAGGGTGTAGGGGTTGAGGGATAAGGGTTTAAGGTTTGAGTGTTGAGGGTTGAGGTATTAAGGGATGAGGGTTGAGAATTGAGGGTTGAGGTTTAATGTATAGGGTAGAGGGTTTAAGGGTTTATGGTTTAATGGTTTAGGACATAGGGTTGAGGGTCCATTGTATAGGGTTGAGGGTTAAGAATTAAACCATAAACCATACACCCTCAAACCTCATCCCTATGCCCCATACCCTAAACCCTAAACATTAAACCTTGAACCCTTAACCTTGAACCCTCAACCCTATACCCAATATCCTAAACCCTAATCCCTATACCCTATACACTTAACCCTACACCCCCAACCTTTAACACTATACCTCAACCCTCAACCCTATACCTTAAACACTAAACCCTACACCTTCAACCCTAATCCCTATACCCTATACCTTCAACCTTATAACCTAAGTCCTAAACATCATCCCTCAACCCTATACTTAAACCCTAAACCCTACATTCAACCTTGTATGCTAAACCCTAAACCCCAAACCTCAATCCTAAATGCAATACCCTCAACCCTATACCCAATATTCTAAACCCTAATCCCTATGCCCTATACACTTAGCCCTATACCCTTAACCTTGAACACTATCCCTCAATGCTCAACCCTATACCTTAAACCCTAAACCCTACACCCTTAACCCTCATCTCTATACCCTACATCCTCAACCTCATACCCTAAACCCTAAACATTATCCCTCAACTCTATACATAAATAGAAAACCCTACACTCTCAATCCTTAACCATATACCTTATACCCTTAATCCTACACCCTAAACCCTAATCCCTATACCTTATACACTTAACCTCATACCCTCAACCCTGAACATTATACCTTAACCCTCAACCCTCAAACTTATACATAAATCCTAAACCCTAAACCATCAACCCTAAACCTAATATCCTCAACCCAATACCCTCAACTATATACCCAATATCCTAAACCATAATCCATATACCCTATACAATTAACCTTACACCCTCAACCCTAAACACTATCCCTCAACCCTCAACCCTATACCTTAAAACCTAAACCCTACACCCTCAACCCTCATCTCTATACCCTACCCCCTCAACCTCATACCCTAAACCATAAATGTTATCCCTCAACCCTATACTTAAATGAAAATACCTACACTCTCAAGCCTTAACCATATACCTTATACCCTTAACACTACACCCTAAACCCTAATCCCTATACCCTATACATTTAACCTCATACCCTCAACTGTGAACATTATACCTCAACCCAGAACCCTCAAAATTATACATAAATCATAAAACATAAACCATCAAACCTAAACCTAATATCCTCAACCCAGGGTGATCCCACAATAGTGGTTTACAATTTTTGGCCAAACTAGACACTGAAATATTTTTTTTTAACTAAATCTTTACTTTCAAGCACCTATAGCGGCTAAACCGTGAGGAATTTGAAGATGATGCAAACTAGAGTTTCGTGAAATTTTGTCTATAGATTATAAATATATTTGTTTCAAAAAATTTCAAATCAAATTGCACTTTTTTTCCATCTCCCTCAAAAACTAGTTTTTTTCAAAAAACAACATTTTTAAAAAGTGGCGCTCACCGTATAACACATAATTATTTTTTGATGAAGGATAAAATTCTAATTCTTTTGAATTTAGATTCATAGCTCTGATATCTAGTGCTTCCACTTGGTTAGATTTTTTTTTATTAAATATTTTTTCTTTAATCAAGTTTCAAATTCAAACCAATTATAATTCAAACATAGCATGATCGTATAACGCGTAACTCTTTTTGTGTGTATCAAAATTCAATTTTTTTATTTGTTGGATCAAGGACTTCAATATTTGGTGCACTAATATTTTTAATTTTTTTTTGAATAATATGTTATTTTTCCACATGTGCATAACAGAGAGCTTGATTTTCGGTGAAAATCCTACATTCACGAGAAATAAAAAATAAATATAATAATAAAATTAAATTTATTTAAAATTATAATTTTGGGAAGCTTATAATAAGGAATACATACTTGCAAAAAAATAAATTTAAAATGAATTTATTTGATCCACCAAAAATCAAAAGTGGTTTTTATCGAATTTTGATAGGTGTAAAGGAGACTCCATTATAGGTATGGTTTAAAACTATCAAGGTTCTATCCAAGGGGGTTTGATTTAAGGTAGTTTGATCAAACCCTCTTCAATTGGAATTTTTTAAATGGAACCTTTTAAGGCTTAAATCATTATATTTTCTAAAAATATGTTATTTCAGCAAAAATCAGTTCCTCCAAGAAATTGTAAACCAGCTTTGTAGGATCAACCCCCAATACCCTCAACTATATACCTGGAACATAGATTTTTGGCACCTACTTGCTTTCTATCACTCCTAGAGTTTTTCACCTAGAAGGAGAAAGGTGAGCCAAAAATGCTTATGTTTCAATCAAGATTAATGTTATGTATGAAGTTTTTAATACTAAATGAGATTATATGAATGTAGCTAAGCTATGAAATTGATCGAATATGAATGCAAAGATAAGATTTAAACTATGTTTGAAAACACATTATGTAATACAACAATGAACTAGAAATGAATGCAAATGAATGCAAAACTTGACAGAAATGAATGAAACTTGAAGTGTGCACCTAGAATTTTGATGGATGGAAATTGATTCTGGAATGCTGTTGATGTTGATTTTCAAGCTTGGAGGGACTCATTCACAATTCTGAGTGAATCAGTCCTAGTTCTGTAAAACTGAACCAAAGCCCATTTTAGACAAAAGGGTATCCAAAAATGTAGAAAACAAAAAACTGACCCTAGAATCGGACTCATTCACCACTCATGGAGAATGAGTCCAATTTTTAATTTTTGAATATTCAAAATTGGATTCTGGAGCTTTCAGATTGCACTTCAGCTTCCTACAGGTGTTTGCTTCCAAAAATGTTGTATTCGGGTCTGAAAGTGACTTTTTGTTGATATTTTGACTTGAATGATGAAGAGACGACTTGAATGAATTTGTAACTTTATCCTAAATGATTTCCAACCTTCCAAAAGACCCAAATCTATAAATACATAAGAAGAGAAGAAGAAATGGTGAATGTTAGGGCATGGGGGTTTTCCTAAGTCAAACCCCTTTTAGGTAATTAAACCAAAATGATGAAATAATGAAATAAAGCATGCAACAATGGAATAGATTCCCTTACCATTATGATGTATCTTGAAATTTTACAACAATACATGAAGATTCAACCCTTGAATGCTTTAGAAAGCTAACTTGATGACTTATAATGAAGAAACCCTAAATTTCTTGACTTGGATGAGAAGATGATGAATTGATGGTGAGAGATGTAAAAATGAGTTGTGTAAAATGAGGATAAAAACACCTATTTATAGAATTTTTTTCCTTAGTACTCGATAATACCTCATCATAGGCTGACATGTAGTGAAAATAAACTTTAAATTTCACCTTTTCCTACTTAAAGGTCAAAATAGGGCTAGATAGGACTCATTTGCCACACATGGGGAATGGGTCCCACCTAGATGGGACTAATTCACCATGCGTGGTGAATGGATCCCATAGGGGCCATTCCAATAGCTAAGAAGCTAGGAGATAAGGAAATAAGGTTTAAATTGTAACTTTGTTGAGTATTTGATTAATTAAAGCCTCAGGATGCACAATATGGAGTAATATGGGACTATTAGTGATGATTTGAATGTCAAATAGGGCTTGTGACACATAAATCAATGTGAAAGTGTGATTAAATACACTTTACAACACTAAAAAGAGGTCTAAACAGCCTAGAAAGGCACAAAAATCAATGTGAATGTGCAAGACACATTACAACACTAATTTAACATTAATTTTAAGTTAAGAACCTTCTATATTGATGTAATAATGTTATTAAACACATTTTATAATGTTTAATTATGGTGAAATAGGTTAATTAAGTCTAGAAAAGTGTGAAATTCCTTTACAAGACTTTACAACACCTTTACAAGACACCATTAAAAGCATGTTATTTGATTTGCAAGGGTCCAAGACCTAGTGTGGACAGACAAAATGCCTCACAACACTAGATTAAGACCTCATTAAGTCAATTTATCATGAAATATTCCCATGTCAAGCAAAGGGACCTTTTTTCTATGACACATTTAGCCCCCACTTTAGTGAGAGGATGAACCTATTTCAAACTCACAATAAAGTATCCATTCAAGAGAGATCCATATGTACGTCAAGCCCCCAAGATACAAAATTATGCAATGGCAAGATAAAAGGAAAGACAAGGTGGAAAAAGATGTACTCACTCTGGGGCCACAAAACTAGTTGTTCATGGGGTGAGAAAGCCCAAAAAGAAGTGGTTTAGTGAGAAATTCATGCCAGTGTCTCAGCTTCCCATCGTATAATGAGAAAATTCATCCCAGTGTGTCAGCTTCTGATCATACTAACCATAATGAAAGTTCTTTTGTAAATGTTTTTTAATGATATGTAAAAGTTTTGTTAAAGGGTATTTTTCTTTGTTCATGTAAGGTCTTCTTCTTAGGGAGTATTGTGCCTAATGTCTCCAAAAGAGGAAAAGCTGGGAGGTTAGATCGTTATCCATAGGATGATTCTGTAGACACCTAAATTTGGACAATTACATTTTTCCAAGTTTGTCCCTTTTTGTCTAAAAATCCTCTTATCCACGTTAATTAGGTAATATTGCTATTATCTAATTAATCCCCTTAATCTCTTCTAAACCCCTAAGTTATTTAGTTAACAATTAAATACCTTACCCTTTACTCCCCTTTTCATCATATGAGTTCAATAAATATGACATTTATTTAATTCCTCACATGTCACATCCTTTTCCTTAATCTTAATCAACCTCCTAATCTCATCATGAGATATGTGCACATGTCTAATCCTTGATTAGGATGTGTCACATCATCCAAATTTTGCAAGTTGGCTTCTAATCTTCCTTAACCTCTAATTATCTTCTAATCACTGATTAGCTAATCTAATCAGCATCTTGGTCAAGTCTCCCCATCCCCCAAGGAATTTTTAATACCTTTTTGTCTTCCCCATGTAAATTTTTAATTCATATTTATTAATCCAAGACCCCTCTCTTCCCCATGTGATTTTTTAATTCACATTTATCCTTCTAAGACTCCTTATTCCCATGCAAGTTCTAGAACCTTTTGACTTGTCACATCACTCTCATGTGTCAAAGTCTTCTAGAACCTTTGAATTGTCACATCACTCACATGTGGGTAAGTACTTACCTTTTTAAGGACCTTGTTTTATCCATGGTACTTCTCACCTACCTTTTTGGAAACCTTGTCTTATCCTTAAGATATCCCCAATCATGTGAATTTTAAATTCACTTTTATTTATCCAAGATTCTCTTGTTCTCCATGTGATCATTGAGAGGTCACATCATCCTTTTTTCCAAGGTACTTACATGTACCTTCCATCCACATGTCACCTTCCATCTCATGTGTCCTTGTGACACATCATCTTCCACATGGCAAGATGTGAGGGGTTGTGATTCCTCAACTCACCACAACCCTACATCTTGCCCATGGTGGTAAGATCTCAACTGTCTATCTTTCTAGGGCTTCTCTCCATAAAATGAAATAATTTCCTTTCACTCTCCCATTAACACATTCTCATTCAACACATTCATTCACAACTTCATCTCTTAAGCTCAAGTATTGAACTAACTCTCTCAAGCTCAACCATCCACCATTGTTGCACATTCAAGCTTTCATTTCATCCATTTGGTTCATCTTCTCAAATACCCACATCCACCATTTGAATCCTCATCAAACCCTCATCATTTTGAATCCACTTTCATCTGTTTTTCCATCAAAGGAGCATACAGATTATCAACTATCACTAACTCATTTGATTGCAAAATCGGACGAAACTATGTAACAAAATATGTATAATTTGATGTATCGTTGGGTGCTTGTAAAATTTGATGTGTAATTTTCAATTGTTTGAAAGTTTATCCCTGATGTTTGTCAAAATTTCGACGAACCTAGGGTTCATTGAAATGTTGGCTATCATTTTTGTCAAATTTTTGACAAACATGAAAAATAGAAAAAAATAAAATTGTGGCCGACATAAAGAAAAGTGAGTTCGCGCCTAATTTATTGTGATAGTGTTTTGCTCTACTTGAGACAGTTTGTGGAGAACTAAGGATGATTTTCTTGGGAAAAATTAGAAAAAATTCAAGAATATATCACTAGGTTGAGGGTAGTCATTATCTTTTTTCAAAATTCAGTTGTGAAGTCAGATTTGTAGTTGCAGGTTTGAAAATCATATTTTAAAGCAACATCTCATCAGATTTCATTTTTAGAGGTTTACGGTTTTGAGAATTTCATGTCCATATTTTGTTGTGTGGAATCACCATAAGATTACAATCAAGGAATAGATTCTTGTGACTTTAATTATGTGATCTATAACTCTATTGGTCATGTGGCATAGTTGTGCTATAAAAAATATAGGATGCATTAATGTGTGACCCAAGTTTAATGTTGCTATGTTGTGATAGAAATGGAGGCACTCATATAATGTAGTTAATTCAGGTTGTATAATTTAGGTGTCAATTATCATTGGGTGCATTTAGGTTGTCTCAAGTTTAACATGTTAGGATGTAATTATAGCATGATGAAAGAGTGATTACCTCTTGCTGCAATAAAGATCTTATAACTCTGCTTGAGATGCAGAGTGGTTGTGTTATATCAATTATGTAGTGTATTCAAGCACAACCCATGTTTAATGGGATATTCTAGAGAGTGATCAAGATTTTCTAAACCTTATGAATGTTACTTGACATATATTTGCATAATCTCAAATTCCTTCATAGGCTTTTGAAGTATCAAGGTATCCTATATAGGGTTTATAATGATTTCTTTTAAATAAATAAATAAATAAATGATGTATTTCCCTGTAATTAGATAATGGGAAATCTCCTAAATCTTCCCCAGCACACTATCCTCTTTGGTATTGTATTCATTACTCTAGCTACTAGGGTTTTGCATGTGACATATTTAATATCTTCATGACCGTGGCTTTTAAATAGATATCAGTCTTTGCTTTAATTCTTTTCATTGTAACCCTTGAGTTCCATAATCCACCTTCAATCTCTTCTAAGAATGGTGTCTTAAGATAGACTGCATAGTATGCATATAAAGCAAGTCCTTCATACCTGCCATTGCTCCAAACCACCACTCACGGCCTTGCTTAAAATGTTGCCTCCATAAGCACAATGGCATGCTTTAAAATCATGGTTGCTAGTGATTGACCATTAAGGTCACCACTTTCATCATGAAGATATAATAAGATTTTTGTCTTCAAACTCAAGCCATTATGCAAGATAACATTATGAATTGTTTTTTGTGTATGATTTGATTTTTTTATACATTTACTACTTTGCTATCTTCCTTTAAGACTGGGTATTGCACCCTCAGCTGCAATCTCAAATAGCTCACTCACTATCACTTGAAGATTCCTTTCATGAGCATCCTTCTACAAAATCAAACTATGCCCTATAGACTGCCTACTTACTATAGGGGACTCATTGTTTCATGGTATTGTAGTTCTTAAGATCCTTCAACCTTATTAACACTACTTCACAGTCCACAAGGTATTATTCACTATTCTCCCATCTTTGATGAGTCTCAAAACACTACTCAAACATGCAATCCACTACCTCCATTATACATTAATGGCTAAGAAGAAACATTGAACCTATGATTACCACTCTTACTTCATTTGGACAGTCATTCCCTGATTGCATTTTCCTTGTCTAACACTACCAAAAGCATTTGAAAAACCCTTAAGGTCAGCAAGGGGGTAAGGAAATTCATTGTTAAAATCTCCACTTTACTATGAAAGTTTGAGCTTTATTATCTTGTCACTGCTCAACCTCTTTTTGACTGTCACATCTCAAGTGACTATCATTCTTCTTACCGTAGCTTGCATTTACAAATGTCACTAAGCTACATAGTGTGCTTGTTATTGGCTACAATCTTTATATTGCAAGATTTTGTTATTACCTACAATGTCTCAATATTTCTAGTATTGCAACCTCACTAATCCGCTATAGTTATTGTTTATGTTTCTACGAAGGCCTAGGGTTTTTACCTTAATCATGCTCTTACCAATGCTTCTATTGTTTTTTATTGGGGCTCTCTCAATGTTGAGGGCCCTAGGGATAAGCTCGTCATAAGAAGTGACACATTGCATCTTTAACTAAAAGGATAAATATGTATTGACATTAGCAATGATGATTCTAACTTGTTGCTCCTTAGGAATGGGTCACTTGCTCTTACTACCTCGATACCTCCATCATTGTAGGAAGTTTTTGATAAAGTTCAATATTCTAATTTTAGGAGTCTTAACAGTTGGAAATCATAGTAAAATCATAATTTAATAAGTTTTGGAATTAGCATTTTAAAGTGCTTTTTGGGTTCATTAACTTCAGACTATCTTCTCTTTTGTAGGGGTGGTTGCATGCCAATTTTTTTTGGTGTAAAATATTGGAATTATTAGATTATGTTACCTGTCTAGGAATAAAAAATTATTGGAGTGTGAGTTTGATATTTTTTGAAGATCTAAATAGTTAAGCTTGGTAAAGAAAAATCATGTTAGATAATATTAGTCCAAAACAAAATGAAGAGACACTTGATAGATTGTGGGCTAGATTGAAAAGAAAAGGTGATGGGAAATTTTATTGTCCTTGCAAAAATTGTAAGGGCTTAAAGACAAGATGACTTTTAATCACAACAGCTAAGAAACATTGTAGGTAGCATGGTCACATTGAAGGGGGGCATGATTATCGTCCATTGGTAAGTTGTTCATTATATGTGTTTATATTGATTGAATTTGTAAATGTTTATATCGTTTTAACATTATATATATATATATAATCACTTGATCATGATCATGATTTATTTGTTTCTATCATTATTATAAAGGTGGGGCACCCTAGGGCAGATGATATGGATTATCACAGCCCAGAGAATGTGGTTTTGCAAGCGAACGAACATGGAACTTTGAATATCGAAGATGAAGTTAATGATCCTATGGAAGAAGATGATCATGTGCTAGAAAACATAGTTGAAGATTATTGTATGAATACATTGATCCATGACACATTTAGTGGTAGAGTTGATCATGATGATCAAGATGACTTTCATGATGCTCATGATTTACCTATACTTGAGAAGGCATACAAGCCCCTTTATGAAGGCTCTGAAACAACTCTTCTCTCTGTTGTATTGCTGCTGTTGAATTTGAAGGTTATGAATGGTTTATCAAACATAGAAATCTCACAGATGTTAAGGTATGTCATATATGTCATCTTTTTTCATGTATTTTAATTGTTGTTAGTTCATCACTAGTAAATAAAGGATGAAATATGTACTATTAATATTCTTTATATGAAAAAATTAATTTTTGTTGTAGATTGATTGGTGAATTTTTGTTACCACCATAAAATATTTTACCTCGCTCATACCGAGATTTATGTGCTATTATGAAATATATCGGAATGGAGTATCAAGTAATAGATGCATGTCCCAATGATCATATTATATATCATAAACAACAGGAATTTGCAACAGAATGCCCGTAATGTCATATTAGTAGATATCGAGCAGATCAAATAACAAAAAAGGTGCCTCGCAAGGTTCTTTGTTATATTCCTATTATTCCATGTATGCAATGATTATTTAGGTGTGAAAGCTTAGCGCAATTTGTGGATTACCATGCATGGAATAGAAGTGGAGATGACATTCTTCAAATGCCTACGGATGCTTCTACATTTAGGGACATGGAGGAAAAATGACCACACTTTAAAGAAGAACCTCATAATCTCAGGCTTTCATTGGGAGTGGACTGTGTCAATCCATTTGGAGAGCTGAAATCCATTTACTCAATGTGGCCTGTTTTTCTTATGAAAAATAACATTCCTCCATGGATGTCAATAAAGAGGGAGCACATAATGTCGTCAATGATTGTTCCAGGTATTTGTTTACATCAATTTTATTTAATGTAGTAGCATCTTATTTTTCTTATTTGTTGCATAATGACTTATATTTTTTTCATTCAATAGTCATGTACATTAATTTATATATATTGCAGTGAAATGGTTATAATAATTATGTAATGTTTATGTTCATTGAACTAGGTAAGTACCAAGTTAAAGATATGAATATATATATCAAGTCTCTCATCGATGAGTTACTAAAGTTATGGAATGGCATCACTATGTATGACATCCCTAGACCAATAGGACAAAGACAATTTCAATTACATGCAATGCTTGTATGGAAAATTCATGATGCCCCAGGGCTAATACATTTTTGTGGTATGTTATAACATTCGACTGCACTTTAACAATATTTAATTTGATGAAGTAGATATCATGCATGTTTTTAAAATAATATATTCATTATATATAATTAAAAAAATTGACATATGTAATCCAATTATATATGATCTTGTAGGTCTTCAAACAAAGGGAAAATTTGCATGTCCAATTTGTGGTCCAAAGATGAAATCTCATCATTCAACAAGATTAGGAAAGAACATGTTTAATGAGTATAGGCACTTCCTCCATAGAAATCATAAGTATCGAACTACTGAAAAAAAAAATTTCAATGGGAAAGAGGAGACTACATCAAAACCACGAAGAATGACACCTCGCCTATGGAAGTTGGAATATAATAGAATTAATCGTCAAGGTTATACATCGGATCAAGTTGTTTATCTATCATATATGATATGTTTTGAATTTATATTTTTATATTGTTTTATGTTTACTAATGTTGTAATTGACAATGATTGTTGTTGTTAATTTGTTTAACTTATATGCTTCATGAAGGTCGTCAAGGTATTAATGGCCGACTTCCACAGGGACTGAAAAGTTATCCTAGACAATTTAGTAGGTTGCCCTACTATGAGCAGCTACAAATTGTGCATTTGTTTGATACAATGCATATCAGAAAGAATATAATAGAAATGTTATGGAAAATATTGTATGGAACACATGACAAAGAAAAAATTGTCAAAATTTGTAGTGACATTCAGGAAGCCAATCATGCAATGAAAAATGTCATTCAATTAAATAGCAATGGAGACCAAATTAATATAAGTGTCATTCCTTGGTTATTAATAGGGCAGCAAAGCAATGCTATGAAAGAAGTCATACGAAAAATTTGATTTCCCATAGGATTTGCTGCAAACATAAACAATATAATAACAAAGATAGGGGAATTTGGTTGAGGGATGAAAATGCATGATTGGCATACCTTCATTAAGGTAATTATTCTGGTATATTATATACAATTGTTTAATGAATGTACTTTTTAGTGTATTGTGTTTACTACTTTTGGAAAAATAATGAAAAATCATTTTATAATTGTTGCAGTACGTTCTACCTCTATCTCTCCTAGACAACTTTGACAACAATTTCAAGAAAGTTATTTATGATCTTGGAAAATACATGAGGTAAGTAGCAAGATTTGTTTAATTCGTTGTATATATCTTATAATTTCCATTTTTTTTACTTTTTATGTAATATACTATATATTTTTGTTAAATCTCATTAATATATTTGTGCCTTGAATCACTTGTAGATGGCTGCCATCTAAAGAAATCCATAAAGAAGATATAAATTATTGGAAGAGAAAAATTTCTCATCTAATGTGTGAAATACAAAAGTGTCTACCTTGAACATTTTTCAATGCACAAGAACACTACCTCATACACCAAGTTGAGGAGATTGAATTGTGTGGACTTGTACACACAGGGTCAATGTGGATGGTTGAGAGGCACTCAAATTTTTTGAAGGCTTTGGTTAGACAAAGAGCGCATCCTAAGGGTTCTATAGTGGAGGGATATATGGTATAGCAGACCATGGTGTACATTATTGAATATCTTCCAAAGTTTTTAGCAAAGATCCATGTAGATCGCATTTGGGATCCCAGATCCATTAACAAATTCGAAGGGGAGTACCTGATGGGGAAAGGTACATTGAGGAAACTAAGAGGTAATTATAAGATGGTCATGGAGATTAATTGGAATACATTTTACATATGGTTTTTATGTATATTGTATTTATTTAATTTTTAATCTTCAATATACATCAATTATAAATTAAGGTCGTATACTGTGGTATTTAACTAATTATACATCGTTTGTGAATTTCCATTTTTTTTTATACAGTTGGTCGAGAGTGGGATGCACTAAATTTTTAGGTTGCCAACAATCTTGATTGGATGATGGTATGGATTGAACAATGTCAACAATATGGTTGTGCATTAACATGGGAAGGTGTCACTTCATTAGTTAAAGAAGCTCATTCTAATGGAGATTCCAATGTTACACAAAAGGAAATTGATTTAGCGTATGATTTAAGAGATAAACAGGTATGTATAAATATATTAATCACCCATATTATTTAATTATTTTCAAGTATATTGATGTATATATATGTTGAGATTTGTTTTCTTTGCATACATTTGGCCAAGAATAAATATGTTTATCAACTGACGATATTACAATAATTTTTACATGTTTGACATATTGCAGGTGAAACACCACAAGGCTATGTGGTGCAATGGTCGTAAATTTCAAATCAAAATGTTGGATGACATGAAGAAAACTTGTGATTCTTGTATAACTGCAGTCTTTCAGGTGACTAATGTTTCATCTAGAAGCAACATACATCTAGAAGTCTCAAAAAATCAATACTATGGGATTTTGGATGATATACTTTAGTGTGACTTTAAGTCTTTCAAATTAATTATGTTCATCATCCTATGGTACAGGCTACAATTGAATGGAAATGATCTTAAGAGAACTTTTATTAAACATGATAATAGATTTACCATGGTTAATACAAGGTTGATCAAGTGAGCTAGAAATGAACCCTATGTTCTTCCAAGCCAATGTGAGCAGGTATTTTACTCAGAGGTTCCAGATAAACTAAGTTGGTGATTTGTTGTTAGACATGATCCAAGAGAAGGCTGGTAAAGTATAATGTAGTGGAGGAAGAAGAAGATACAAAAGAACTAGAAGATGATGTAGATGATGATCAGGATCAATAGTTAGTTGATGATGTCCCTGATGAAGATGTCGAAGAGGAGGAACTAGATCATGATGATGTAGGAGTCAATGTTCATGAAGATGATATCCATGTGGATGATGACATTATCAAAACTGATATCAATGACGATGATGATGATATGACCAATCCTTACAATGTCGAATCTAGATCAAATGATACATACAAAGAGTTGGATGAAGAAGAAAATCAATGACATTGAAATGTATAAGTTATGTGATTATATTATCTATTTGATAATAATTTCTTGATAGAATTATATTTCACTTATGTGGTTACATAATTAATTCATGATATTTTTAACTTTTATGCCATTACATATTTAATTTAATGATGTACTTTTTAATGTTTGAAAGGTTAAAGAATTAAAACATTTCAATAGTGATGTTAACAACCTTGAAATTAGTGTGTTTTATGTTTCATGTGATCATAAAAGATTAAAAAGTTAGTTATAGAGGTGGTTGTTTAGTGGTTGACGTGTATGTTGGTTCTTTTTACAATGTAGCCAGGTTTGTCTTCTAATATACCTATGGAATTTCCAATTCCAATTGAAGGCAGCTCGAAGGACTTGGACCAACTAACAAGGAATTTAAAAGCATCCTACACTCTTGGTTCTGCAAGACCTAGGAGGGTGATCCCTTAATGTGTTTACAACCTCTACACCATTATTATAAACAACATTAACACTAGCAGATGATCTCACTTAATAGCACCACTCCCTCTCTAAGGTCTCTCTCTCACTCATTCACTCTATCTCAAGTCTTGCCCTCCTACCCCTTCTCCCTCTCTTAGGTCTTTCTCTTTCCTCCCTCCACCCATAAGCTCTAAACCCTTAAGCCCTCTACCCCTCATGTTTAACCTCACCCCCATATCTCTCTCCCTCTTTCCCTCTCTCTCCCGTTCCACCCCCCTCCCTCTCTTCCGTTTCTCTCTCTCTCTCTCTCTCTCCCTCCCTACCCTTCTTCCTTAAAACCCCTCACCCTCCACTCCTCCTCTCTCCACTCCCTCCCTCTCTCTCCTTTGAATCTATATCTCTCCCCTCTACCCACCCTTCCTTAACCATATTTCAAACCCTTAAACCCTCCCTCCTACCCCCTCTCCCTCTCTCAGGTCTCTCTCTCACTCACTCTCTCTATCTCTCTCCCCTCTACCCTTAATCCTAAACCTTAAACCCTTAACCCTTAAACTCTAAACCCTTAAACCCTTAACCCTTAAACTCTAAAGCCTTAATATTAGGTGTGTATTAAAACATTCTAAAAGTATAAATTTTGGGAGTTCTATTAGGAATTGAATGATAAATGACAATGAATGGGAAAATCTAAGGCACTTTAATATTTTCAACTAAAAAGTTAGAGTTCAATTAGGATTAGTGTTCACTTAGGGTTAGGTTTAGGGTTCAATTAATGTTCAATTTGGGTTAGGATTGAGGATGAGGTTGGGGTTTAATTAAGGTTATGAATTCAATAAGAGTTAAAATAGGGTCAAGGTTAAGGTTAGGGTTGGGGTTAAGGTTCAATTAGGATAAGAATTAGTGTTAGGGTTAGGATTAGAGTTCAGCTGTAGTTCAAAGTTAGGGTTATGGTACAATTAGGACTACTATTCAATAAATGTTCAATTAGGGTTAATACTTAATTAAGGTTAGTTTTAAAGTTCAATTAGGGTTTGGGTTAGGGTTGGGATTATGAATCAAGTAGGTTTGGGTTGGGGTTTGATTAGAGTTAGGTTTAGGGTTTAGTTAGAGTTAGGGTTAGGGTTAGGGGTAGAATTCAATTATGCTTAGTGGTCAATTACAATTAGATTTAGTGTTCAATTAGGGTAAGGGTTAGATTCCAAATAGGGTTAGGGTTTAACTAGGGTTAGGATTAGAATAGAATAAAGTTTTGTGTTTAATTATGTTATCTAGAATTTAGTATAATTTTAGAAAATGAAATGATTTGGACACAAAGAAAAAAAATAGAAAATTTGATTTTATATAGATCTTATTTCTTAATTTATTCTAAAATTCTAATTAATAATTGTTTAATTAATATAAAATGAATATTTAATTTAATTTAATTTAATTGTATTAGATAATTAGTAAAACTAAATAGATAATAAATATTTTATGGATTTTAAAATGGTTTAATTTTATTTGTAATGTCAAATATTAAAATTTTAGATTGAAATACTTAATTGATTTTAAAATATTTATAATTAATGTTCAATTTATAAACTAATATTAAGACATTAATAAATATAACCCATGGCATAATGTATTAAAGACGCATCAAAGTATTTATTATTCCTTCGGCTTCACCAGATGAAACACGTGGCGCCCGCCCGTGATATCACAATCAATAAAGAGCTCGCAACTTTTGATCACGCGATGGTGGGAAACCGTGGATCTCAACCATCGAAAATCTTGTTCATTCAACATAGCCGCCAACCTTGTTATTAACCATTGAGCACCTTTCTACCAGAATTATAACATCTCCATTGATTTAAAACATGTACATCTTATAACTGCTTTAGTAACGGGTGACATAATGTATTAAAGACCCATCAAAGTATTTATCATTCCTTCAGCTTCACCGGATGAGACACGTGGTGCTCGCCTGTGATATCATGATCAACTAGTGGGGTCATCGTGGGATGGTGGGGAATGGCTGCAATCACATGACAATTGATCTACAGCCATGCGAAATTGTCCCTCTGCAAAATAAAAACATTTATTAGGGGAGAGGGCCCAATACACATGGCACTCACCTGTGATATCGCGATCAACTGGTGGGGTCATCAAGGGATGGCGTGGAACGACTGAGATCCCACAACGATTGATCTACGGCCATGTGAACTTGTCCCTCTGCAAAATAAAAACATTTATTAGGGGAGAGAGCCTAGTAGTCGTGTGGGGTGCAAAATAAAACATTTATTAGGGGAGGGGGTGAACTCAATTGTGATGATAATACCCAGTCTTACCACAAATTTATACTATATATTGTAAATAAATAGTCCAAATGTAAATAAAGAAAGATATTTATACAATCCAAGAAAATAAGTTAAAATGTATTTAATAAAAAATTATATATCAATTTGTTTTTCTTTTTTAGATGAATTAAGAGTATGATTTAAAATATTTTAATTCAATTAACATAAATAATAAATTGAAGTGGGAAAACTTGAATATTATTTTAAAATTTTGAGCTTTCATATTTATATGTGTGAGATTGATCTAATATTCCAGAAAATGAATGTTAAAATATCATGAATAAAATAGGCATAGAATGAATGTAGAAGTAAAATTATATTTGCATATATTCATAAAATAAGATCTAATAAACAAAGAATACATGGAATTAAAAATAAAGGAAAAATAATTCAACCCAAATTTAGATAAGAGAGATAATTAGATTATATGATAACTTTAAGGCTAGGGTTAGGGTTTGATTAGGATTAGTGTTCGCTTAGGGTTATGATTAGAGTTATGAATCTACAATTAGGGTTCAATTAGGGTTATTATTAGAGCTATAAATCTATAATTAGGGTTCAATTAATGTTCACTTAGGGTTTCTTTCTTGGGAGAAGTTTATTGAATGGTAAGTGTATTTTATAAAATTAATATGTCAAAAATTAATTTTAGATAATACTACATGTGATTTTTCATATGGTATTAAATTGTAGATTACAATTGATAATAGATTTCCTTCCTTCTTTTGCATTGTAAGCTACCATAATATATGGTCTTAAAATCCTATTCATATTTTGAGCTTTTCTAAACTATACAACACGACATCCAACAAAAAAATTTGTTATGCATTTTTCCCAAGCACAAATCCTTAGAATTCTTAATGTGTTACTTAGGTTAATTCTTTATTGCAATAAATAAATACACACTAATATATATATTATGGATTTGAGGGAAAATATTAAAATATTTATATATATATAAAAATTTAAATGCAAGGGATTCAAGTACATACCTTTGCTATTGTTAATGTTGATGAAGATACAAATCTTGATGAAGTGCCAAATTTGATGACATGATATAAAAAACTAGAATATATTTGCTCTATGTGGCACTTGAAATTTTGTACAAAACTATAACTAACTCTACGTTGAATTTGTGACTTTGGACCTATTTTGCATCAATAAATATGAGCTTTGACACATGCCTCCTAATCTAGCATACAATATGTACTTAAATGCTCAAAATAGCTAGGAGTAGTGTTGAGATTGGTTGATCTTTGGGAAGGTCGAATGCTTCGCCTTTGTATCTCTCCCTAGAGATAGAGGTAGCGATGAATATAGAATGAGAGAGAAAAAGGGATAGATAGAGATATAGAGAGAGATAGAAGGAGAAATAAATATATAGAGAGATAGGAGATAGAGGGGGGATATATATATATAGAGAGAGATGGCAAGATAGAGATATAAGGAGATATAGGTGACATAAAGTTTTTGACCAGATTGATGAGCATATATCCAATATTTCAATACAATTTTATATCTTGCCTATAGCAATCTATATTTATTCACATATTCCACCCAAACTCAATCTCTCCAAGTGAGGTGTAGGCAAGCATATATGCAATATGTGATGTTTCTCCTAGATGATACTTACAATGATCTCCACCAAACATGCTTGTAAAATCATGACAATGATGTAAAAGATTTTCTTCCATGATGATATTTTTATCTACATTCTTCCTTAATGACATCTTTAGCTACTTTAAATTAGAATTTAGAATCATCATCCAAGGTTGGGATATGATACAGGAAGAGATCCTACTTTTATTCTCTTTTTTGTCTTCATTTTCCTCCACGAGCATGTTTTCCCAAGAGGAAACCATGGAAGCCTTGATGGTGTCAGGATTATCATAAGTTTATCCATAACCATCTTCAATCTTCATATTTTGTTTCATTTCCTTCTAATTTTGCATGTTAAATGAAAAAACTTGGTTTTACACCTTATTTAAGTCATTTAATCCTTGATTTTTGTCTCTAATAGATTTATTTAAAACTATAGACACCATCCAATTGTATTATGATATTCCTCTCTTCTTCTATTAGGATGTAAGAAAAATAATTTGAGAGGCCTTTTTGGATCTTAGTCATTCTACTTTCAAGGAGATCCTTTCTTTGAAAAGGTTTCTAAAGACTTGGATATTCCACTCTTTTATTATGAGTTTTATGAATTTTAACTTTAGATTGAATATGCACATCTTAGTGCAATGATCAACTATTTCGGTGAGCCAAGAGTCAATGACAACCATTGCAAAGTTTGATTTTTCCATCTACACTTTTTCAAACTTGAAAGACACTCTTCTAGGGAATTTTTCCTTGTTTATGAGCCTGTAATCTGAACTAGCTTCAAATAGGGTTACAATTAGGGTTCAAATAGCTTTATGGTTGGGGTTAAGCTTCAATTTGGGTTAAGGTTCAATTGATTAAAAATAAGCATCTTCAGAAGAAGGATATCTCTCGGCATACTTTACATATATTTTTAAAATATAGGTATGCTAGTGATAATACCCAGTCTTACCACATATTTATACTATATATTGTAAATAAACAGTCCAAATCTAAATAAAGAAAAAACCAAATGTTGATAAAAAATGGACCCATACTTGAACACATGAGAACCTCTTAATGTTATATGAAAAAAACATAAATACATTTGTGAAGAAGTTAAATAAGTATTTTTTATGTTTCAAATAAAATATCACAACTCTCCACTATAAGTTTATCATTTAAAAAATAAAATTCTCATTTAATAAAATAAGACACTCATTGAAAAACATATTGTTATCATAGTGACAAAATATTGTTCTTATGTGTACAACAATTGGGGTAGCAATGTACAAGCATTGGATAATTTTATATTAATAGTTTGTCCTATCACAAATATAAAAGGTGAGCACAATAAATAACATGTATTTTCCCATTAAATGTGAAGAATTTTCAAAAAGTTTTAGTGTTCAACTATTGGTCTATTTTTGTTCAGTATAAGTTGTATTTTAAATCATTATGTGTTGTTTTTATAACAATTAGATTTTTTGTGTTCAACTATTAGTCCATATGTGCTGAATATAAAAGGTAGAGATATCAAATATGTATGGTTATCAATAACTATTTGGTCTCTCTCTCTCTCTCCCTCTATCTCTCTTCCCTCTACCCTAAAACCTTAAGAACTCTACCCTCTACCCTTTACCCTCCCTTCCTTTATCTCTCTCTCTCTCTCAAGTCTCTCCCTCCTTGCACCACTCCCTCTCTGAGGTCTCTCTCTCAACACTCACTCACTCACTCTATCTTAGGCCTCTCCCTCCTACCCCTTCTCCCTCTCTTAGGTCTTTCTCTGACTCACTCACTCCCTCTATCTCTCTCCCCTTAACCCTAAACCCTAAACCCTAAACCCTTAACCCTTAAATGCTCACCCTCTACCCTTAACCCTCCCTTCCTTTATCTCTCTCCCACTCCCTCCCTCTCTCTCTCTCTCTCAAATCTCTCCTCCCTGCCCCTCATCCTAGGCCCTCAGCCATGAAGCCGCTTAGGCCTTCTATCCTGCAGTATACACTCCTCCTCTCTCTCTCTCAGTTATGTTCAGTAATCACCCCCCCATCTCCCTCTCCTCCCTCCCTCTATCTCTCTCCCCTTCCTGCCCTTCCCTCCACCCTCTACCATGCCACCCTTCCTTTATCTCTCCCTCCCCTCCCTCTCTCTCTCTCCGTCTCTCCCTCTACCTCCTCAACCATAAACCCTTAAACCTTCTATCCTCTATCCCTCCATTTTCTTCCCTCCCCTTCCCCTCCTAATTCTCTCTCTCTCTCTACCTCTCCCTTTCTTCCCCTCTTCCCCTCTCCCTTCCCCCTCCTAATTCTTTCTCTATATATATATCTCTCTCCCTTTCACTCTCTCTCTCTCTCTTGCCCACCCTCCACCTCCTAATTACTCTTGGGTATATGTGTGCAAAAATTGGATATTCGATTTATAGCACCAAAATATTATATTTTAAAATGTTTTTCAAACTAGATATTAGACACGAATTGGATATCCAAAATAAATCGGATATCCGATTTGTAGTACTTTGGCTTGGGAATTGGTATGGAGCAATGTACTGACATCCAACCCAAAAAAAAAGTCAACTTGGGATTTTAGCATTTTTTGGAAAGTTCAAAATGCTACTTTTTTCATGTTGCCACTTTTTGGCCCATCATGATCCTGCACATACCTAGGTCTAAATCAGGTAGTTGTTATTGCTAAGGTGGATCACTCCTTTCTTCAAAGGCCATACACCTCTGATTGGGTCAAGTGTTCTTTTCTTTAGGAAATTCCTATTGCCTTTTTGATAGGTTAATTATCATTTGATTAGATGGGTTCTGAAACACTTATTTTAAACAAATATCTTTATGAAGAAGTATATTGGCATGAAATTAAACATGATTTGTATTCCAATGTAAAAACTACAAAGAGGAAACAATTCTTTCAACACATAAACTATTATGTAGTAGTCAATTAAAATGAAAAATCTTACTCTATATTAGCTAGGATACACAACTAAGAAAATGATCTAAAGTTACTTATTTATCCTAGAGGAACTAAGTATATAGTATACAAAGAAAACCAACAAACCCACAACTACCCTTATTTCAAGGAGTATAGTTTTCTCCCCTTCCCGATCTCGCTAATACTATCTAATTATTTTAAAGAGATGAAGGGTTGTAAGACAATTTTATTCAACCTAGTAAATAGCTTGGTTAATGAAACTTGACAAAAGCAACAAAACAATTGCTACATTTGGCATTTCATGTTGAATGAAGAGTGGTGACAATAATCTACTTATAGTTTAATAAAACACTATTTTTATAAGAATGCTTGACATTAGAAAGATAAGTGTTACTTATAGTTTAATAAAACACTATTATAGTTTTACCAGCATATACTATTGTATGATTGCATGGCTTCTTAGTTAATATATGGGGATATAGAGATAGATGGGAAGAGAAAGAGAGAGAGAGATAGAGATATATGGGAAGAGAAAGAGAGATGGAGATATATGGGAAGAGAAAGGAAGAGAGGTGGAGATAGAGAGTCAATGGATAGAGATTGGATAGGGAGGGAGATGATGAGAGATAGAGGGGAGGAGGGAGAGATAGAGAGAGAATTGAGAGGGAGATAAAAAGAAATAGAGATAGAGATATAGAGTAGGAGAGATGGAGGGAGAGATGGAGTGAATGAGAGAGAAAGGGGGAGAGGGGGAGATAGCTCAATAGATAGAGGGGGGAAGAGGGAGTGGCATAGATAGTGGGAGATATAGAGATATAGAGAGCGACAGTGAGACATATATCAATCACCCTCCCTATATCTGTATCTATTCATCCTTATCTCTTTATCTCTCTACCCCTCTCTATCTCTTTGTCTCCATTTCTATTTGTATGTTTTTCATTATCTCCCTCTCTCTCTATATTTTCTTCCCTATATTTATCTTTGTCTCCTTAAGTGTGCAATGGGTACATTATATTGAAGAGGTCTTAAAGGAGAACTATCATATCTTTAATCAAATGGCATGCTACCTTGAGCATAACTCCCAAAGGACACATGCCATCCTTGGATTGTTGACATGAAACAACCAATCAAAATTTAATTTCTCTCTCATATTAATATATATTACTATTATATTAAATATATATTATATTAATTATATTTTGTATTATATAAAAATATACTTATTATTAATTATTAATTATAATAATTTTATACGTATTTAATAATTTTGTTAAAGAATATAATATATAATTATAATAAGTTGAATAATTATATTATTTATTATGTAAAATATAGCTAATATATGCTTAACTATATTGTAGAATATTAAAACCTAGCTAAATGACGCCAAAAGTTTCAATTTAATTAACATATTGTAAAACCTAATGAAACCAGGTTGTAGCTCATCAAATTGGAGAAGTGAAAGGTCAATACTCATTGCTGAGGAAGATTTTGGAGGAGTGAAAACAAGGTCAATACCAGTGCCAAGGAAGATTTTGGAGTTAAAATAAGGTCAATACTAGCATCGACGAAGAGTTTGGAGGAGTGAAAACAAGGTCAATATCAACACCAAGGAAGAGTTTGGAGGAATTAAAACAAGGTCAATACTAGTGTCGAGGATGAGGTTGAGGGAGCACTAAGGAGGAAAATTGGCGACCAAGGGGCAATGAGTACTGTAAGTTTGGCTTTATTCTCTTCAACCTACAATTTTCATGCCTAGTTTCCAAAGATCTTCTTGTACATTTAGCACCCCATTCTTGTAAAATGGTATAAGATAAGACAAAAAATAAAATAAGCTTAGTCTCTCACATTTTTATCGACCAGCCTCATGTCTTGGAAAAACTCCCATAATCTACTCACATCTTGGTTGAGGTCTAGGATTTCATCACACATAGCCTTCATCGCATGAGTCTAAAGCAATTGTAGACTTAGCCCAAGTATATGCTAGGATAAGGTAGATCTAATGAATGGAAATAGAGGCATACAATTCTTCTTTAATACCTCCACCACAAACATATGCAAAGTGTTGGTTGTTTTTACGGTAAGCAGGTTGATCTTCTAATCTACCTATGGAATTTCCAATTCCAATAAAGGGTAGCTTCAAGGACCTAGACCAACTGATGAGGATTTTAAAGACCTCTTACAGTTTGGGCTCTGCAAGACCCGGGAGGGTGATCCCTTAATGCGTTTACAACCTCTCCACCATCATCATAAACAACATTAACAACAATAATAATCTCATTTAATAGCTCAACATAATAGGATATCTAGGAATAGAATTGGATTTTGTTTATCAATAATATCAACTATTTGGAGCATGGGAATAACTACAACAACATTTCCATGATATAA
>VDFB02256132.1:156896920-156932146 GCA_007258455.2 Sequoia sempervirens | reverse complement strand
AGTTATTTATGATCTTGGAAAATACATGAGGTAAGTAGCAAGATTTGTTTAATTCGTTGTATATATCTTATAATTTCCATTTTTTTTACTTTTTATGTAATATACTATATATTTTTGTTAAATCTCATTAATATATTTGTGCCTTGAATCACTTGTAGATGGCTGCCATCTAAAGAAATCCATAAAGAAGATATAAATTATTGGAAGAGAAAAATTTCTCATCTAATGTGTGAAATACAAAAGTGTCTACCTTGAACATTTTTCAATGCACAAGAACACTACCTCATACACCAAGTTGAGGAGATTGAATTGTGTGGACTTGTACACACAGGGTCAATGTGGATGGTTGAGAGGCACTCAAATTTTTTGAAGGCTTTGGTTAGACAAAGAGCGCATCCTAAGGGTTCTATAGTGGAGGGATATATGGTATAGCAGACCATGGTGTACATTATTGAATATCTTCCAAAGTTTTTAGCAAAGATCCATGTAGATCGCATTTGGGATCCCAGATCCATTAACAAATTCGAAGGGGAGTACCTGATGGGGAAAGGTACATTGAGGAAACTAAGAGGTAATTATAAGATGGTCATGGAGATTAATTGGAATACATTTTACATATGGTTTTTATGTATATTGTATTTATTTAATTTTTAATCTTCAATATACATCAATTATAAATTAAGGTCGTATACTGTGGTATTTAACTAATTATACATCGTTTGTGAATTTCCATTTTTTTTTATACAGTTGGTCGAGAGTGGGATGCACTAAATTTTTAGGTTGCCAACAATCTTGATTGGATGATGGTATGGATTGAACAATGTCAACAATATGGTTGTGCATTAACATGGGAAGGTGTCACTTCATTAGTTAAAGAAGCTCATTCTAATGGAGATTCCAATGTTACACAAAAGGAAATTGATTTAGCGTATGATTTAAGAGATAAACAGGTATGTATAAATATATTAATCACCCATATTATTTAATTATTTTCAAGTATATTGATGTATATATATGTTGAGATTTGTTTTCTTTGCATACATTTGGCCAAGAATAAATATGTTTATCAACTGACGATATTACAATAATTTTTACATGTTTGACATATTGCAGGTGAAACACCACAAGGCTATGTGGTGCAATGGTCGTAAATTTCAAATCAAAATGTTGGATGACATGAAGAAAACTTGTGATTCTTGTATAACTGCAGTCTTTCAGGTGACTAATGTTTCATCTAGAAGCAACATACATCTAGAAGTCTCAAAAAATCAATACTATGGGATTTTGGATGATATACTTTAGTGTGACTTTAAGTCTTTCAAATTAATTATGTTCATCATCCTATGGTACAGGCTACAATTGAATGGAAATGATCTTAAGAGAACTTTTATTAAACATGATAATAGATTTACCATGGTTAATACAAGGTTGATCAAGTGAGCTAGAAATGAACCCTATGTTCTTCCAAGCCAATGTGAGCAGGTATTTTACTCAGAGGTTCCAGATAAACTAAGTTGGTGATTTGTTGTTAGACATGATCCAAGAGAAGGCTGGTAAAGTATAATGTAGTGGAGGAA
This sequence comes from Sequoia sempervirens, assembly GCA_007258455.2. NCBI lineage: Eukaryota > Viridiplantae > Streptophyta > Pinopsida > Cupressales > Cupressaceae > Sequoia > Sequoia sempervirens. The sequence continues at coordinate 156,930,569 of VDFB02256132.1, read as the reverse complement.
GAAGAAGATACAAAAGAACTAGAAGATGATGTAGATGATGATCAGGATCAATAGTTAGTTGATGATGTCCCTGATGAAGATGTCGAAGAGGAGGAACTAGATCATGATGATGTAGGAGTCAATGTTCATGAAGATGATATCCATGTGGATGATGACATTATCAAAACTGATATCAATGACGATGATGATGATATGACCAATCCTTACAATGTCGAATCTAGATCAAATGATACATACAAAGAGTTGGATGAAGAAGAAAATCAATGACATTGAAATGTATAAGTTATGTGATTATATTATCTATTTGATAATAATTTCTTGATAGAATTATATTTCACTTATGTGGTTACATAATTAATTCATGATATTTTTAACTTTTATGCCATTACATATTTAATTTAATGATGTACTTTTTAATGTTTGAAAGGTTAAAGAATTAAAACATTTCAATAGTGATGTTAACAACCTTGAAATTAGTGTGTTTTATGTTTCATGTGATCATAAAAGATTAAAAAGTTAGTTATAGAGGTGGTTGTTTAGTGGTTGACGTGTATGTTGGTTCTTTTTACAATGTAGCCAGGTTTGTCTTCTAATATACCTATGGAATTTCCAATTCCAATTGAAGGCAGCTCGAAGGACTTGGACCAACTAACAAGGAATTTAAAAGCATCCTACACTCTTGGTTCTGCAAGACCTAGGAGGGTGATCCCTTAATGTGTTTACAACCTCTACACCATTATTATAAACAACATTAACACTAGCAGATGATCTCACTTAATAGCACCACTCCCTCTCTAAGGTCTCTCTCTCACTCATTCACTCTATCTCAAGTCTTGCCCTCCTACCCTTTCTCCCTCTCTTAGGTCTTTCTCTCACTCACTCACTCCCTCTATCTCTCTCCCCTCCACCCTTAAACTCTAAAACCCTTAAACCCTCTACCCTCTATATAAGCTTAACCCTCTACCCTATCTCTCTCCCACTCCCTCCCTCTTTCCTCTCTCTCCCTGCTCTTTCACCCTACTACTCCCTCCCTCTCTTAGGTTTCCTCTCTCACTCATTATTCCTCCCTCTACTCCTTAACCCTTAAACCCTCTACCCTCCTGTGACTCTCTATCTCTCTCCTCCCACTCCCTCCCTCTCTCTCTCAATTAATCCCTATATCTCTCTCTCCTCTACTCTTAACCCTTAACCTTAAACCCTTAAACCCTCTATCTCTCTCCCACTCCCTCCCTCCCTCCCTCTCTCTCAAGTCTCACCCTCCTACCACCTCTCCTCTCAGGTCTGTCTCTCTCACTTACTCATATCTATCTCTCTCTCCCTCTACTCCTTAACTTTAAACCTTAAACCCTTTAACCCTTTTAAATCCTAAACCCTTAAACTCCTCTCTTTAACCCTTAAACTCTAAACCCTTAATATTAGGTGTGTATTAAAACATTCTAAAAGTATAAATTTTTGGAGTTCTATTAGGAATTGAATGATAAATGATGATGAATGGGAAAATCTAAGGAAATTTAATATTTTCAACTAAAAATTTAGAGTTCAATTAGGATTAGTGTCACTTAGGGTTAGGTTTAGGGTTCAATTAATGTTCACACTCTAGTTAGGATTGAGGATGAGGTTGGGGTTTAATTACAAGGTTATGAATTCAATAAGAGTAAAATAGGGTCAAGGTTAAGGTTACAAGCAATTAAGGTTCAATTAGGATAAGAATTAGTGTTAGGGTTAGGATTAGAGTTCAACCTGTGAGTTAAAAAAGTTAGGGTTATGGTACAATTAGGACTACTATTCAATAAAATGTTCAATTAGGGTTAATTTCACCAAGGCTGCATTTTAAAGTTCAACTCAGGGTTTGCCAGCTGACTATGAATCACAGGCTTAAGCTAGGGCTTGACGAGTTAGGCTTTAGGGTTTAGTTAGAGTTAGGCTAGGCTAGGCAGAATTCAATTATGCTTAGTGGTCAATTACAATTAGATTTAGTGTTCAATTAGGGTAAGGGTTAGATTCCAAATAGTGGTTGTGGCTTTACTTTAGGATTAGGATTAGAATAGAATAAATTTTTGTGTTTAATTATGTTATCTAGAATTTAGTATAATTTTAGAAAAATGAAATGATTTGGACACAAAGAAAAAAAAAAAAAATAGAAAAGTTGGATTTTTATATAGATCTTATTTCTTAATTTATTCTAAAAATTTAATTAATAATTGTTTAATTTGCCTAAGTAAAATGAATATTTAATTTAATTTAATTTAATTGTATTAGATAATTAGTAAACTAAATAGATAATAAATATTTTATGGATTTTAAAAAATTAGTTTAATTTTATTTGTAATGTCAAATATTAAAATTTTAGATTGAAATACTTAATTGATTTTAAAATATTTATAATTAATGTTCAATTTATAAACTAATATTAAGACATTAATAAATATAACCCATGGCATAATGTATTAAAGACGCATCAAAGTATTTATTATTCCTTCGGCTTCACCAGATGAAACACGTGGCGCCCGCCCGTGATATCACAATCAATAAAGAGCTCGCAACTTTTGATCACGCGATGGTGGGAAACCGTGGATCTCAACCATCGAAAATCTTGTTCATTCAACATAGCCGCCAACCTTGTTATTAACCATTGAGCACCTTTCTACCAGAATTATAACATCTCCATTGATTTAAAACATGTACATCTTATAACTGCTTTAGTAACGGGTGACATAATGTATTAAAGACCCATCAAAGTATTTATCATTCCTTCAGCTTCACCGGATGAGACACGTGGTGCTCGCCTGTGATATCATGATCAACTAGTGGGGTCATCGTGGGATGGTGGGGAATGGCTGCAATCACATGACAATTGATCTACAGCCATGCGAAATTGTCCCTCTGCAAAATAAAAACATTTATTAGGGGAGAGGGCCCAATACACATGGCACTCACCTGTGATATCGCGATCAACTGGTGGGGTCATCAAGGGATGGCGTGGAACGACTGAGATCCCACAACGATTGATCTACGGCCATGTGAACTTGTCCCTCTGCAAAATAAAAACATTTATTAGGGGAGAGAGCCTAGTAGTCGTGTGGGGTGCAAAATAAAACATTTATTAGGGGAGGGGGTGAACTCAATTGTGATGATAATACCCAGTCTTACCACAAATTTATACTATATATTGTAAATAAATAGTCCAAATGTAAATAAAGAAAGATATTTATACAATCCAAGAAAATAAGTTAAAATGTATTTAATAAAAAATTATATATCAATTTGTTTTTCTTTTTTAGATGAATTAAGAGTATGATTTAAAATATTTTAATTCAATTAACATAAATAATAAATTGAAGTGGGAAAACTTGAATATTATTTTAAAATTTTGAGCTTTCATATTTATATGTGTGAGATTGATCTAATATTCCAGAAAATGAATGTTAAAATATCATGAATAAAATAGGCATAGAATGAATGTAGAAGTAAAATTATATTTGCATATATTCATAAAATAAGATCTAATAAACAAAGAATACATGGAATTAAAAATAAAGGAAAAATAATTCAACCCAAATTTAGATAAGAGAGATAATTAGATTATATGATAACTTTAAGGCTAGGGTTAGGGTTTGATTAGGATTAGTGTTCGCTTAGGGTTATGATTAGAGTTATGAATCTACAATTAGGGTTCAATTAGGGTTATGATTAGAGTTATGAATCTACAATTAGGGTTCAATTAATGTTCACTTAGGTTTTCTTTCTTGGGAGAAGTTTATTGTATGGTACATGTGTATTTTATAAAATTAATATGTCAAGAATTAGTTGTAGATAATACTACATGTGATTTTTCATATGGTATTAAATTGTAGATTAAAATTGATAATAGATTTCCTTCCTTCTTTTGCATTGTAAGCCACCATAATATATGGCCTTCAAATCCTATTCATATTTTGAGCTTTTCTAAACTATACAACACGACATCCAACAAATAAATTTGTTATGCATTTTTTCCAAGCACAAATCCTTAGAATTCTTAATGTGTTACTTAGGTTAATTGTTTATTGCAATAAATAAATACACACTAATATATATATTATGGATTTGAGGGAAAATATTAAAATATTTATATATATAGAAAAACTTAAATGCAAGGGATTCAAGTACATACCTTTGCTTTTGTTAATGTTGATGAAGATACAAATCTTGATGAAGTGCCAAATTTGATGACATGATATAAAAAACTAGAATATATTTGCTCTATGTGGCACTTGAAATTTTGTACAAAACTATAACTAACTCTACGTCAAATTTGTGACTTTGGACCTATTTTGCATCAATAAATATGAGCTTTGACACATGCCTCCTAATCTAGCATACAATATGTACTTAAATGCTCAAAATAGCTAGGAGTAGTGTTGAGATTGGTTGATCTTTGGGAAGGTCGAATGCTTCGCCTTTGTATCTCTCCCTAGAGATAGAGGTAGCGATGAATATAGAATGAGAGAGAAAAAGGGATAGATAGAGATATAGAGAGAGATAGAAGGAGAAATAAATATATAGAGAGATAGGAGATAGAGGGGGGATATATATATATAGAGAGAGATGGCAAGATAGAGATATAAGGAGATATAGGTGACATAAAGTTTTTGACCAGATTGATGAGCATATATCCAATATTTCAATACAATTTTATATCTTGCCTATAGCAATCTATATTTATTCACATATTCCACCCAAACTCAATCTCTCCAAGTGAGGTGTAGGCAAGCATATATGCAATATGTGATGTTTCTCCTAGATGATACTTACAATGATCTCCACCAAACATGCTTGTAAAATCATGACAATGATGTAAAAGATTTTCTTCCATGATGATATTTTTATCTACATTCTTCCTTAATGACATCTTTAGCTACTTTAAATTAGAATTTAGAATCATCATCCAAGGTTGGGATATGATACAGGAAGAGATCCTACTTTTATTCTCTTTTTTGTCTTCATTTTCCTCCACGAGCATGTTTTCCCAAGAGGAAACCATGGAAGCCTTGATGGTGTCAGGATTATCATAAGTTTATCCATAACCATCTTCAATCTTCATATTTTGTTTCATTTCCTTCTAATTTTGCATGTTAAATGAAAAAACTTGGTTTTACACCTTATTTAAGTCATTTAATCCTTGATTTTTGTCTCTAATAGATTTATTTAAAACTATAGACACCATCCAATTGTATTATGATATTCCTCTCTTCTTCTATTAGGATGTAAGAAAAATAATTTGAGAGGCCTTTTTGGATCTTAGTCATTCTACTTTCAAGGAGATCCTTTCTTTGAAAAGGTTTCTAAAGACTTGGATATTCCACTCTTTTATTATGAGTTTTATGAATTTTAACTTTAGATTGAATATGCACATCTTAGTGCAATGATCAACTATTTCGGTGAGCCAAGAGTCAATGACAACCATTGCAAAGTTTGATTTTTCCATCTACACTTTTTCAAACTTGAAAGACACTCTTCTAGGGAATTTTTCCTTGTTTATGAGCCTGTAATCTGAACTAGCTTCAAATAGGGTTACAATTAGGGTTCAAATAGCTTTATGGTTGGGGTTAAGCTTCAATTTGGGTTAAGGTTCAATTGATTAAAAATAAGCATCTTCAGAAGAAGGATATCTCTCGGCATACTTTACATATATTTTTAAAATATAGGTATGCTAGTGATAATACCCAGTCTTACCACATATTTATACTATATATTGTAAATAAACAGTCCAAATCTAAATAAAGAAAAAACCAAATGTTGATAAAAAATGGACCCATACTTGAACACATGAGAACCTCTTAATGTTATATGAAAAAAACATAAATACATTTGTGAAGAAGTTAAATAAGTATTTTTTATGTTTCAAATAAAATATCACAACTCTCCACTATAAGTTTATCATTTAAAAAATAAAATTCTCATTTAATAAAATAAGACACTCATTGAAAAACATATTGTTATCATAGTGACAAAATATTGTTCTTATGTGTACAACAATTGGGGTAGCAATGTACAAGCATTGGATAATTTTATATTAATAGTTTGTCCTATCACAAATATAAAAGGTGAGCACAATAAATAACATGTATTTTCCCATTAAATGTGAAGAATTTTCAAAAAGTTTTAGTGTTCAACTATTGGTCTATTTTTGTTCAGTATAAGTTGTATTTTAAATCATTATGTGTTGTTTTTATAACAATTAGATTTTTTGTGTTCAACTATTAGTCCATATGTGCTGAATATAAAAGGTAGAGATATCAAATATGTATGGTTATCAATAACTATTTGGTCTCTCTCTCTCTCTCCCTCTATCTCTCTTCCCTCTACCCTAAAACCTTAAGAACTCTACCCTCTACCCTTTACCCTCCCTTCCTTTATCTCTCTCTCTCTCTCAAGTCTCTCCCTCCTTGCACCACTCCCTCTCTGAGGTCTCTCTCTCAACACTCACTCACTCACTCTATCTTAGGCCTCTCCCTCCTACCCCTTCTCCCTCTCTTAGGTCTTTCTCTGACTCACTCACTCCCTCTATCTCTCTCCCCTTAACCCTAAACCCTAAACCCTAAACCCTTAACCCTTAAATGCTCACCCTCTACCCTTAACCCTCCCTTCCTTTATCTCTCTCCCACTCCCTCCCTCTCTCTCTCTCTCTCAAATCTCTCCCTCCTACCCCTCATCCCTAAACCCTCAACCATAAACCCTTAAACCTTCTATCCTCTGTCTCCCACTCCCCCTCTCTCTCTCTCTCAATTATATTCAATATCCTACCCCATCTCCCTCTCTTAGGTCTCTCCCTCACTACTCTCCCTCTATCTCTCCCCCTTAACCCTAAACCCTTAACCCTTAAACCCTCTACCCTCTACCCTTAACCCACCCTTTCCTTTATCTCTCTCCCACTCCCTCCCTCTCTCTCTCTCTCTTCAAGTTCTCCCTCCTACCTCCTCAACCATAAACCCTTAAACCTTTCTATCCTCTATCCTCAACACTTTCCCTCCCCTTCCCCTCCTAATCTCTCTCTCTCTCTACCTCTCCCTTTCTTCCCCTCTTCCCCTCTCCCTTCCCCCTCCTAATTCTTTCTCTATATATATATCTCTCTCCCTTTCACTCTCTCTCTCTCTCTTGCCCACCCTCCACCTCCTAATTACTCTTGGGTATATGTGTGCAAAAATTGGATATTCGATTTATAGCACCAAAATATTATATTTTAAAATGTTTTTCAAACTAGATATTAGACACGAATTGGATATCCAAAATAAATCGGATATCCGATTTGTAGTACTTTGGCTTGGGAATTGGTATGGAGCAATGTACTGACATCCAACCCAAAAAAAAAGTCAACTTGGGATTTTAGCATTTTTTGGAAAGTTCAAAATGCTACTTTTTTCATGTTGCCACTTTTTGGCCCATCATGATCCTGCACATACCTAGGTCTAAATCAGGTAGTTGTTATTGCTAAGGTGGATCACTCCTTTCTTCAAAGGCCATACACCTCTGATTGGGTCAAGTGTTCTTTTCTTTAGGAAATTCCTATTGCCTTTTTGATAGGTTAATTATCATTTGATTAGATGGGTTCTGAAACACTTATTTTAAACAAATATCTTTATGAAGAAGTATATTGGCATGAAATTAAACATGATTTGTATTCCAATGTAAAAACTACAAAGAGGAAACAATTCTTTCAACACATAAACTATTATGTAGTAGTCAATTAAAATGAAAAATCTTACTCTATATTAGCTAGGATACACAACTAAGAAAATGATCTAAAGTTACTTATTTATCCTAGAGGAACTAAGTATATAGTATACAAAGAAAACCAACAAACCCACAACTACCCTTATTTCAAGGAGTATAGTTTTCTCCCCTTCCCGATCTCGCTAATACTATCTAATTATTTTAAAGAGATGAAGGGTTGTAAGACAATTTTATTCAACCTAGTAAATAGCTCGGTTAATGAAACTTGACAAAAGCAACAAAAAAGTTGCTACATTTGGTATTTCATGTTGAATGAAGAGTGGTGACAAAAATCTACTTATAGTTTAATAAAACACTATTTTTATAAGAAGGCTTGACATTAGAAAGATAAGTGTTGCATATAGTTTAATAAAACACTATTATAGTTTTACCAACATATACTATTGTATGCTTGCATGGCTTCTTAGTTAATATATGGGGAGACAAAGAGAGATAGATATATATGGGAAGAGAAAGAGAGATGGAGATATATGGGAAGATAAAAGAAGAGAGGTGGAGATAGAGAGTTGATGGATAGGGGGGATAGGGAGGGAGAGATGGTGAGAGATAGAGAGGGGGAGATAGAGAGGGGGAGGGAGAGAAAGGGATATAGATAGAAAGAGATAGAGAGAGGAGTAAGAGGGAGATAAAAAGAGAAATAGAGATAGAGGAATAGAGTAGGAGAGATGGAGGGAGAGATGGAGTGAATGAGAGAGAAAGGGGGGAGAGGGAGAGATAGCTCAATAGATAGAGGGGGAAAGAGGCAGGAGTGACATAGATAGTGGGAGATGTAGAGATATAGAGAGCGATAGGGAGAGATATATCAATCACCCTCCCTATATCTCTATCTATTCATATTTTATTCAAAATTCAGATATGCTTGTACAATGGAGAGACATGAGTTTGAATTAATCATATCAATTTAAATGCCAGTACTATCATAAAACATCAAATCCCCATGAATTCAAAACATACTATAGAATGACTCAAGACCTAAATTGCATTTTCTCTAAAACTGTTAGACTTTACAATTTTCTCTGCAACTTCATCTAGACTCGACCAAAAATATCTAACTTGCTAACCTGTACTTCTAGCCTTGAAATCCTTCTTATAGAAAAAGAAGGAGAAAACAAGCATCGGGCCAGAAAGCACACGTGTCACCAGCCAATTGGACCACCTTGTGATATTCCAATTTTTTTTTGAACAAAAATCTCCTTAGAGAATCTTCTTGTTCATCATGCCCACTGAGAATGGTTGATGTAGCAACAAAAAACTTCAAGAATTTTACACCTAGATTGTCACCAAAAAATAAAACTAGAATCTATTGTAACTACAATAGCTGATTTGTCAACCGTTAGCAGCCTACTCCTTTTCACTCTTCCTCAGTTAAATATACATTTACCCATTTCTGGTACTCTTCATCAGTTGGCCAATCAAAATTGATCACCTCATTCACCTTGACACTATAAGGTTTGTACTTAACTTCCACCTGATTCGCTTCTCTTTCAAAAGACTCCAAGAATGAGCTGGTGCTAATGATTTTGTCCATATAGCTCACCAACAAATCATAATCTGAGTTACCCTATTTTTGAGGGTTTTATAGTCGACATGATATAAAGGGGCTCTTACACTTTTGTGATTACTATAGCTTGTGTAAGAGGCCCCATGGATACTGTTGTAATTGTAGGATGCATGAATAGGGCATAGGATGAAAAATAAAGAAGGTATAGCTACTGTCCTAAATAGTTTTGTGAAGAAAAACATGTGAAATGAGAAGTTCAAGCCTAGGTTTCAACAAACCATGTATGGGAGATCTCATTTTATGAATTTTTATCCATGCATAGACCTAATGGGTTGTTTCTGAACAATGAATATAAATGGTATACATACACACACACACACCCACACACACACACACATATGTATGTATGTATGTATGTATGTATGTATGTATGTATATGTATTTTTAAATGTAAATGTAAATGCAATTATTGGATGCTCTCCTAGAATAATAAATGCAACATATCATTAAAGAAATTTATATCTATGTATATAAATGTGTATTTCTAAATGCAAGTGTAAATGCAAAGAGCATATGGTTTTGTAGTGTTATAGATACAACATATCCATAAATTAATATAATTGAAATTCTAAAGTCTTCAACACATATAATATGAAATCGATCAAACTATTAAACTACATGAGAAATAAATGAAAATAGTAAATGCATATCTATGTGTATTTGTAAATTTAAGTGTAAAATAAATAAGAATAATGAAAATTATAAAAGAATACAAGGAAAGGTCTCCTCCCTTCTTGGTAGTGATAACCTCCTCCACACACAACCCTTAAAAATTATGAATAGAGGAATATAATCTTTGAAGAACTCAAAGTTGATTCTCTCCTACCTAATGCAATTAGTCATTTTATCCTTACAAACATTTATAGTGATTACTAGAGGCACATAGACCAATTCTTCATAATAGAAGAATTCGATCATACTTTTTCAATGATGGCATTATGAGAAAACATTAGGTTAAATGAATAATTCCTAGCTAATTTCTTTAAATCATGCCAAACCATATAAGAGAAGACTGCTACTATGTGTACCTAGATACCATGGAGAAAGGCTAGTCTTTGGGATCTTTCATCAATCATCCTACCTTAAAACATACCAAAAGTCTCCTAGAAATTAAACATAGGAAGATTTGATATGACTTAAAAAAAATTTATTGCCAAAGCGTAAACTTATGATGACTTAACTAGGCCTAGTACACACTCCCTCCCTGTTAACCACTTAGACATATGGAAATTAAATGTAATTTTTTTGCTATTTTTAGTCATGTAGGTGTCCAATAAACCACTTGGTGGTGTTTCCCTTCAAGTTTATTTACTTGAATGAAGAGAAAAAGTCCTTTGATTACAATTAGAGAATACATTTGAGGCCTTGGTTGTGTAATTGGTGGACCATAGCCACTTTTAACACTTGTTACAAAGTTTGGGAGTTAAAACATTATGTAGATTTGATTTGTAATGGACACATTTGGACTATAGTAACAATAGCTTGCAATCTATCAAGACTTGATTACCTTATAACCTGTCAAATTCTAGCAATGAAATGATAGATTAATCATAATGTCACCTTGGGATCACATCACCATGAAAAAACTTCATCCAACATCCTTATGAGTGCAGGTACCACCAAATAGGTATTTTTTAGATCTGTCTTCCTCGAGCGAGGGAAATTCAAGAAGAGAAGAGGCAGATCAACTAGAGGTCAAAAGATTAGAAGAAAATTTTGTAAATGCATGGGATTTCTTCTTGTTGAAGGGGGGTCATGTTCTTATGATGATGAGAGCATAGACGACATCAAGGTTCCCTTGAGGTACAAACATCTATGGAAACAATGGGTACCCAAGGAACTTCCTCCAATAAACACTAATTTTTGTGTCAATGAGAGGATATATCGCATAGCACCATTGTCATTACATGGTTTGGGCATATTTTGCATGGATGACATAAAGGTATGTTATGAAAAAGTTACTGAATTGATGGAGTATGTTGGACCCTATTGCAGTTACAAAGATTGGATGTAGTTGGTTCGATATACATGAAGTATGCATAGGTATGCATTGTCAGCAAATTATATACAACTAAAAGATAAGTATCAAAATAAAGTAGTGGCTATGTACATTGATGGAAGGCCAAAAGCATTAGGGAATATTATAGGGTTTATAAACAGTACATGACCTGGGTGAACAAATAAGCAACCCAATTGCATATTCGAGGCACGCGAGGGAAACCATGTATTCGTATGTGTGATAAAATAAATAACTATAGGGTAAGAGCTGCTAATCGATTACAATTTGAATCGCTTAGTTACAAACACAGTTACTATGGGGGTGGTACGTACTATGTACCATTTTACCCAACATCCAATTAATGACTCCAATATACCATTTTATTCTTATGTTTTTTTTTCCGTAAGTCTATTGGTTTCATTTTGGTAATTTTTTTTATATTTAATTTTTGTCACTGGGGGACATTGATCATACGAAGAAGGCTTTGGCCTAGAGCATAGATTGCGATGTATCTTCAGGTGCTTCTACCCAACAACTTTACCTCATTGTAATTGTACAAATTAGATATGAGCAAAATGTTTTATTATTATGTTTTTTTCATAAGTTTTTTGGGTTAATTTTGATAATTTTTTTAATATTCTTGTTGCAGTTGACTGATCGGGGAAAGGCACCAATAGTAGAGGAGAGCATCCATAATGAGGTGCAATCAATATTTTGTGATGATGACATTGCTTATTCAACAAACCCTCTCGATACGATAAAGAAAATAAAAAAAAATGCAATGAACAAATGGTTAAGTTTATGTTCATAGTGCCTCAAACAGATGAGATAAGAGAGAGGGTTAAAATATTGACCGAGAGATTACAAAACTTGCAAGTAATTTTTCATGAGGTCTTTAATTATAACATAAGTTCATTCATGGTTTTATATTTTGTATTCTTTTATGTCATGAACTAAAATATGTGTTGTTTTAATAGGGCTACTTTCCTCCTCATGATGCTCTTGGCCATGATCAGGGTACTGCAAGTGCTGCCCAAGGAGTAAGGGTTGGTACAAGTGTCTATCTTGATCTTCCTATGCATACATCACATCATTTGACCCCATCATCTGTGCCTATATTGTCGTTTGAAATGTCAGCAACACATACCATGCAGGAATCTGTTAATGCACCCTTTGGTAGTGAACACATACCAGAACATGCGTCAGGACATGTACCTGGGGATACAAAGGCCACTAGTACTAGTGATGTTTTTGTTGCATTTCCTATATCTTCTCGTACTACTAGTACGGGAACATTTTTGGTCACACTTGTGGTGACTGAGGATTTTGTTCCCATAAAGATAGAGAAGGTCCTAGGTACTTTAAAATGTTTTGATTATTATTATATATAATCCAATTGAAATTTACTTATTGATCACTCTTTTTAGACTATTGATCCCATGATCATTTTGCAGGAAATGATTTTTTTCATAAACATCTAAGTGATATTACATTGCAGCTCTTCGGGCCCACCATACGTACATAGTGGAATACCCAAAATCAAGATTTAAAAGATGAGCTCATTAACTGTCTAGTTGTGTTGTTCGGTGATAAAACATTCAACCAAACCAAGGTCCTTAAGAAAGCTGGTACCTATCTAAAGTATGTGAGGGACCAATATAGGTTACATTTAGAGAAGAACAAAAAGTATGAGCCTCTCCCCATGATTCCAGAGAGGGAGTGGAAGGACCTGGTGTCAGATGGAAAGGAGAAGGATGAGAAGAAAAAATGAAAGACACCACCAGGCCAAGGAAGGTATGTGATACTATCAACAATGTAATTATATACTGATTACTCTTTCTTTTTACATAATCTAATATATTTAAAACTTTTCATAGGCTGCCCGACACATTGAAGGAAACAAAGGTAAGACTAGAAAAGCATGGGCAATTGAAACTTGGCTTTGGTGGTTATATGAAATTAGCCGCATGAATTGTAAGTATCAATAAATGAAATATTGCATCCAAATTATAATAAATTGAAAACAATTTTGGTTTTATCACACCATAGAAGCAAAATTCATGATCTTATGCAAAAATGTAGGGCTCTGAATTCAACAGAGTTCCCACAAAGAGGACCTGAAGATTGCCTTCCAGCAAGGCTATGGAGCCGTGGTTGAATGCCTAAGAGTCTTGACTGGGCAAGCACAATCTTCCATTGCATCTGACATGTAGGTAAATAAACTCAATAAATTTTATTTAAAATTGAATACTTGTTCAATCTATTCAATATTAATTTCCACCATAAAGTAATCACATGCCTATTTTTTTTAAACATTCAAACAATGATAATACTGCACATGACATTGGAATGTAGCCCTGGTGAGGGTGGAGCACAACGTGCGTGAAGGTCATGGTGTGCATCCTGGTACTTTAGAGCATGTAGAGCATGATCAACATGTTGACCATGATTAGGCTAGAGAAGATCAGGAATATGATGTGGCCCCATCAGTAAAGAGGACCACTCTAAAGTTATTTTAAACATATTTAATTGCAATTGGTGTATTAATTAATGTAACCTTTTGTGTTTCAACTTTAGATGTAGAGCGTGATCAACGTGTTGAGCATGATCAAGCTAGAGAAGATCAGGAACATGATGTGGCCCCATTAGGTAAAGAGGACCACCCTCATGTTCTCTTAAACATATTTAATTTCAATTGGTGTATTAATTAATGTAACCTTTCGTGTTTCAACTGCAGATTAGGATTTATAGGGTGTTCAACATGTTGAGCATGAGTCTATAAAAAAAGTTCAGGAACATGATGTGGATCCATCAGGTAAAGAGAACCACTCTAATGTTCTTTTAATTAATGAAATACTTGTAACAATAATAATAAAACATATCAGTTTAACATTTCTTTCTTATTACAATAGACCCCCCCTTGCAGTGGCATCCACGTCATGAGCAGATGACTAGGCGTACATTAAGATCATGAGCAGAGGGCAGAACAACTAAAGGGGGGACATATATTGATTTAGAAAATGATATTCCACTTTAGCTTTATGTAGCTTTAAAAAAGAAACAAAAAAAATGTGATTGTAATCATATCATGACAACCATATTTTTGATAATATGTAAAAACTAAAAGAATGAATATTATATGTTAATGAATGAATGTGAATATATTAATTAATGAATGTTATATGTTAATGAATGGATGTTATATGTTATTAATGGATGAATGAATGATTAATGTTATATGATTGGGTATGGGGAATTGAGAGTGATGTGAGGGGGGGGGGGCAAATGAGCTTCCACTCACATGGTTGGTTAAAGTAGAGAATATTAAACTATTCTTGAAACAAAGAGAAGCTCAATAAGGTAATGCACTTTTCAATATAAGAAATGCATCGTTTGAAGCATCAAATAAATATGCAAAGATGAAAGAAAGTGTTAAATTTTCACTATGGTGGCAGAAAAATGATTCTTTATACCTTGAATCCATGCTCTGCATCATAATTTGAAGTTGTTCCCATTCCAATGTTCTGAGTTTAGTTTGTTTGTATGGCTTTATATGAATACCACATTGTGTTGTGTGTGGATTTGGTCTCAAAGCTCTATTTCTTCTATTTTTAGTGGTGATATAACTCTAAAATTTGACTTTTGTGCATAATAGGTTAGTGGAAAAATTGACAGTTCTGAAGGGTTTAGAGGCTCGATTGAGATAGATACACGGATACTTGGATCTTGTTGTTGATGGGAGGCTTCGACTTAACCATGAAATTTTGTACCATTTGTAGGTATGCAAAATTTTCTCTACTTACATTCATTCTTGATCATAAATGTTGTAAATGGTATTAATGCTTCAAACTTAAGATTTGTTTCATTGTTATAATGATCAAAATGTTATACTTTTCTATACATTCAAGCATTCTCTTGCCCCCTACCCTTTGCTCTCTCCCCCTCCTTTTAAGAATTTTCTTTGTCATAAAAGATTCACATTTCTATCTCATTTACACAAATTTATCTAAAGCGCTAGGAGTGAATAAAGATATGTAAAATATGATGGATTATGTCTAAACAACAACTTTCCATCTTATAGCTCATTACATCCTTAATATTTGAATAATTTAGAGCTCAAATAATGCTTGTATATGCATGTGTAGCAATAAGGGAGCCTATGTGAAGATTGAAATTTAAAACATCACTTTGGTATTTTTCCTTAGGCAGTGAAATAATATTTTGAGTAATACAAACCTACACACACATTGATATTTTTTGACATTGCATTGAAGAATTTTTTTTCTCTTATACCTACCCTCAACTAGACATGGAGGTATATAATATTGGTTTTTGTCTTTATTCTATAAGTAGTTAATTTCATAGAGGAATACTAAAATCTTCTTAATGTCCCGTGTTAGGTGTGAAATCATATGAATCACTTGCTAAAGGCACCATGTTGTATTCATCCAAAAACTAGTTTGTTCATTTTTCTATGTTTCTTGCATGTGTTTTTTTAGGCTCTAGAGATGTAGCTCGACTCTTTCCTTTGCACTTTTCATCTATTTTGATGATTATAGTAGATTGTCCTCATAATTTTTCTTGTAGATCTGTTTGTAACCTTATTTTCTACCAATCAATTTGCGAACCACTCACATATTAAGGACCATTTCACTAACTTGTAGTCATCCATTACTTCATATGTTTCAGGTTGTGTCTATGTTCCAATAAATCTCGATGATTTCGAGAACTTTAATCCTACAAGTGTACCCAATCTTTCTCAAGTAAAATTCACCTTATTTTATAGTATTTTAAATGGTTAATTGAAGGTGCTTCTTTAGATTTGAGATAGTTGAACCTTGGATTAAAATATGGTATTAGATGGGCAGTATAATGATAAAACTAAGGTCCATTGAACACAAATTATGAACATAATTTACTGGACTATGAATAGTGTTACAATTATAATTATTTCTCCTCTACCTACCTCTGCATTAATGAAAAGGATAGATCCCTATAAATCTAACCATGAAAGTGTTGAAATCTTTAGTATCTGTAGGACTTGGGAAACTATCAAACATATTTGTTTTGAATTTTTTTATGCTCAAGAAATTTGGTACTTATTTTTCCATAAGCTGAAGGTCTAGAATAGCAATGGTAAAATTAATTGGCATGATATTTTGTTTTGTAATTTCAAGCTCAATTTTGATTTCAAGCTCAAGTTTGATTGTAAGATATTAAGTAGTCAAAGTAAAGTCCCGACAACCCCCAAAGTCATAGTGATAAGTTATCATTGGTGAGAATCATAGCGATACACTTAAGACCAAAGGAATAATTCTCGGGGAGACTCAAAATGTCAGTATGACTGCATGACACCATAGCAGCATATGATCTATTGGCTATCGGTGAGACTCAGAACATCGATGAGACTGTGTGACACCAAAGCGATATGTAATATTAACTGTCGAAGAGACTCAACGAGTCGACAAAACTACATGATGTCTCAGTGGGTGTCTAATAAACATGGAAAATGACCTAATAAAATAATTGCCCGAGATTTGAATATGAAGGGATGCGACTTGACTAATCTCTCACTAATGGCACATTTCATAGAATTTTTTTTTTAAATTGCATTGTTTCGTCAAAATTTTGACGAACACAACTGACAAATCACTGAAAAGGTCTGACAAAGTTGTTATAGCTGCGACAAAGGCTTCATCGTAACTCCCTATACATTTCATCATAAATCCTTGTACATTTCGTCACAATTTTGATGAAGTCCACTGATAAACCATATAAAAGGTCCGACGAAGTTGCTTGGATGTGACAAAGGCTTCATCATAACTCCTTGGCCATTTCATCACAATTTCAACAAACAGAATCAATGAATCACATGAAGGGCCGATGAAGTTGCTTAGTTGCGACGAAGGCTTCATCATAAATACTTGCCCTTTTCATTGAAATGGTGATGAACTTCAGGTGTTCTTTTGACACCCATTTCGTCAATATTCCGATGAACATCTGAGTCATTTTATGATGCAGACAACCAACAAATTTGCACTATTAGTTCGACGTTTAATTCGTCATCAGACGTGCGATGAAAAAACAATAATGAAAATGTTTTCATCATTTTTTAGTTATTCTGACAAAGATTTGTTGAACCATTAATGAACGTCTGTGAGAAAATGGTGTCAAATTTAGTAGTGTATCCAGAGCCAACCAAGCATCAACTCAAGACAAGGTAAAAATCTACTTTTTGTTATCTTTCTTTGTTTTTGAGTTCAACTAGGCTTATCTCAAGGTGTTAGGTGTTATTTACTTCATTTTAGTAGTTTTTTTTCATCACTTAGAATTGGATAACTTCACCCCAAGGGACGATCCCAATCACATGTATCAGTGGGGTATACAAAGGGGTGAGAGCCAAAGCTATACCCCAATCCACTCACATCATGCCTGGTGGAGCGTCAAAGGTAGGGTGATACCTAGATAGATGTGAAGAGTTGGTCTGAGCCCTTCGGTATCTCATTGGGGTTCTCAAATCGTGCCTGTAGATGGGCTAGTGTTCATAGTTGTTCCTCATGTACCAAGAGTATATCGAGGACTCCCTAGCTTCCTTGTTCATCCTAGTTAAATGACAATGTTGGCCATACCCTCTTTCTACTAATCTTAGGATTGTGCTGCTTGAACAGTCTTCTTCATGTGAAACCAATACATATCTTATCAGTTGAGTCAGCCTTTACTTTTTGCTTCTTTTTTACTGAGTTCTTGGTCCTTTTTCATAGTCTTTTTTAGCTAGGTCAAGTCTAGGTTTGTTGCAGAGAGGTGAACCTGCCCTCAATAGGTTCAAACTTGCCCTCTGTCTTAGTCATTTCCTAGCCTGTTTCTATCAAATTGGTTATCTTTTCACTAAATAGGTGAACCTACCCCACAGAGGGGTGGACCTACCCTATAGAGGGGTGAACCTTCCCTTACTTGGGTGAACCTACCCTAACTTGGGTGAACCTGCCCTGCAAATAGTCATTTTTTCCTTTCATTTAGTAAAATAATTTATTTCAGTAGTTGGGTGAACCTACCCCACAAAGGGGTGAACTTGTCCTTAGAAAGGTGAACCTACCCTATAGAGGGGTGAACCTGCCTGAGGAGGAGTGAACCCACCCCACAAAAGGGAAATATTGCCCTCCAAATAGTCATTTTTACCTTTTGTTTAGTCATTTTGAGAAACTGTTCACCCGTTTCGAGTACCTATTTTCCTATTTTGAGTACCTGTTCATCCATTATGATCATCCGTTCACTCATTCTGAGTAATCATTCATCTGTTTTGAGCATTCATCTCCTCATTCTGAGAGTCAGTCTCCTATTTTGAGCAATCGTTTACTTGTTTTGAGTAGTCGTTCATCTATTTCGAGCAATAATTTACTCATTTTGAGTAGTCATTCATCTATTCTGAGCAATTGTTTACTCATTCTGAGTAGTTTTTCATCTATTTCAATCATCTGTTTACTCATTTCAAGTATCCATTCATCCATTGCAATTTTTCATCTCCTCGTTCCAAGAGTCAATCTCCCATTCCGAGCACTTTTTTCCTCGAAACGAGCATCGATTCATCCATTTTGAGCATTCCTCTCTTTGTTCTTAAAGTCTGTCGACCCATTTTGACAATATGTCTACCCATTCCAAGAGTCTTCTTCCCTATTTTGAGGGTCTAAAATCAGATAGATGAACGTGCCCCGCAATAGGCGAACCTTCCCTTAAATAGACGAACCTACCTCCAATAGGTGAACCTTCCCACCAATAGGTGAACCTACCCTTCAATAGGTAAACCTTCCCTTAAATAGGTGAACCTTCCCACCAATAGGTGAACCTTCCCACCAATAGGTGAACCTACCCTCCAATAGGTGAACCTACCCTTCAATGGATGAAATTTCCCTTCCATAGGAAAACTTGTCCTTCAATAGGTGACCTTGCCCTTCAGGTAGGCTAGTTTTCCCAAAAACAGTCCTTCATTCGTCTTCCCGTCATCATTGTTCCCATTCATCAACACTTTCTAAAAGTCATCGTTCGATCGAAAAAATCACATAGGTGCATCTTAGAATATCATTAGAGTCCATATCCATCATCAAATTATCCAACCCAATCACCTAGACTTTGTTCGAGGGGTTTTGATTTTTATGCAGAAACTTATGGAGGCCATAACTTTTGACTCGAGTGTCTGTTTGGACTAAAATTTTACAGGTGGTTGTGTTATGAGGTGGCATGTGGATTCCCAACTCAATTGGTTGGCCCCCATTTTGACAAATTTTCGGGGCTTCAAACTTTCATCTTGACCCTCAAAATCGCAATTTAGTGTTTTTTTCCAGTTTTTGAAAAATCATTTTTGTTAATAACTTGGAATGCATGTATTGAACTTAGGATGTTAGTTGACAATTCATCCTATCTTAGTTTTGGGAAGTTTTGGGAAAAAATTGGACTCTCAAAGATATGCATGTACAGTTACCTAAAATGGCAAAATTTGATAATTTTTGGAAACTACCAAATCTAGAAAAATCTGATTGTCAACATCTTACGTCCTCTAGTTAAAACCCCTGAAGTTGTTTTACAATCAATCCTATCATGTCCTTTTATCCAATCCCAATCTGAGGTTTGGTCCATTTTCATTCTCCCAAGGTCATTCGTTCATCATCCAAATCATATAAGCATCTCTAGGTTACACATCCCTCATCGCTTTCTCAATGCAAATCCTCTAAAATTCATTTGAAGTTATTATCCAAATTGAACTAGGTGTTTGAATCTGATCGTCATCATCCAAATATGCTTAGGATTCTCATCTGTCCTAAGTTAATCATCATCATCGGCCTAATCAATCCACTTTCAATCTCAAGGTGGATTCGGTGTTGCAATCATCTATTTATCCTTTAATCTGATCAATTAGTATCCTAAGTCACCTAGGGTAATAGTTGAATGTGGTTTAGTAATATCTTTCATCATCCTATCCAATCCATCACTTGATCTTATCAATCGTTTCATTAATCGATCTTATATGATCTAATTCAACCACATCCCTATCCAATCACCTTCAACTCAATCAGTCTACTTCCATCTCGAGGTAGATTCAGTGTCGTAATCATCCTTTGGTAATCCAATCTGATCATCAACGTCTTACATCATCTTGTTGACCCTATGAACTTGGGTTAAAGTCAACCCCATTGCATCATGTGATCATCCTAATACGAGCTTTCACCTAATCTGAATTCGAGCTTAACCTAAATTTTGATCTAAGCTTTTGATATCAAAACAAATCTTAGGATCCATTCTTCCATCTTCAAATTCATCCTGTTGTTCATTCCCATAACCTCAATCCATATCCATCTAATCTGACATCATGAATCCTTATCCTTCACCAGTAGTAGTCAAGGGAAACCCTAATTACGTTGACGATGATAATGAGAGTCCTGTTGATCAAGAAGTATACGACATAGATCCCTTTGATGCTATCATTTCTAGTAAGATCTCCCCAACCACTTCCCACAATCCAATCACCCCTTCAAGCTATCCCATTATGTCCTCATCCATGCCTAATCATGGTCCTTATGCTACCTTTGACAAGGGATATTCACTATCTTCCTCATCCACATATCCATCATATCCTTCATCTTCACCTTCCTCTTATCCAACACCCACATCCCCTTATCCTAATCCATCATCCCAATATTCCTATCCTAATCTACCATCCTAATCTACCACCCCAATACTCCTATTATAATCCCCCATCTATGTCCCCCTATCCTAATCCTCCTTACCAGTCTGCCCATCCTAATCCAACATCCACACCTTTTTATCTTAATCCTACACCCCCATCAACCTATCCTAATCTAACATCCACATCTTCTTATCCTAATCTATCATCCACATCTCCCTATCTCAATCATCCATCTCAATCTTCCCATCCTAATCCTCCATACCAATACCATTATTACAATCCACTAGCCATATCCTCTTGTCTTAATCTACCGTCCATGTCCACCAATCCTTCACCAATCCCTAATCCTTCATCTATTCGTATCACTCCATATCAGCCTAGAGTATGCAAGTTTCTCACTGCAGAAGTTCTTTAAGGACTTATGACAAAGAAGATGTCCCCAACTCCACATCATGATGTTATGGAACCATGTCATCCCAACTTGTCATCCACAGTCACTAGTGATGAGACCCTTCTCTGTATCACACCTATAATTGATGTTACAACCCCTAGCATCACTCAAACCGTTGAAATCATCAAACCCATTGAATCCATTGACCCCCCATATCCTACCCCAGAAGCAACTGATCCCATCGAGGACACACAAATCCAATCCACTTCTCCCCATCCTACTATCACTAAAATCTATTCCCATGAATTCTTTGAATCCTCCATCCTTCCATCTTCCTCACTTTAAGAGTCCCTCCAAGACTCCATCATCATGCCACCCACACAAGATGAGTCATGCCAAGAGCCTGATCCAAAGCATGCAAGCATATCCACTTTTCCAAATCAATATCCTATCATCCCACCTAGTCCCACTCAAGATCACAGTCCTCCATCCACTCTATCTCATGATTTCCTTGACATTGAAGATCCAATCACTCCATCTCATGAGCCCTTATCACCTACTACTACAAATCCAGATCCTATCATGTCACCTAATCCCTTTCTTGATACCTTACTACTCCCTTGTCTTGATCAAGATGATTTTGTCCCATCATCTCCATCTCATGATCCTCCATTGTTTCCTAAACCTACTATCCCCTCACCGCTTTTATATCCCCTTGGTACTCTCATATTCTTCCATGGTGGTCTCCTTGTAGAAGAAAAACAAAGCATATATACCACCCATCATCCTATGCCTAATAATGGACTTGCTTCATTTTTCTAGAATAAGAAAAATCATGTCATGGATCGAATGCTTAAGAACATGAACTATCAAAGAAAAGGTTTAGGCCTTCATGAGCAAGGTATTTTAGAACCCATCGAGGTAAACGATCAAATTTGTACACAAGGTATTGGACATATTTCTCAAGACTCACAACCTAAATATGTTGGTACACCCTCTATATGTCTTCAACTAGCCTCTTCCAAAAGAAATATAGGATCTTCGCATTGCTCCACCAAATCATTTGCTACCATCCCTCCTCCATCATATCACCTCAAAAAAACCATCCACATTCCTCCTTCATCTGCTCCATCCATTTTGGGTCCTTACATCCCTACATCCACCATCTCCCATCCTCCATCTACTCCATCCATTTTGGGTCCTTATGTCCCTCCATCCACCATCACACATCCTCTAGGTACCATGTCTATTTTGGTCCCTTATATCCCAAAATCACCTCCTCCATCTCATCCTATCCATGTCACCCATCATAAACATCCCACTCTCATGTACCCTAATCAGGATCAACAAAGGCACATACCTACACATTATCCCAATAATCCTACAGATACACATAATCCCCATAATCCTACCTCCATCGCTCCACATCATCCATCTCCTCACACCCATCCCATTGCTACTAAAATAACTTTGGATGCTAAAGAAAAAATGCATGAATCTAAACATCCACATGAATCAAAAGCTCCTCATGTCCCCTCTAAAACACATGTTGACAAAAAGAAAAGTCAAATCCAAAATCCAAATCCAATCCAAAATCAATTCCAGAATCCAAATCAAATCCATAGGCCACAAAGGCCCACCAAAGAAAAGATCAAAACCATGTGGATCCCAAAGAAAAAAGATGCAATACCTTCAAATGAAAAATCTCTAACAACATCAAAAAAATTTAATCCAAAAGCTAGTCATACACCCCTTTCATCTCCTAAATATGTTTTGGGTCCTTGTGTCCCAAAACTCACTATCCCATCTCCTCCATTATCCCCACATTCTCCATCAATTAATACTCCTATCCTTTCACATACACCACCACATGTGCTAATGTTGGTCCTAAAATCACTACCTCATCACACACCTACCCCATCATTCTATCGATACCCTTTTCAGCATCCCATCCATTATCACACATATCTTCCCCATCAAACCCCTCTAATTCATCCTCTTGCATAATCCATTTATCCTAATAAGGTTGTACCAATAATCCAATAGTCACTTCAAACATGGGCTCTTAATACCTCATATGGAACTTGATGCTTGAGTCCTTCATCCATATCTTTATCACATACCTTATAAATCCCCTTATCGACATCCCTATCCTTATCCATCCCCATCTGCATGCTATCCAAGAAGTCAAAAAATTCAAAAAAGTAAAAAATTGTCAAAAATACAAAAAAAAGGACAAAAAAAAGATAAAAAAATAGTAAAGAGAAATAATTCGTCCAATGGTGAAAATTTGGAAAACAAGCACCTTGGATAAGTACCATGATGAAAACCTAGAAAATAGGCATCATGTGTAAATCCCCCATCCAGTTTACTTCCACACTTGGGGCAACTGCATCCCCTTCTCTCATCTCCTCCATCCAACCTATCTTACACATCCTGCATGTCATATCCCATTTATTCCAACCCCTCCATCCTCCTTATGATCATGATATTGATAGGGGAAAACATATACATGCTTTGGACACCTTTTGGAATACATTTCCCTCATCTACACACTATCCTAATCCTTATCCACATCCAACTACTTTCCTTGTCCACCCGTCATGCTACCATCCATCTCCCTCCCTCATCCACCTATCATATCCTCCTCCATTTATCTCCTTTATCTTCCCATCCTCCCATCTTCCATCTCTCCTGTCTCATCACACATGACATATTTAGAGTGGAGGCATCTATCTTCCTTTGTGATATAGTCCTTGGAAATATCATTCATCCATGGTGGCAATCTCTTCCATCTCCCCATCCTTATTTACCTATCCATCATAGCCTCTCTTCAATCTCCTTATCCTTATCTTCCTATCTGTCTATCATAACAATCCCATATGTCTCCCCATCCTTATCTTCCTATCCATCTATCATATTGTCCCTTCCATCCCCCATCCTTATCCCCCTATCCACCCCTATTTATCCTCCTCCCATCTCAGAATCCCTTGTCATTGGTATCTGGCTATCGACTCACCCCTCACGCAATCCAATGCCTTCTATCTCATCATCTTCATTCCCATTTCTTTCAAACATCTTTCCAATCTCTTTTCACTTTTCATCATTAATCTATCCATCGTATCATCCTCCCAATTCATCTTTTGGTGCTTTGGATAACTATCCCCTCCCCGGGCTTTGTGTAGTCACCATCATCCTATCCAATCCAACAGGTCTATACTATCTCATCATATCAGTCCCATCATTTTATTCACTTATCCTTGTCATCTCATCATCCTTTATCCATTAGTTGTCTTTGGTCTTTGTCAAACTACATTTCCCCTGCGCTTTCACGTAGGCAAGGTCAATCATTTGATCCACCTCTGGGGCTCCTTTATCGTCTATCATTAGTCTTTCTGCTTTTTTTCATCCTATCTTTGTCATCTATTGAGGTCTCCATTGTCCTCCTTCCACTTTTATCGAACTACGAGGGCTCTGTACTTTCACATAGACAAGGCTAATCTTTGATCAGCCCCCAAGCCCCTAGGTCTTTAGGGTGTGTCAGTCTCATGTATTATCTCTCTTATGTTGTGTCATCAAGCTAATCCCTTATCTAGCTAGTTCTTAACAAATGAGATCCACTTGTATCGTGAGATTCAATCGGTTTCAAATATCCTGCGTCATGTCGATCTTTTAGTTTAGTATCCATCTTCAGTCTCAACAGGATGCATCCTTCCTAACATACCTCATCAATCCCATCCATCCCCTTTGATCCTATGGAAAAGGATGTTTGAAATTGATTGTGATCTTTTGATACTTTTGGCTTTTGTTTATCATTTGAGCTCCCTATCATACATTATCAAGGTCACCTTGATCTATCATATCATGATGTGCTTTGACTAGTAAGTATAGGGGCATATCTTGATCTTTTTTCTTTTTTGTTTTCTTCCTAGTTTTCTCGCGTAGTACCCACCAAGACTCACATGGTCTTGTGTCACGCTGGGGCATCCTTTTGTGCTCATGGCTATCCCAATGCTTGGCTTGACTAAGGTCATTGTGACTTTGGGGTGTTGGAATAGCCTTCTTGTCTGTCATGTTTTATTTATGCATTAGACGCTAATCCACCTTGGTTCCACATACCTTGGCACCTGGTGTCTTATGGTATAGCCAAAATCAGTGCTCTAAAAATGGAAAATAATGTTAGGATTGCATTTCATTTTCCATTCCATTGCATTTCATGTATCCTTCATCTCTTCGCATCCATCTTTTCATCACCCCTCATCATTTCATCCTCTTCTTAGTCTTCCTAGAGTACTATAGACTGGTTATTCTAAACCGTATCTTTTCAATCATCTCACATCTAAACCCAATCCTCCTCCATTCAAATCTAGCATTCAAATCTAGCACGAATCATCTAATCCCATCCTTGGTCTTGTTCCCATCCCTACTACAAGCCTTGATCCAATCATCATTATCATCATCATCATCATCAGGATGTATCTTTCCCTATCCTTTGGTGTTGTTTGGGATGTATCCTTCCCTCATCAACAATACTCATCAGAATGTATCCTTCCCTATCCTTGTGTTGTTTCAGGATGTATCCTTCCCTCATCAACAACACTTTCATCATCATCATTAGGATGTATCCTTCCCCATCCTCATATTTTTTGAGATATATCATTCCCTCATCGACAACACTCCATCCATCATCAACCCATTTTGGCTTGTAGCTTGACTGGGGAAACATCAAATTTGTCCTGAAAATCTATTTGTGCTTCATCCATCTCCTATTGCTTACCATCCTCTCATCCATTATTTTGCATCATCTTCCTCATCTACCCTTTCATCATCACATCCATTTTGAGAGCACATCTGTGTTCTCTTGAACCTGCATGTCCTCTCGAGGGGGGCATCCTTCATACCTAATCTTCACCACCATCATCTTTCTTCCTAGTCACTCCTTTGAATGAATAGGGAATCCTTTCCAATCTAACCATTTTCTTCTTTGTCTTATCTTTTAATCTTCTTTTAAATGATGCTACTTTGTAACACCATCTCAAAGAGGGGAAAAATGTAGACAACTAAATTTGGACAATTATATTTGTCCAAGTTTGTCCCTTTTTGTCTAAACATTCTCTTATCCACATTAATTAGGTAATATTGCTATTATCTAATTAATCCCCTTAATCTCTTCTAGACCCCTAAGGTATTTAGTTAACAATTAAATACCTTACCCTTTACTCCCCTTCAAATGAATTAAATAAATATGACATTTATTTAATTCCTCACATGTCACATCATTTTCCTTAATCCTAATCAACCCCCTAATCTCATCATCAAAGATATGCACATGTTTAATCCTTGATTATGATGTGTCACATTCTCCAACTTTTGCAAGTTGGCTTCTATAGACACGTAAAATATATCGATTGACATTGCACACTTGATTATGATTACTAACACCATTTTCATCCCAAATCATCCCTTGGTTTAACAATTTAATCAAATATCCTTATTTGATTAACTTCATCAATTTTCCTCTCTTAATCAAATAAATCATTTATCTGATTAAGTCATTCTCTCTTGTTAATTAAATCAATCAATCTGATCTAATTATCTCTATTTAATTAAATAATTCATTTTATTTGATTAAATCTCTAAAGTCACTTTATTGAATTACATAAATTAAACCTAATTTATTTAATCTAACATCATCCCTTTTAATTAATTAAATAAAAAATCTTTATTTAATTAATCTTTAGATCATATTCTCTCATCTTTTTTACTTAAATCAACCCATAAATCTAAGTCGAATTTGTCACATCATCTAATACCTCATTAAATTAATTTTAACCCTTGATTAATTTAATCCTAATCCATGTCCCATCCTCTAGCTTTTTCCACTTGCACATGAAAATGGATTTAATTCATTTATTAAATCTCTATTTTCTCTCAACATCGCATAAAAGAGGAATATTCCTTCAAATTTGAAATCCCTCCAAGTGAAATTAGTCCTTCCAATAAGACATTTATTTAATCTTACAAGTCCTTTTGCATTGAGCCAAGTGGCCATTACTCCATCCGACTCTTCATCCACCTTGTCATTTCACAAATTTCAAATTTCAAATAAAGGCATTTATGGGCACATTCATCAAAATGTGCACATCCTTCATCCATCCATCTCTTGACAAGTGGCACCTTGCCATTGGTTGAAAGTTAGTCCCACATTGCTTCATTTTGGGAATTTCTCCATCTTTTCTTTCTATAAATAAGAGGTTTCTTTCCTCATTTGATCATCCACAATTTGAGCAAACTTACTATACTCATTTTCATCTTCAAGCATTAGCATTTTCCATCAATTTCATTAAGGAATAGCTAGGTTATTTCAAGTTTTCTCCATGGAATTCATTTGAAGCAATCACCAAGTGGATCAATCATCACCAAATCATCAAAGGCTTGCATAGGAGTTGGGAAAGGGCCAATTTTCACATCAAATTGGCACCAACTCCCCCATAAGACCAAGAGTTTGCATGTTTTTAATAGGATTTGATCTATCTCCTTGCTTTCTTATTATAATCTTGTTTTTATTCCTGTTTTGAGCATTGCTAGTGGATTTTATGGGGAAATTTGATATTGGCTTGCATTTGGATCTAACTATGTGTTTGTTTCTTGTGTTTTGTAGGTACTAGGATCTTGGTATTACAACTTCTAATATTCCTTAACCTCTAATTATCTTCTAATAATTGATTAGCTAATCTAATCAACATCTTGGTCAACTCTCCCCATCCCCCAAGGAATTTTTAATTCCTTTTTTTCTTCCCCATGTGAATTTTTAATTCAAATTTGTTCATCCAATACCCCTCTCTTCCCCATGTGAATTTTTAATTCACATTTATCCTTCTAAGACTCTCCTTATTCCCATGCAAGTTCTAGAACCTTTTGAATTGTCACATCACTCACATGTGTCAAAGTCTTCTAGAACCTTTGACTTGTCACATCACTCATGACATGTGGGTAAGTACTTACCTTTTTAAGGACCTTGTATTATCAAAGGTACTTCTCACCTACATTTTTGGAAACCTTATCTTATCCTTAAGATATCCCCAATCATGTGAATTTTAAAGTCACTTTTATTTATCCAAGATTCTCCTCTTCCCCATGTGATCATTGAGAGGTCACATCATCCCCTTTTCTAAAGTACTTACAAGTACCTTCCCAACACATGTCACCTTCCATCTCATGTGTCCTTGTGATACATCATCTACCACATGGCAAGATGTGAGGGCTTGTGAGTCCTCAACTCACCACAACCCTACATCTTACCCATGGTGGTAAGATCTGAATTGTCCATCTTTCTAGGGCTTCTCTCTATAAAATGAAATAATTTTCTTTCATTATCACATTAAAACATTATAATTCAACACATTCATTCAAAACTTCATCTCTCAATCTCAAGCATTCAACTAACTCTCTCAAGCTCAAGCATCCACCATTGTTTCACATTCAAGCTTTCATTCCATCCATTTGGTTCATCTTATCAACTACCCACATCCACCATTTGAATCCTCATCAAACCCTCATCATTTTGAATCCAATTTCATCCATTTTTCCATAAAAGTAGCATACACATTATCAAATATGAAGATCCAACCAAGCATCAACTCAAGACAAGGTAAAAATCTGCTTTTTCTTATTTTTCTTTGTTTTTTAGTTCAACTAGGCTTATCTCGATGTGTTAGGTGTTGTTTAATTTGTTTTAGAACTTTTTTTTCATCACTTACAATAGGATAACTTCACCTAATCACAACTTCATTTGCATTAGGCCACTTTAGTTGATCATTGTCCCTAACTAGTGCTATATTATTATCCATGGGATGCTTCATTCTCATCAGGCCACTTCAGTTGATCATACACTCTTGGAAGGTATCAAACCAAATGACACCACCAAGGAGAGGACATGTCACAAGAAAAAGTAAATCACACCATGAAATTTGCAAAAATATTTTACCTATGTATGCCCCCACTTTAAAGTTCTTTCTAACACCATTACTATGAGTAATTGCTTTAAACTAGAAGAGAAGAACATGAGAGCTCATCTGAAAATCCCTATGCCAAGTCATATGTTTTTGAAAAGATATGTCATGAAGAAAGGGAGTATGTCACATGCAAGAAATCTTTAAGACTTGCCCTCCACATCCCAAGCTTGCTCTTATATGTTCATGAAAGGTTAACGATTAGCCAAAAGAGACAACGCAAGTGACATACAAGGATAAGGCTTTGTAACCTTTTTCCCCCACTTAGTGTAGGATAAAGGTGAGCCTAGCATGGATGATGGTATGTTGCACCTTGCAATGGATGCAAAACATGTAATAGTGAGAATGCTATGATCCTACAACTATTACAAGACAAGGAGAAGCAAACTAATGTTATTTATATATCGAGTTAGGATGTAACAAGGTTGAAGGTTTCTTGGAAAAATGGTTGGTTATAGTATGGATGTTGAGTGAAGGGTTGTTGGATGGGTTGATGGCTAAAAAAGGACAATCACAAATACCATGAGTTTGAAGAATGAGGGTGGGTGTACTGTGAGCTTGTGTCTTGTGTAATGATGTGTCCAAAATAACTTTAGCACACATAGGGGAATGAATAATGGTTGGATTTTTTTGAGTATCAAGGGTGATGATATGAGAAGAAGGATCAATTTGGTTATTTTTTTTCTTGAAGGTATCATTATTATGTTCCATACTATCAACCCTAGGAGGAGAGCTAATATGTTCAACACATGTCATAATAGAATTTGGAAAGATAGCTTCATCGCTCATAGGGGAGGCATCAAGAGAAAGATAGCTAGGAGGTTGATGGTTACGAGTGATTGGACTTTTTTGTTCAAATAGATGTTCCACTACAATATATTCTAACACTAAACTATCTTCTTCAAGTGTGGAGAAGATATTAGGAGAAGAAAAGGGGAGATTTTCATGATTATCGATATTAGGTAAGGTAGGGGAAATGATTTCAGCTTTGTGTGTCATAATGTTGTTGCAAGGGGGAGGAGGAGGAAGACAAGCAAGACTTGCATGATCTTCAATAATTGTGTCTTCTTTCATCAAGATATCTACATCACTAGTTGGAGAGATATTAGGAGAAGAACAAGTATGATAATTATCATCATTATCGATGCATGCATCCTCTTGTGTCAAAGCTTTAGTGGATGAGCTAGAAGAGGTGAAGTATTTAAGAGCTTCATCTTACATGTCTAAGTCATCACTACAAAAAGGTTTAGGGGATAAGTTATCGTTAATTTGTTTAGGCTTCTCATGACAAGCTTTAGAGGATGAAGTGAGCAAGATAAAGTCCTGAAGAACTTCATCTAACTTGTCTACATCACCACTACTAAGAGGCTTAGATGAGAGGGTTGTTCAAAATTTGATCATTTGATGTGTTTTGTGATTGATTGTTTATATGTGCTAATGTTTCCTCAATGTAAGCCAATCTAAAAGGACTACGAAATAGAGTTGAAAATGGAACTTGCAAGAGTCTAAATGCCATGAATGTAAACAATGCCTATTGCTAATGATTTAAATGTAAGAGAATCTATGCAAACTTAAAATGCAATTGAAAGATATAGGATGAAATGTAGCTTTTCAGATTTCAAAAAAAGTAATTGATTGATGACACTATGCAATAATTTGAAAAATGAAAGATTGTAAATGCAAATTTGATTTTTTTTTTTAACCATGCATGAAATGAGATAATTTATGGAAAATATCATGAAATGCATGTTATAGAAATGCAACTGATTGATATATATAGGTTAAGGCACCAAACAGAAGCTTTTTTTTTTTTTTTTGAGTTATGTAAAATGTTATTTCAAGGGTCAGAAGGGATTGATTCTCCTAGGGTGGCGAATGAGTACCAGTATGGCCTTTTTTATCAACATTTTCCTAGGGATTGATTCTCCTAGGGACTCATTTTCCACTCATGGTGAATGAGTCCACTTTTGAATTTATGAATATTCAAAAGTGGATTCCAAATCTTTTGTTCTACACTTCGGCTTCCTACAGGTGTCTGCTTCCGAAAATGTCGTATTTATGTCTGAAAGTGACTTTTTGTTGATATTTTGACTTGAATGACTTTGCAACTTTATCTTCAATGATTTCCAAGCTTCCAAGAGACATATATTTGCAAACACACAAGAAGAGAAGAATAAATGGTGAATGTTAGGGCATGGGGGTTTGCGTAAGTCAAACCCCTTTTAGGTAATTAAAACAAAATGATGAAATAATGAAATAAAGAATAAAATAATGGAATAGATTACCTTTCCATGATTATGGATCTTGAAATTCTACAGAAATACATGAAGATTCAACCTTGAATGCTTTAGAAAGCTAACTTGATGACTTCTAATGAAGAAACACTAAATTACTTGACTTGGATGAGAAGATGATGAATTATGGTATGTACAGGATCATGATGGGCCAAAAAGTGGCAATATGACGGGTAGGTGGCCGATGACTATTTTTTAACCCAAAACTGATGAAAAGAAAAGTGTTTTTAAAGGAGATTCTCAACTTTCCACTGATATAAATTATGCTTTACTTTGAATTTAATAAGTAATTATTATTCATTTTCTATTCAAATTATGACTAAAGTCTTGATTGATAGGCTTATTGATAAACACTTAGAGTTTTCAAATGGTATCACACTTTTTGAATCCAAAAAATGCAGCGCGTTCTATACTTCACATAATATAAGATTAAAAAAAGAAAATTTGAATTTCATGAAGTTTTGACCAAGTTAAGGTGGTCAGACATACAAGTTTTTATATTTTTAAAAAACTGGTAATAAAAAATTCATAATTAATTATTTACTTAGAAAAATTACAAAAAAATATGCATCACATCGGGGCATGAGTCCTCTATTTATATCTAAAATATTATAAAAAAATATTATCATTTTACTATAGTTAGGGTGGTCAGATAGACACCTACTTCTTATTTTTTCCCTGAAATTTAAGTACCACTACAATGAAATTTCAAATTTCCACCAAATAAATTTTTATTTGTTTTAAACAAACCTAGTAGTTTAGAAACTACATTCAATTTGCTACAGATTCTATTCTTACATATTTTTGAAATAATATAGATGACTTATTCAAATTTTTACATCAAGTTTCCTAACTCTAATTTTTCTAAATTTTTTGCCACTTAAGGGCCTATTTTTTCCATGATGATCCTGCACATACCCATTAATGATGAGAGATGTAAAAATGAGTTGTTTTTGTGTAAAATGAGGATAAACACACTTATTTATAGACAATTGTGATTTAGTACCCGATTCATAGGCTAACATGTAGTGAAAATAAACTTTAAATTTCACTTTTTCCCGCTCAAAGGTCAAAATGGGGCTAGATAGGACTCATTCGCCACACATGGTGAATGGGTCCCACCTGGATGAGATTGATTCACCATACATGGTGAATGGGTCCCACAGGGGCCATTCTAACAGCTAAGAAGCTAGGAGATAAGGAAATAAGGTTTAAATTGCAACTTTGTCAGCTATTTGATCAATTAAAGCCTCAGGATGCACAATATCAAGTAATATGGGAGTATTAGTGGTGATTTGAATGTCAAATAGGGCTTGGGACACATCAATCAATGTGAGAGTGTGATTAAAAACAGTTTACAACACTAAAATGAGGTCCACAAAGCCTAGAAAGGCACAAAAATTAATGTGAATGTGCAAGACACATTACAACACTAATTTAACATTAAGTTTAAGTTAAGAACCTTCTAGATTGATGTAATTAAAAAAAAAATATAATGTTTAATTAGGGAGAAATAGGTTAATTAATTCTAGAAAAGCGTGAAATTCCTTTACAAGACTTTACAACACCTCTACAAGACATCATTAAAAGCATGTTATTTGATTTGCAAGGGTCCAAGACCTAGTTTGGACAAATAAAATGCCTCACAACACTAGATTAAGACCTCATTAAGTCAATTTATCATAAAATATTCCCATGTCAAGCAAAGGGTCCTTTTTTCTATGACACAATACCCAATATCCTAAACCATAATCCATATACCCTCAACCCTAATCGCTATCCCTCAACTCTCAACCATATACCTTATACCCTAAACCCTAAACCCTCATCCCTCATCCCTATACCCTATACCCTCAACTTTATACCTAATATCCTAAACCCTAATCCCTATTCCCTATACACTTAACCCTATAACCTCAACCCTATACCTTAAACACTAAACC